>JANUWF010001942.1:3000000-3565000 GCA_026120185.1 Voacanga thouarsii
AATATTCTATCTTTTATACACGTAACGTATATATATAATTTAAGAAATATTATATATGCTACAGACTATTATTATTATTATTATTATTATTATTATTATTATTATTATTATTATTATTATTATTATTATTATTATTATTATTATTATTATTATTATTATTATTATTATTATTAGTTTAGATATTTTAAAAATTATGATTAGTATTTTCTTTTATGAAGTTAAGTGGCCCTACCTTAATTAATGTTTTAGGTGAGTCATTTTGTTGGTGGCCCATCTTAATCTTTTATTATAGAATTTAATAAAAATATTATTTCTACAAATATATATATATATATATATATATATATATACACACACACACATATATATTATATTAATATATATAATATTATATAATTTTATTATATTATTAAGATTTTATTTTCCTCATTACCATTTCGTTGCTAGTAGAATTAGAACTATTCTACATAACAATTCTTGGAATAATCTAATTATATTATATTATTTTGATAATTTTCCATGAAGTACCTTAATGTTCTAAATATTTCTCTAAGCTTCTATATGCTTCTATATGATGACTAAGCTAGGTGGGTCACCATATGAATTATCATTAAGTGATTAAGACATGTAGCTACCTAAATTAACAATAAATAGAAGTTAAGGGAGAAAGAACAAGATTTTCAACCAAGAGAGAGAGAGAGAGAACCGAAACTAGAGAAGAAAAAGAGAGAAAAGAAGAAACGAAGAAGGAAAAAGCTTGAGAGAAAGAAAAAGAAATAGAGAGAAAAAAAATGCAAGGACAAAAGCTTGCAATTTGGCTAATTCATTTAGGAAGGTAAAATCTTGCTCTTCTTAAAGTTAAACTTACTTATTCAATGCATAATACTATAAAGTATTATGGTACATGTTTAATAGTGAATTATGAATACTTGAATAGATTGGTTGTACTTGATATGTTAAAATGTTGTTGCGGTTTTGTTGAAGATTTATGTGACGATGGACTTGAGAATTGATTTGGTGTTATTTTGTGCTATTGGATGATGCCTTGGAAGGGTTTTGGAAAGGTGTTCATGGCTGAAATCAAGATTAAATGATGGAAGAAAGAAAATGAATTAAAGAAGTTATGATTATTAAATAAAATAAAAGCTTGATGTAAGTGTATATAGCTACCGATTTTGGTTGTGATAATTATGTGACTTTTTGCTTTCATCATGGTCATAATTAGGATGGTTTTACGATGTTAACATGGGTGTTGAAGTGAATCAAATGATATGTAAGTAGTAAAATGAAGGTAGAATATTTGGAGTGTGAATTTAGCAAGAAAATGCTTTATTAAATAAAAAATTTTGGGATTTTTTGCTCCTAGCAGTCTTCTTCCAGTTCAGGAACAAGCTAAAAGGACCCATAATTTTGTAGCCAAGGATCTTAGGTGTTTTGGCAAAAATTTGAGGTTAATCGGACTAGTAAATCAAAAGTTATAGCTAAAATACGAAAGTGTACCCTAATAGGAAAATGCAGGTTTTTAGTACAACTAACATGTTTATATTGTTTCCATTAGTTAATATTATTGTTTATTTTTGTGTGACAAGTTAGATATGCACTAATTGCGTATGATGTTAACTACTAGGATGTTTGTTAGTAATAATAATATAGAAATGACCTAGGAAACCTAGGAAAGGAATTAGCGAGATAATTTGAGGTTGTGAATAGTGAGATATGTGTTTGTCACGGATGATAGGAAATTGGTATATATCTTGTCCATGTGATAGATTTTGTGGGAGGTGAAAGCATGGAATTTCGAATCTAGAACTAAGCACATTTTCTGTGACTTGAGGTAAGTCCCCACATCTATACAACTTTTCTAATAAAATCTTTTTATGAGGAAATATTGTGAAGCATGCTACTCTATTCTACTAAAAAAAGTAATCTTTCGTGATATAGTCGATTGATTAGGGTACAATTGTAGCCTTTAGGAACCGAACACACATCTTTTGATGCATATGGTTCAAGAAAATTGCGACAAAAAAAAAAAAAGAATCAATGTATGCATTCCAGTCCTCTTTCTTTTAGGCTCATTGGAAAGCATAAATGATTATGCCATACTCATGCATGCTATATTTTGAGAAATCATTCACATATGACAGGACGATTTGGAATTTCTGCATTAATTTTATCAAGTAATTATGTTTGCATTTTCATGCATCCAGTTGCAAAAATTATAGCATGGATTTATTATCAACTGTTAAACCTTTGGAACAGATGTATTATTTGAAACGTATTTTCGAGAAAGAAAATATTTTGTCAATAAGTCGATGGTTGAATATTGAGCCTGAATAAAACATTGCATTAATTTCTAGCTTTATGCCTTATGATTGTTGAGTACTCAAAGGAACTTTACACCTATACTACCTTACGTGGATTTGAGAATGCTATCCGATTGGCGGCCACCTCCGGACTGTGATCTCTTATTTCATGAGGTGCTAATATTCGATGTTTAGTTATCCTTAGCTAGCAGCACGTTTACCCAAAGTGGAAATGGAGCATGGGCGTGGGATACTCAAGCCGTAGGGAACCATGCCGATGGTTATTGTATGTTTAATTGTGGTATATGCACTGGGTTATTCATACATATTAATTTTAATATTATTGGTTGGACTGATGTTCCTTCTAGATGAGATCACACTATGAATTTGGACAACAAAATATGTTTGATGTACTAAAAATGGTTTATGGTCCAAAGGACTGAATACTTATTTTATACATAATGCCAAGATTTTAATGGTATGTTTTCATGACAAAATGAAGAATGATCAAATGATTTTCTACAAATAAAAAGCAATGACTTTTATTACCATTCCAACAAATTCATGCCATGCATTACTAATTAATATTGACAAATTTCACATGACACACTACGAGACTTACTGAGATATATTATCTCACACGACTTTCTTCATAATTTTTAGGTAGCTTTTTGTTACCTTGGATTTGTGTAGAACCAAAACCTAATGGAGGAACAATGTTCACTACAAGAAAAAGGGGCTTTCTTGACTTGAAAAAGCGTCAAGATAGTAGGTCTTTAGTGATGCTTTTGACGTCATGACGCTTTGGAACAACGTCGTCTAAAATCAAGTTGCAATAGATATTATGTTGTGAGGTTTTACAAGCATTAGTAGAAGTGTCCTGTTCTGACACTATTTAGCGTCACATTAACTAATGTATTATGACACTTTAAAAGCATCAAGGAAAATATCACGTAATGATGCAACTTAGCGTCACCATAGGTTCTGTGATGCTTTAAAAGTGTTAGGAAAAGTGTTATGTTATGACACTATTTTACATCACAATAATTGTTGTGATGCTTAAAAGCGTAAGGAAAAATTTCATATTATGACACCATTTAGCGTAACAATAGGTGTTATAATACAACAATAAAATACGTCATTATAGTAGTTACACTTGACATTTTATAGTGTCACTATAAGTCCTAAACAATGCATTTTAAATGTGTCAGCATAGATTCCTTTAATTAACATCTTTTTGTGTGCCGTGATAGGCTTTTTTCCTTCCTGTCCTATCACTATATATATGTAACACACCACTACCTAGGCCCAACAGGGCTGGGGATATCGCCCCGTCCAAAGGACAAGAGGTCTTTATAACTAGGTCACACATTCACAATAATGGAATAAAACAATACTTAAAACTTAAAACTTATACAATCCAAGAATTCAAAAACAAATCCAGAAATAAAATTATTCACTTTCAGCTCCTAAAGCATTACATAAAAATAAATAATAAAATCTATTCCAAGGCGGACAACACTAGTTATTCATTCCCACAGCAGAATCGACCTGAAATCATGGTAAAAAGGGTAATGAGATAAAAATCTCAGTAAGTCCGTGTGTGCTTTGAGTGTCCAGTGAAAACAGTTTGTGGATGCAAAGTATAAAATCTTCATAAGAGAAATACTGGCAAGCAATAACCAACAGTCAAAATCAAGAATGGTGTTTTGGCTTTTCCAACCATACATGTACAATAAAATCAACCACTCAGGTCATGGGTTACCACATGTTGGGCCCCATAACCATACAACGGTCAAAATGCCACACTTTGTGCATATTGACAAAAGGTAGGAGATCAGCCTACCAGGTAAGATACTCCTCATTCTCTATACCCAAACAAAATCGGTTGTCCATTCCGGTAACACCCAATCCACTTGACTGAAAACTGCTAGCTCGGACCGGCACGACCTACAGGACTAACATCTTATCCAGGAAGGACTCATCCCTCAGAGGTGGCCACCTACTAAGAGACTTACTCTAACCCTTTAAAGACTAGTCCTAGCAGTCTACCCTTATTGAGTACTCAACGTAATTGATCCCACTTGGGGGAAAATGAACAAAACATAGTTCCACTTGAAAATGGTAATTAAGGATTTCCAAAGTCTTTGTCAAAATCAGTTTTAGAAAGAGTTTTAGGGTTTGAGTAAATATGTTCATTGATTTTTCAAATAATTTGTTTGACTGAAATGGGAAATAGAACAATCCTCAATTGCCTTTACAGAAGTGAATGACATGCACTCTACATTTGGCTTGTCATAATAATCATTTTGCATCAAACGGTTTTTATGCAGGATCTTACCTAATCCTTGCTCAAAGTAAAGGTTTCCAACATCTGACCTAACCCCGCCTGGGTTAAACATGAGCCATAATCAAACTCAAGACAAAGATTCACTTTCACAAATAAAATTAGCTCAACTTACTACCAACATGTCCCTAGTGTCCCAAGCTTTAAGGCTAGATAACAAATAAAATGGTTTATAAAATAAATCTAGCTTGGTATTAAAATAACTAGGGTTTGGAAAATAGGTACTATAAGTTGAAAGTTTAAATCTTGCTAAAAATAAATTAGGGTTTATTTGATGAAGGGTCCTAGGACTTAGATGTAATTATTTAAAACAATAATCTATTGATAATTAATTGTTAAAAAATAATTGGTAACTAAAATTAGTTATAAGTAAATTTTAATAGGTTTTGATTAAAAGATAATAAATAAATTTTAATACTATTGATGAATATAAGACTTACAAAATTAATATTTCACTTATTATGATTACTTATATAAAATGATTTATTTGATATTATTATTTTATATAATATCTATATATTTTATTTCTTTAATAAAAGCTATCATTTATTTGACTAAAATATCACTATTTTATATAAAAGACCAAATCCACATTTTCCTAGGGTTTTCAAAATTTACTAGAAGAAGTCATAGTATTAATCATTTTATTGATGAAATAAAATTAGCTTTGGGACAACAAGGTCATGATTATATTTCCACTTGCTAACCATAATCATGAACATATACTCCACTCCAATTCATCAAATCATCCAAATGATGAATAAATGCAGAAATCTAAATTTACCAAGACATGATCCAAACTCTATTGACAAAAACATAATCATGACTTTAACAATCATACATGAACACAAATCCTATTCACCGAAGGTGACATAATCTCTAACTTGCTTGATCACATATACTATTCACGACATGGAGAGCATGCAACAAAACCCTAAAACATCATATAACCTAACCAAGACCAATCATCATCATGCATTAATCCCATCTCCATCATATACACACATTTATTCATGCTTCAATCTCAACTCATCACAACAAAACATGCTCAAACCCTAATCATAATCCATCTTCTTCCAATATCATCCTAGAGACATGAATCTAAAATTTAAAAAGAGGGTTGAAGAGGCTTACTTGATTGATGAGTACCTTGGAGTAGTTTCGAATGGATCCTAACTCTTAGGCACTTGATCCGACCAAGAGAGATAAGGAAACATGGCCATGGCTGAAGTCACCATTCGGCCAAGAGAGAGAGAGAGAGAGAGAGAGAGAGAGAGAAAAGAGTCCATTAGTATGTTTATATATACATATATTCATTAGAAGTTGAAGATGAGAGAAGGTGGGGTGATTGATCATGCTTACCTTGAAGGTGTTCTTGAGTCTTCACAAAAATACTAGTTTTTCAATCCAAAAGAGAGTTAGATTTCGTTATTTGGTGTTAAATATTGAAGAAGTGGCTTCAAGGGGTTGAGTAGGTATGATCTAGAGTTTTTGGAGGAGATTAGAGAAGTTTGGAGTGATCTCAGGCGTGAGGATGTTTAGTAGGTGTTCTTGGTGTTGAGAGAATAGAGAGGATAGGGAGAAGGCTGGCCGAAATTATGTGTAGGAAGAAGTGGCCGACTAATTTGGAGGGTTTAGGAAGTTGAATTTTCTGATTTGAGAGGAAAAGGAAAGCTGGTTGTTTGAAATCCTAAAAGAATATTTTAGGGGATCAATTTTGGAAACAAAATATGGTAAGAAGATCTTTGATGGAGGAGAGCTTTTGGAAGCTATAATGGTCGGTTGGTTGGCTTGGGATTTGGTTGGAATGAAAGTTGGTTGAAGGAGCTTAATGGTGGCCGAACATATGATGTTCAAAGGTGGAGGGATTTTCTGGTTGTTGGAGGTTTAATTCATGGAAGGTTGCTAAAATAGATTGCTGAAATTTTAGACTTCAATCAATGGTTTGATTGGAGTGATTGATGGAGAGTTTTTAGGAGCAGCCATGGACTGATTTTCGAGCAGAATGCTGGGGAAGATGATGAAGCTCAGTTCAGGGCTATTCAAGGGAAGTTTGTACAAAAAAATGGTGGAGATTTCGGACAAGGCTGAGGAAGAAGCAAGGCTGGAAAAATTCTGGACAGATTTCGCAAGTTGTTGGAATTTTCCTGGGCAGATTTTGCTGCCATTTTCTAGTTAGATTGCAGAAGATTTGAAAGGGTATTTAGAGGTCTTTCAATGCTGGTTTCCAGCCTTCTTTATGGAGGTAAAACGTGGCTAAGATGCTAGGTGAAACACTGGAAGAATCAGCTTAGTTTAGGCTCACCAAAGCTGCGAAATTGTCCAGAAAAATTTCCTGGTTTGCACAGCATTTGTGCAGTCCGGTTTTGGCCTTATAATTTCAAACTTCAAGTTGGTCAAGAGAGCTATTTTTCTGGTAGCATTTGGAAGAGAATAATGGCTGAAAATTTTGACAGGAAAAATTCCAGATTACTACATGAACAAAATGAATATCCTTAGATTGGAGTTTGAAGGTTCAACCATGGAGATTAATTTTTTTGGGAACCTTCCAAAACTCCTCCCCATTTTTGGCCAACAAGATAACTCATTCATAGCCATATTCGAAACTTAAGCCCCACAGAACCTTGCTGGAATTTTTCTGGAATAAAATTGGCTTGAATAAATTGAACAACTTAATGAATTGAGAAGTAAGAAAACTAAGGATCAAGAAGGGTGTGAATTCCCTTGGAAATTTTTGTAGGGCACAAGAGTAGGATTAGGACATTCCCATCATTTTTCCCCTAGGACAACACTTCTACTTTCCCTAAAGCATACAAGGCAAAAAATATAGCATTCCTACATAAAAATAAAATTTAATTATGCTAAAACTCCAACGATGGAATTTGAACCAAAGACTTCAAGAATTAATTCTAAAGCTCTACCCACTAAACCACAACAACTCTTGTTCTTATTTTTTCTCCCAAATATTTTTCATATTTAATCCTCAAGCTATCTCTCTATTTTCACCTCAAGCAAAAATTACCATTTTGCCCTTCTTACTCAACAAGCACAAATAAGCCATCTATGCTACAAATCACAAATCCAAAGCAATAAAACCATATAAAAAATGTATTTATGCATGAAATAAAATTTGATATGCATCTCAACCCCCTTACTCTAAGGTTGGTTTCAACTGGGGTTTCACAATATATATATATATATATATATATATATATATATATAGCTATTTTATTCACAAATAAAATACAATTGCTAAATACACTACTAAAGATCAAAACAATCAAAAGTAGGCAATATTAAAGAGAAAGTCAGTCAAATTCAAAATATAAATTTCATAACATCCAAATTTAACATTCACAGTCGTTGTTCAAAAATATGGAATATAGTATTTAAATACATAAGTAGTTCCTTAAACTAAGCATCATTTATCTTGTAATTCCTCAAGCTAAGTATCATTAATCTTGTTCCAATCCTAAGTTATTGTGATACTAAAACACCTATTTAATCTTCGTCGTGGATCTGCACTTATAATATTATACAGAATGAATTTAGTAACAATATTGTAAAACATGATGAAAAATTAAAAAATTATTAAAATAATTAATAAGGTGAATAATATTTGAGATTACCAATATTAGAAATAAACAATTAAGCACTAAAAACACTCAGACTGGTAAAATGACTACTAGAAAAGGCATAAATCTTATGACATAATTGCAAAAAATCCACAAAGTCTCTAATAAAAGGCAATGATAGTGAACCATATTCAAAAACAGAAGCCATATTATTAAAATGAAGTTACTTTCATTGTATCTACAAAATGAAGTTTTTTTTTTTTTTTTAGTTGACTTTGAAAATTTAGCAATCCCATTCATTCTACTTGGTGAATATAAGAACTGAAGGAAGAAGAAAAGGGACAATTGAATTGTACCCACTGAAATCACAAATGTATTTCAAGTCTTGATTTCCTATAGGAATAAAATCGTCCAATAGCTTTGAACATGCATTCCATAATATTTTCATTTACTATGGAATCCATTTGTTGCTATAGCAAGGAAAATAACAAAAAGATAAAACATTGAGCATAGAAATGTGAACTCTAGCAAAAAAGCTCAAAACAGTGAGCAATGGAGAATGACCAGTGTATTTTTTATTTACATTTTGCTAGGCATATCTTAGCAATACAATAAAAACTCTTATTTCTCTTTGACAGACCTAAGCAGCAATTTCTGTTGGCATCAGTTTTCCACTCCTGCAATTTTCACAATTAATGAACTGTGCTTATCTATTTGTTATTTTGCAGGGATCACATACGCAATGTCCTAATTGGCTGTGAAAGTGAAAACCCAAGTGCAGTATACTATCACTCCAAACATATTCTAAATATAAACATGAGAAAGATAAATTTGATATTTTATTTTGGGGCTCGAGAACCACCTAAACTAGACAAAGGTAAATCTAAACTTATAAGATCTAGTGCACTTAATAGACAAACTCATCGAAAGAAAACATTCACAAGATTCTAGTTAACTGTTGGTGTTGATTCATTTAACATTTGGAAGATTTCTTATTCTTGTTTCCTCATTTAGATTATTATCAATTCAAGTTCATTTATGTAACTGTAAGCATTATCAGTTTGAATTTCACCTAACTGTATCTCAAAAAATAGTCCTTCACCAGATGTCTGGAAAATTAATACAAAGAATATATAATGAAAATGTTTTTTTTTTTTCAAAAAAAGAGAACCTAAAACACCTGGATTAAGACAGACATCTGATACTAAAAAATTGAAGAACTTTAGTAAAGCCTTCACCAACTTATACAATTTCAGACCCATATAGAATATTAGTCCTTTCCTTTATTTCCAATAAAGAGGAAAAGATTGCACTGGTTCGAATAGAAAATCCATAAACAAAAACTTATTTATTTAGATTATAGGCCCTTCCAACTGCACTCATTGCTCTACTTGTGTTAAAAGTGGGCTCCCCTTACCCCCAACGCAACCAAACACCACTAAAAAATAATAATAATAACGAAATTCCACTCATTTTGTAGGTTATAAGCAAAAACTCATGGATTATCTTTCTTGTAAGCACATGTATGTCGTAGAAAGTAGTAACATAACTTGTAAATGGGGTTCCTAACTAACCTCTTTAGAATTTGCAACCAAGAATGGACTTCCAATGAAGAGGATTGTAGAAAGTAGAAAAACCCAAGAAATTAACACCATTAATTTTAGAACCTAGTTGATCTGATGAAGAATACCTTTACAAAAATATCCATTGTTAAAGAAGCAAAAATAGATGACTTAGGATCTTAAAACCAAAAAATGTCACGGTTGAAGACATGTTAGTAGCTATGCCAGATAATTATTTTGTTGTGAGCTTCTAACTGCATAAACTATCATGGTTGAAGACATAGCTAAAATCGGCCTCTTTTGTAGATTTGAATAAATTTAAGAGGGATATGAATAAGGGAGAAATCAATAAAATTTTCAGTTTCACCCAATGGCATTGCTCACGTTCTTTAGTGCTACTAGGATTTATACAGATAGGTAATTGCTTGATACATTTAAGTTTCTTACTATTGTTTTCACTTTTGTGTCTCTGTTCACTTATGGAGCAAATCCACCAATAAGTTACCTAGCATGGAATGATTGTAAGCTCATAAGTTTGGTGCTTCCTCTTGGTCCCCATCAGATATTAATGTTTTTGAATGTTGAGTATGCTAGAAATATTGAAAGTATGCTAGAGACCTTCAACCGATATTTAGAAACAGAAAGCCTTTCCTCTTCATCTGAAAAAAGTATAGGTCTGTTCCTTGAAAGAAACAAGTGCTTTCAAGGAACACTTTCTTACAAAATACTAAGTAGTTTTCCAACTTGTGTAATGATACTTCTTACATTTGAAAAATAAAGCACCAAGTTCTCATACGTAATCTTTGTGTCTTTTTAGATTTCTGACTCAAAGCACATATGGTGTCCACAAACTGTTAGTTTGCTTTAGGAACAATAACTCAGTGTTGCAAAATGTCATCAAAACCTAAAGAGGCTTGAGGGCAAAGAGGGACAGAGCAACATCATTAGAGCACTTGGATAGAGTGAAGGAGAAGAAGGGCCTAAAAAGTTTGGAAGAATCACATATGGTGGTGGAGTTGTGAAGTGGAGGGCATAGACATTCATTTGCATTTTATAGAGCAAATCCATGAAGTTTTGGACATATATATAATGCAACAAAAAAAAAAAAGAAGCGGAATAGCACTATTGCTTCAACCATCAAGCTACAAAAATAATCTGACAAAAGTTAAAATGTCTAAGGATCATCTTTTTGTATTCAAGTAAACTAATGCATTTGCAAATTGATAAATGATATCTATTTAGGTTGATTCTCACTTAACTTGACCTAAGCTATTTCAAGCTTTTCTAAGTTAGACCTGTCTAAGGGCCTTTTTCCCTTTTCCACATGTTTTTAGATATTAATGAAAGGTGTTAACAGAGATGCTTTTTTCAAAAAAGCCATGTGTCAACGGCACTTCTAAAATAAAACTTGCCCTATGTGTCTTTTCCCTTTCAATCTGAGGATGCTTTTTCAGAAAAAAAAAGAAAACCATGTGTTCATCAGCACTTCTAAAATCAATATTCCGCTTAACAGTGGCAACTTAGATGTTAGATGTTTATTTGGATTTGGACACAATTAAAAAGAATGCAATCCTAAGTCCATTGATTTTGGATGTCCATTTATCCATATCCATCAATTGTTTTTATCAAATAAAAATATAGATGTATATTTATTTTTTTACCTTATTTTCTTAAGGAAAATTATCTACTATCCTAACCCAAACTTTAACCCACCAATACCTATGCCTACCCCCACTCTCACCTTTCACCCATCTCCAATTCTCACCCCTAACCTAGTCCATACCCTTCTCAGGGATGCCACAAATGTGTAGTGAAAGGGATACAAAAACTCAAATAGAAAATGTAAAATTGTTTAAAAAGAATACTACAGTTAAAACTAAAAACAAAGAAGAAAGGAACATACTATGCTCCAATGGAATCCATTGTGCAAATGAATGGTTTGTCTTCATCCCCTAATCTAGCAATAATGGGTTGGCTGAAGTACGAAACAAATCTAAGGCAAATGAAAAAAGAGATGATAATCATACAGTATTTTTCCCCGTTTTCATTTATAATTGGCATCACAATGAGAGTCACAAACAAGAATTAGAACCCAATAATGACACCAAACAGTATAGAGATTTAAAATAAAAAAAAATCAAAAAGATAATTCTGATATAGAAGTTTTATCATAGTGTGCAATTCAAATATTCTATTCCTATATGTGCATTTATTTTTGTGGCTTTCTTGCAACAATTGACTTTATACTCTTGATTGTTTGGTGAAGCAACATGGGATTTAGGATACTACTTGTTTCTTTGTTTTATTGCTAAAGTGGATGTTGAAAATTTATTCTTCTTGTGTCATGGTAATTGCTATATGGTATAGATTGCAGAAGAAGCTTTTACTGATTGTATGAATAGATGCTCAAGTTTTGAGTTTTCAATTTCAGTGTTAGCCAAGCATTTTACATTGTTGCATATGAAAATTTGAGGCTGCTATATGGTACAGTGTAACACCTCACTATCTAGGCCTATTAAGGTTGGGGATGTCGCCCCGTCCATAGGACAAGGGGTCTTTATAACTAGGTCATATAAAATAAAATAAATACTTTAAAATTAAACTTATTACAACTCAATAATACATGAACAAATCCAAATAAATTGTCTACTACAATCTCTCAAAAGCAATACATAAGAAAAATTGCAAAGAGTCTTCAAAATCACAAGCAACAATCTAGCTAATGACCTTCACAGCAGGATCGACCTAAAAACATGGCATAAAAGGTGGTGAGATAAAAATCTTAGTAAGCCCGTGTGTGCTTTGAGTGTTTCAGGTAAAACAGTTCATGTATGCAAGTTGTAAAAGTTTCATAAGAGAAAGTACTGGTAAGCATTAAATAAATATTAAAATAAAGAGTGGTGATTTGCTTTCCAAACCATACATGTGCACAATAAATACAACCACCTAAAGAGGTAGCCATGGGTTACCACACGTTGGGCCCCATGACCATATAATGGTCAGAATGCCACACGTTGAGCATGCTGACAAAAGGTAGGTGTACAGCCTAGTGGGTGAGATACTCCTCCATCTCTACTCCCAAACTTACCGACTGTCTACTCCAGAAATACACAATCCACTTTACTAAAACTTGCTAGCTCAGACCGGTGTGACCTATCGGATTGACATCTTATCTGGGAAGGACTCACCTCTCAGACGTGGCCACCTACTGAGAGACTTACCATAACTCTTCAAAGATTAGTCCTAGTAGTCTACCATTATTAAGTACTCAATGTTGTTTATCCCCACTTGGGAGAAAATTGATCATACAACGATTTACTTGGAAGTAGCAATTAAGGATTTCTAAAATTATTGTCAAAGTTGGGTTTTAGAAAGAGTTTAGCATTTTGGGTAAAACTGCTTGTTTAATTTCCAAATAATTTGCTTGACTGAAATAAAAAGGAAAACAATCTTTAATTATCTTTACAAACGAATGATCATACACATTTCATTTGGCTTGCCACAATAATTTTTTGTTTTCAAATGACTCCATGCGGGAGCTTACCTGATTCTTTGCTTGCTTGAGTTCAAAAATCCTCCAAGGTCAACCTAACCCCACCTAGGGTAAACACAAGGCATAAGGTTATACTCAAGCTATACTTGCCTTACATAAATAATTCCTAATTCAACTAGTTACAACTATGACTAACCATGACCTTAATGTCCTTAGTCTTAAGGCTAGATGATAAAAGTTTTTATAAAATAAATTTAGCTTGATAAGTTAAAATAACTAGGGATTCTAAAATAATTACTAATAAGTTGTAGGTTCAAATAATAAATATTGAGTATTATTATTAATAACTAAACTAGCATTTAAATATTGAATAATACTAAGTCCTAATTAATATTAGTAAATGGTAATTTTTAAATAGTATTATTATAATAAAATAATAAATTACACTAAATTTTTAATTAATAATTAATAGATAATAAATAATTAGTGATGAATAAAATTAATAATAAATGAATTATATTAAAATTTTTATTAATAAATAAAAAATAAATTTTAATATAAATAATATTTATGAATCTAGGTAAAAGTCTTAACCATGGTCTACAAAGGTCATTAATATTCTATTTATTATTATTATTTATATAAAAGATTTTATTTGCTATTATACATACATACATACATACATACATATATATATATATATATATATATATTATTTTTAAGGAGCATTAGACAATCCAAATGTCATCACAAGCCATTCATACAATCCTTGTTTGGTTTTAAAAGCCGTTTTCCATTTATCTCCTTCTCTTATTCTAATTTGGTGGTAACCGGATTTCAAATCAATTTTAGAGAAAATGCATGCACCAAATAGCTCATCAAGCAAGTCGTCTAGCCTAGGAATGGGATAGCGGTTTTTTACCGTGATGTTGTTGATAGCGCGACAATCCACACACATACGCCATGTCCTATCCTTTTTGGGCACCAAGAGAATCGGAATAACACATGGGCTTAGGCTCTCTCTCACATGTCCCTTCTCATGTAATGCCTCTACTTGCTTTTGCAATTTCTTGGACTCCTCCGAGTTGCTTCTATATGCCGGTCGGTTGGGGATGACGGCTCCGGGCACAAAGTCGATTTGATGCTCAATCCCTCTTATGAGTGGTAGTCCTCCGAGAACCTCTTTTGGAAAAACGTCTTCAAATTCTTGAAGAATAGCTGCAATTTTATTAGGCAAAGACAATGTAGAATCATTAGTAGAGATATAGGAACCTTTTCATAAAAGAAGAATAACCAGTTCCTTAGCTTCTATAGCCTCTATGACCTCACTTTCTTTTGCAAAGTAATTCACTTTTCTTTTACCTCCCCTCTCTTGTCCTTACTCACTCCTATCATTGATCGTCAAAGATACTTGTTTGTCCATCCTCTCTCTCAACTCTTTTTTTTCCCCTCTTTTTCTTTCCTCTCAATTTTTTATTTTTGTTTGACATTTTGCTTTCCCTTCTTCTTTTCTTTCTCCTCTATGATTCTTTTTTCTTTGTTCACCTCACTAGGGGCCATGGGGGTGAGGGTAAACTTAGTTCCCTCCTTGAGTAGGGAATAAGTATTCTTTCTTCCATCATGCTTTATATGCCTATTGTACTGCCAAGGCCTCCCTAGGAGCAAATGACCCCGCTTACATGGGTATCACATCACATAGCACATCATCCTTGTACTTTCCCATCTCAAAAGACACCAAAACTTATTTGTTTACTCTCAATTCCCCGCTATCATTCAACCATTGCAATTTGTAGGGCTTGGGGTGTTTAATCCATTTCATGTCCAATTCTTCAACTAAGTTTGCACTAATCATGTTAGTGCAACTCCAACTATCCACAATGACACTACAAAGGGTCTTGTTGATTAGACACCTAGTGTAGAAAATGTTCTCTCTTTGTTGGTGATCTTGATCATCAATAGTTTGTGAATTTAATGACTTTCTTGTGACTCCCACTAAAGAGTATTCTTGACCAACAACTTCCCCTTCATCACTTTCCTCTTCCCCATTTCCCTCTTAGTCTCCTTAGTACCTTTCTCCCTCTTTTTCTTCGTCGGTAGAAACCTCACCATAGGGATTATTATACATCGTTCTCTTACTTGGACACTCATGGGAAATATGTTCATATCCAAGACACTTAAAACACTTGATATCCCTATTCCTTTGTGGCCTCTCCATGGTTTTTCCCTTGTCCTTGTTCCAACCTTCCCTAGGTTTCCAATCCTCCCTAGGCTTCCAATCCTCTCTAGATTTTTAACCCTCTCTTGGTTTGTTGAAGTCCCTTTGAAATAGCTTAGGGGCTTCATCCTTCTTAATTGGCATCTTGCTAGTAGTGTTGGGGTTTGGAAGTGGTGGTCTAGTAAATGCCCTCCTCTTTAATTGCCTCTCAATCTTTATAGCGACATGTACCATATCCTCCAATCGTTCGTAGGGGTGCAACTCTCCCAAATTGGCAACTTCCCTATTTAATCCTTCCAAGAACCTTGCCCTTGTTGCCCTAGGATCCTTATTGATTTGAGCTCTCATCAACATTACTTCTATCTTTTTATGGTAATCTTCCACACTCTTATTCCCTTGCTTGAGTGATTGGAGCTTTTGGTAAAGATCATTGTAGTAATTGTGTGGTATAAACCTAGCCCTCATCATATTTTTCAACAAATTCTAACTAGCCACAGTTTCCACTCCCATTAGTCTCCTTTGTGCACTAACTTACTCCCACCAAACCAAAGCATACTCCGAAAATTCCAAGATAGCCAACCTCACATTTGACCTTTCATTATAGGTATGACTTTCTAGGAAGATCTCCATCTTGCTCTCCTATTCGAAATATGCTTCGGAGTCACTCTTGCCATAGAATGTGGGCACTTTCAATTTAATGTTGTTCAACTCCCTCTCCTCATCATTTCCTTCTCTCCTACCTCCTCTATTGCCCCATCCTCTATTGTATTCCCCAAAGGCTTCAACTTGTTCTCCCTCATACCATTTATAAACTCCCTCAAACTCTCTTTCTAACCCCCTTAGGTTGTTCCCACCATTCCTTCATTGACCCCTACCTCGTCCTCTTCTCATACCATGTCTTCCCCCTCTTATAGGAGCTTATTGGAATCCCCCGATAGAGTGCTCATCCCACTCTTCCCTTTGTTGGGTATTTAATGGAGGAGTATGGGCATCACCATCCCTCATCCTAGGGCTAGGTACTTCAAATCACTCTTGGCCTCTCCTTTGTGCGATGGTAGAAGATTGTCCAAGAAGATTTATCAATTCATTTGTCATATTTTGAAACTCATTTTGCATAGTCCTTATCATAGCTTGCAAGTCATCACGCAAAACTCTAGCATTAATTTGTTCTTCTTGAGGCCTACTAGGTCCACTTGGGTTAGGCCTAGAGATCTCTTGGTCATGGGCTATGGTGGTGAAATATTTACTTATTTATACCTACAAAACAAAAGAGATTAGAAAGAAAAATAGATCATCACTTCACTTTCTTGCGTGTTGGCTCTCAAAGGTTGGTCACTCCACGCTCGTGTTTGCTCTCTTAGGCTCTTTTGGTAATAGGCTCACCGTCTTGCCTTTTTCTCAAAACTCAAGCCTTCTTGTTCAATCCCAATTCTCCCCAATAGCTAAAGATTTAGTCCAACTTAGTGAATCACACAAATCAATGGATTTTTCCAATCAAAGGGTCTTAGGGAAATTTCAACAAATACTTGTTGGGCACCTCAAGCAAACAAGTTTTAATCAAGAATTTTAAGAAATGTGGACTCAATCAACACAAGAACAAACACTTAGACGCACAAGGAAATATTTCTAACCAAGAAACAAACAAGAGTTAGCAAGAACAAAGAAACAAGAACAACTAGAACTAGAATTATAAAGGACAAGATGATCACAAGTGTGCACTAGTAAAATTGAGTTCAATGAGCATAGAATTCAATAATAGAGTAATATACTAAGTCCCAATATCCCAAGGAATGAAAATTAAGAATCAAAGTTCCCAACTATTGCCAAAAGCTCATGGAACATTTGTCAAACACCTTAGTTGCAATCCCGTCACTTAAGAACAACTAACATTTTCACCCATATTCAAGCCAATTTTCACCACAAACACAGGAGAAATTTGTTCCCAAGGATTATATTAACATCAAGAAGCAATTTTCCCAAAGAAAAATCAAGGTATAACAAAGATTTTATGACCTTTTTGGAGCATGTTTTTGAGTTACAGGATTTCTCTTGTTTTCCTTCAACTTTGTAGGGCTCATTTTCTTGCTTTCAAGCTTTGATTGGAATCAAAGCTTTCCTTACTTTGATACCAAACTCTTTTGATATGATCTTGAGTGGGCTTTTTCTTGGTGTTTTGGGTGGTTTAGTTGATTATGAGTTCAGCTCTTCCCATAGGACCAAAACAGTGGATTTATTGAGACTAAAAGGAGAAATTAAACTAACAACCTACCCTCTATCAAACCCTTTGAGAACTAGGCTTCAAAGACCCTCAAGAATAGTAGAAAGTTCTACTATAATCTCACCCCATTATCCTTGAAGCAACAAAGGCAAACAAGAACAAATAGAATAGAGAAAATAGGCATCCAAGTAATGGAATTCAAACAAACCATTGAAGAGCAAAGCAACTAAGACCCATTGAAAAAAACCACATTGGATTATCCAAAAGATTTATAGACTCATTCATAAGGTGGACAAAGCCTTAAGTATGGTCTTGAACAACAGGGAGGCTAAGGCCTCTCAAGACTCTCTCTTCAAATTGAATAAAGTGTGTGAATTGTCTTGTCAAATCACTAAAAGTTGTATTTATACTACCCTAACCCTAGCTAAGTAATCCCTGAGGTTCTAATACAATTTAGGGCTTTAATAGGTGTTTACAAACATTTAAAATGAAGGAAATTTGGAGAAAATATAAAAAATGCGGGGAAGCAGTCAGCTACCCAGGCTGGAGCCGGCGCAGACTAGGGCCCTCAAGCCAGTGCCAGTTAGGCACTGTCTTCAGCCGGTCGTGTGCCAGAATGAAGCCGGCGACAGTTCGGCTGCTTGGGCTGGCGCCGAATGTCCGATGGAAGGCTAACTTTTTGGTCAAATTTTGTCCGTCTTTGTTGCCGACTTGAGTTCTTGTTAGGGTCCTTCTTGGATAGTCATCAAAATGAGCTCTTGGCTAGCTTCCTCAACTTCCAACCCTCTTCCATCCTCAAGCATGGTTTTATGAGCAATTGAAGATAATTTTGAAGCTTCTTGGTCTTAGATCTTGTCATCGGTCCTTGTCCTTGCACGATCATGCCTCTCCCTTCTTGATTTTGACCTCCATGATGAAGCAGAGTCTCATCAATGCCAGTCTCAAGACTTGTGCTTTCAGATTTGTCATTAGCCAAGCAGTTTTCATGATTTCTTATGATTATTGATTTTTTTATTGTTGTGTCTAAAATTTGGAGATAAAAGAATGGTAGAATCTTTACCTAGCAAAGTTTCATTACAAATCATCTCTAGAGGATGTGTTTTCAAGTGATTCGTGAAATAGTTTTTATGGAGAAGGATCCCCATCTTAACTTGCAGCTTCCTTAAGCCTTAACTAGACATAGAATAGAACATTCTACTTCTATACTTGCTGACCATTGAGCAAAACACTTACTTGACTAAAGTATAAATATAAAACTAAGAGAAAAAGCTAAGGCTTATATATTTTCTATTTATTACTTAAACGTTCATGCGAAGGAAAGAGAATTAAAATAGATGTAGTTGAAATTGGGGGGAAAACCCCAAATTAGGAGAACTTAATTAGAATCAAATTTGTACAAGCACTAAATCATACCTCAAATTTCAAACAAACACTAAATTTGAACAAATATTCATGCAATGTAAAATCATACCTCAAATTTGCTCAAGCTTCTTGCTGATGCCACTCTGAAATTGACAGGTTGAGAAGCCCTAGTTGAACCCAATCAACCTTATTTCCAATGACTATTGATGAGGGGAACAAATTCACCCAGGAAAAGAGAAGATACACACAAGAAGACAATTTTAATTTTAAAGACAAAGACACACACACACGCTCATAGAGGAAGAGATACACAAGAAGTTGGCAAAATGATTGATGGCAGAGACGCGATGTAGAAATAAAGAGTCGGTGGTTGAGAGCCACGATGAGAGTTTCACCGCCGACATAGAAAAGGGACTTGCTTTGAGGATGGGGTACTATATGATAACCATAGCTGCCCGTCAGGCGGAGCTTATTGCTAGAGCTGCGAAGAGGCGGAAGTGGATCAGTACTGGAGGTGGAAGACGGTAGTGTAGGAGGCAGGTCCATTGGATTTTGGGGAGTAGGGAGATAGGGTTGGAGCTCTAGTAGACACAGTGAAAATTTTCCTTCAATGTGGATTCTCAATTTCCACCAAAAAATTTCCCTCAAAGTCACAATTCAAGGAAATTTCCCAAAGGTACACATTTGTTGAGTGGGGAGATCATAGCTTTTTTTTTTTTTGTGAAAAATTCTATGGCTGTGCCTTTTTTTTTTTTTTTTTCTTACGCAATAAAAGTGTTAGGAAAGATATGTTATCTTTCATGACACAAAAAAATGTCATAACAATATGTCAATTTAACTTAATATAATAAAACTACGTCGTTTTAATTTTATTATAATGATGCAATCAAATCTCGCATCATTATAAGTACTCTATTATGACATTTTTAAAAAAGCATCATTAAAAAAATGTCATGAAAGCTACTTTTTCTTGTAGTGATAGATGTTTTTAAACTATCTTATTTAGATGCTCTAGTTTATATTGCGAAGGTTGTGTACTACAACCTTGTAAATGTTGCTTATGTTCTGAGTTGTAATCAGAGTAATATATCAAGTCTTTATATAAAGAGTAATATATCAAGTCTTATTTAGTCTCCAAATTTTATTTATTATTTATATCGTTATAAAGACCCCTTGTTATTCAAAGGGGGTAACATCCACACCTACTTGGACCCTATAGTCGTGGGGTGTTACAATTGGTATCAGTGCTTCAGTTTAAACACATCTTTTAACCTTTTGGGTTAGAAATGGTCTAGTGGCTAGTTAAATTATAAAATTCAAAATTATTGGATTTGATAAGATTAATCCTTAGAAATCGAAGGATGACTTAGGACTACATTTTCGGCAGCAAGAAATTAGATAAGGTTAATAATAATTTTACATACTTTGGAGATGTTTTGCATTTATGTGCTTATTTCCATTGGAAATCTGTACTTATATGCTACAATTTTAAATCCTTGATATGTATGTTATTAATTATTGATGTTTATTGTTGTTTATTTGCATCTATGTTTATTTTATTATATATTACAAACGTAGTATGCATATATGTGAACATTTTAGCCTTATGCAAGTTTCAATTTTTATATTGGTAGTATTAAAATACCTCCAAAAGCTCAGGTCGCTATACGCCATAATGAAGCCTTGGCAGTAAATCAGCCAGTTCAAGGAGCTACTCTGAAGGTAGATCCTCCATAAATAGGTTCAGCTAGTGGAACAGAAGAAGTTGCAGTTATCGAAAGTTTTAGGATAATGATAGATTTAACTGAGAAAAATGATCTGAAGGGGCAAGATGATGCTTTAGAAAATTTTTTGAATAGGATCAAAAAGCTGAATCATAGCTTGAGGGTATGGAGGACATATTCCTAACTTTGAAGTATTAGGAAGAAAGGATGCTAAAATTTGTAGCCTTTCGTCTTCTAGGGCTTACAAAAGAATGGTGGATGAGAATTTAGGAAGTATGGGAGTAAGATGGTGAGGAGTGGAGCTGGAGTACATATGTGACGTTATTTCAGGACAAATATATACCGCAATAGATAGTGGAGAAGCAGAAAGATGAATTCTAAACCTTAAAGCCAAGAAATATGTCTGTGGCACAATATGCGGCATAATTTACTAGAATATCCAAATATTGTCGTTGCCTAATAGATATGGAGCAGAATCGTGCTCGTCAGTTCATTAAGGGTTTAAGGCAAGAATTATAACTGGCACTAGCTCTTTTTTCCACCTATGACCTACTTTGCTACTATTGATTCTACTACCAGGATGGAGAATGAAAATAATAGTAAGTTTACCAGTAAAATGGCAGCACCTATTAGGAAATTCCCTGCCAAAAGGCCATTGAGACAAGTATGGAATAATAACGGAATACAGGCTCGGCCTACTCCAGTTGGGAATAATTGGAAGGAGACAGGGTGTCGTTTCTATGGAAAAATGGGGCACAAGGAGAGTGATTGTTAGTATAAGAGTGGACAGTGGAGGTGTTATAACTGTGGAGAATCTACCCACTTGAGATACACATGTCAAAGTTGTAGTAGACTGCTCAAGAAAGTTCCAATCCATTAGTGAATCAAGGGGATCTTTCTAAACCCCAAGTAAAGGCTAAGGT
This sequence comes from Voacanga thouarsii, assembly GCA_026120185.1. Classification (NCBI taxonomy): domain Eukaryota; kingdom Viridiplantae; phylum Streptophyta; class Magnoliopsida; order Gentianales; family Apocynaceae; genus Voacanga; species Voacanga thouarsii. The sequence continues at coordinate 3,021,723 of JANUWF010001942.1, forward strand.
ATTTGCAATGGATAGAAAGGAGCGGGGAGCGGATTCTACTGTTGTTGAAAGTATGCTCACTGTCCAAGGCTATAAAGTTAATATATTATTGACCCTAGCTCTACTTATTCCTATGTAAATGAACTGTTTGCATGTCTTATAGGGTAGAATGGGTTAGAATTGCCTTATACTTTGTTAGTGAGCACACATTTGGGAAAATCTGTAGAAGTTAGGAAGTATGTACTTGAATGTGAAATTAAAGTAGGAAGGGAGAAGTTGTCAGGGGAATTGATTGTCATTCTTTTTTAGGATTATGATCTTATCTTAGGCATGGATTAGTTATCTAAACACCACGCAAGAGTTGATTGTAGTAATAAAGTAGGTCAATTTGTTAGACCTAAAAGAGATGTTTTGAAATTTAAGGGTAATCAAGTGAAGGAGCAGAAATACTTAATATCGGGAGCAAAGGCTTGTAAGTTTCTTAAAAAGGGATGTCAAGGATATATAGCATACTTGATTAACAAGCCTGAAGATCAAATTTCAATGGAGAATACTACTATAGTAAAGAAATACCCAGATGTCTTTCTTGATGAATTGACCACTTTAGCCCCTCCTCAAGAAGTAGAATTTACAATTGATTTGGTACCTAGAGCTGACCCTATATCCAAAACTCTATATGAAATAGCCCCATTAGAGCTAAAGGAGTTAAAGAAACAATTGGAGGAATTGTTAAGCAAATGTTATATTAGATCTAGTACTTTACCATGGGGAGCGCCGGTGTTGTTTGTTAAAAAGAATGATAGGACTTTACGAATTTTCATTGATTATCGAGAGTTGAATAACTTAACCATCAAGAATAAGTATCCCCTTCCACTTAGAGATGAGTTATTTGATCAACTACAAGAATCATGCTATTTCTTTCAGTTGGATTTGTGACAGGGTATTATTAGGTGCAAATTCATGAGGAAGATATACTAAAGACAGTGTTTAATACGTGATATAGGCATTATGAGTTTGAGACGATGCCATTTGGATTGACCAATGCCCTATCTACATTTCTGGACTTAATGCATCGTGTTTTTCGGCCTTACTTGGATAAGTTTATGGTGATTTTCATTGATGATATTTTGATATACTCTAAGAGACCAGAATAACATGTAGAGCATTTAAGATTGGTATTGGAAAAATTGAGAGAACATCATCTTTATGCTAAATTTAGCAAATGTGAATTTTGGTAGGATTCCATTACATTTTTTGGGCATATAGTAACAAAGGAAGGAATTAAGATAGATCTGGCAAAAGTGGAAGTAATTTCCAATTGGAAACAACCGGAGAATGTCATAGAAATTAGAAGTTCCTTGGGATTAGCTGGGTATTATATGCATTTCATTAAAGGATTTTCAACCTTAGCGTTACCATTGACCCAACTTTTACAGAAAAATGTGGCATTTCTATGGAGTGATAAGTGTTAAAGAAGTTTTCGAGAATTAAAAAGGAGATTCGTAATAGCACCAACATTAAGTTTGCTCGAGGAAGGGAAGCCTTATATGTTGTATATGGATGCTTCGAAAGAAGGCTTAGGTGCGGTATTGATGTAGGATAGAAAGGTGATTTATTATGCTTCCCGCAAACTTAGGCCACACGAGATTAATTATCCCATACATGATTTGGAGTTGGCAGCTATTGGTTTTGCTCTGAAGAAGTGGAAACATTATTTGTATAGTACAGACTATGAAGTGTTCACAGACCATAAGAGTCTGAAGCTTATATTTATCTAGAAGCATTTAAATTCTAGACAAATAAGATGGTTGGAATTTTTAGAGGAATATAAGTGTCCCATCAATTACCATCCTGAAAAGGTGAATCTAGTAGCAAACACATTGAGAAAAAAAGTTAGTTTGGCATAACTAAGAATACAAGAGATGCATGTAGTATAGGAAGTTTTGAGGTTGGAAGCGGAAATGGGAAAAGAAAAGATTTGTCTAAGAAATTTAATAATTATCCCTAATTTGAAGTAAGAAATTAAGGAAGCCCAACTGAACGATCCAAAGTTCAAAAATTTCAAGGATAAAGAGATGAAGAATGGAAGCCAAGACTTTCATGATAATGATTATGGAATATTGTATTTTCAGGAACAGTTGTGTGTACCTCGATAATGAGGGGTTGAAGAAGAAAATTTAGGGAGAAGCTCATAAAAGTTGATACTCTATACACCCTGGAGAAGTAAAGATGTATCAAGATTTGAAAAATATGTATTGGTGGCCGGAAATGAAATGGGACATTGCTCAGTATGTATCCATATGTCTTACTCATCAAAAGATGAAAGTTGAGCATCGGAAATCAGCAAGGTTGCTTCAACCATTATCCATACCTCAATGGAAAATGGAGTGTATTACTATGGATTTTGTCGCTGGCTTACACATTAGTAAGAATCAAAGGAATATAATTTGAGTGGTTGTGGATAGATTGACCAAGACAGCTCACTTTATCCCAATCAAAGTAAAATACTCCATAGAAAAGTTAGCCCAAGTTTACACCTAAGAAATTGTGAGGTTACATTGTATACCCACGAGCATTGTTTCAAATTGGAATCCCAGATTTACTACTAGATTTTGGGATAAATTTCACGAATCTTTGGGAAAAATATTGAATTTTAGTACCACCACACACCCACAAATGAACGGGCAATCAAAAAGGGTGATACAACTTTTGGAAGACATAGTGAGAGCATGTATACTAGATTTTGGAGATCAGTGGATTGAAAGCCTTCCATTTGCAGAATTAGCCTATAATAATAGTTATCAAGCAACCATAGGTATGGCACCATGTAAAGCATTATATGGATGGAAGTGTCAAGTTCCATTATATTGGGGTTGAGAGGAAAGTACACTCAACCGTGATAGAGGAATGAGTAAACAAGCAATGAACAATAAAGTCAAGTTGGTACAAGAACAGTTGAAAGCTGCACAAAGTCGACAAAAAAGTTGCGCCGATAACAAGAGGAGAGATTTAGAATTTTTAGTGGGAGAATTAGTATTTTTGAAATTAATACCCAATAGAGCAATTTTAAAGTGTCCAAGAGGAGGAAAATTGAGTCCACGGCTTGCTCATTGAAAGGATTGGACCAATAGCTTACATGTTATAACTTCCAGATAGTTTGACTAGCATTCATAATATGTTAAATGTGTCACTACTCAAGAAATACAATCCAGATCTTGAGCACATATTGAATGACAAGCCATTATAGTTAAGATTGAATTTGAGTTATGATGAAAGGCTGTGCGGATTTTGGAAATAAGTATAAAAAAATTGAGGAATAAAAAGACTCTTACGGTTAATATGCTATGAGAACATCTTGTGATACAAGATTAAATCTAGGAAACTAAAGAATGGATAAAGAAACGATATCTAGAGTTGTTGAAAGGTACAATATTAGAAATTTCGAGGGCGAAATTTTTTTTTAGAGTCGAAGAATGTAATACTCTTTTTTTTTTCTTTGGGAATAGCTTCAATAAACAACATGCATTAAGATGTTCCTCATTTTATGTCGTGTTGTGTGTTTGCCTTCTTGATGAATTGTGATTTATTTGGATAATATTGAATGAATAAGTTATCTATTTATTATTTAATACTATTAGTATATTTACTAAGAAACACACACACACACACACACACTCACACACATATTTCTCTATAAAATTATATTTCCTGTAATCTTATTTCTTATATGAAATATTCCATCTTTTATATAAATATATATATATATATATATATATATTAAAATTAAGAAATATTCTATCTTTTATATATGTATATATATTATATATATATAATTTAAGAAATATTATATTTGCTATAGACTATTATTATTATTATTATTATTATTATTATTATTATTATTATTATTATTATTATTATTATTATTATTATTAACTTTAAGAGGGCCAATAGCATTATTACAATCTATATTACTTGGGGCCCGCATAATTTATTAAATAGTTTAGATATTTTAAAAATTATGATCAATATTTTCTTTTATAAAGTTAGGTAGCCCTACCTTAATTAATGTCTTATGTGAGTCATTTTGTGGTGGCCCACCTTCATCTTCGATTATAGAATATAATAAAAATATTATTTCTATATATATATACACACACATATATATATTATATTAATATGTATATATCTATCTAATATTATATAATTTTATCACATTACTGTATTATTAAATTATTATTTTCCTTAATAGCATTTCGTTATTAGTAGAATTAGAACTATTCTACATAACAATTCTTGGAATAATATAATTATATTATATTATTTTGATAATTTTCCATAAACTACTTTAATGTTCTAAAAATTTCTCTAAGCTTCTATATGCATCTATATGATGACTAAGCTATGTGAGTCACCGTATGAATTATACTTAAGTGATTAAGACATGTAGCTACCTAAATTAACTATAAATAGAAGTTAAGGGAGAAAGAACAAGATTTTTGGCCGAGAGAGAGAGAGATCCAAAACTAGAGAAGAAAAAGAGAGAAAAGAAGAAAGGAAGAAGAAGGAAAAAGCTTGAGAGAAACATGTACCCTCCTAGCAATTTGGCTAATTCATCTAGGAAGGTAAAATCTTGCTCTTCTTAAAGTTAAGGTTACTTATTCTATGCATAATATAGATTGTTATGGTACATGTTTAATAGTGAACTATGAGTACATGAATATATTAGTGGTACTTGATATGTTAAAATGTTGTTGCGGTTTTGTTGGAGATTTATGTGACGGTAGTCATGAGAATTTATTTGGTGTGATTTTGTGCTATTGTAGGATGTCTTGGAAGGGTTTTGGAAAGGTGTCCATGGCTGAAATTATGATTAAATGAATGAAAGAAGTTGTGATTGTTAAATAAAATAAAAACTTGATATATGTGTTCATAGCTACTGGTTATAGTTGTGATAATTATGTGATTTTTTGCTTTCATCATGGCTGTAATTGGGATGGTTTTATGATGTTAACATGAGTTTTGAAGTGAATCAAATGATATGTAAGTAGTAAAATGAAGCTAGAATAGTTGGAGTATGAATTTAGCAAGAAAATGCTTTATTATATAAAAAATTATGGGATATTTTGCTCCCAGTAGTTTTTAGCTAGTTTAGGAAGAAGCTGAAAGGACTTCATAATTTTGTAGCCAAGGATCCTAGGAGTGTTTTAGCACAAATTTGAGGTTAATCAGATTTGTAAATCAAAACGTATGGCTAAAATACGAAAGTGTTCCGTGATAGGAAAATGTAGGATTTTAGTATAATTGATATGTGTATATTGTTTCCATTAGTTAATATTATTGTATATTTTAGTATGACATGTTAGATATGTGCTAATTGTGTATGATGTTAACTACTAGGATGTTTGTTAGTGACATTGATGTGAAAGATGATCTAGGAAACCTAGAAAGGAATAACCTAGATAATTTGAGGTTGTGAATAGGGAGATATGTGTTTGTTACAAACGATAGGAGATTGATATATATCTGGTGCATGTGATAGATTTTGTGAGAAGTGAATGCATGGAATTTCAAACCAAGAACTAAGCACATTTTTTGTGACTTGAGGTAAGTCCCCACATCTATGCAACTTTTCCAATAAAATTTTTTTATGAGGAAATAGTGTGAAGCATGCTAATCTATTCTATTGAAAATATTATGAAAGATTGGGAAGTATAAATGATTATTTCATATACTCAAGCATACTACATTTTGAGAAATCATTCATATATGACATGATGATTTGGAATTTCTGCATTAATTTTATCAAGCAATTATGTTTGCATTTTCATGCATTTGATTGCAAAAACCATAGCATGGATTTATTATCAACTGTTAAACCCTTGGAATGGATTTTATTATTTGGAATGTATTTTTGGGAAAGGAAATATTTTGCCAACAAGTCGATGGTTGAAGTATTAATCCCACATGAAAGATTGCATTGATCTCTATTTTTCTGCCTTGTGATTCTTGAGTACTTAAAAGGGACATTACACCTATATATTAACTTACTTGGATTCGAGAGCACTATCTAGTCGGCGGCCACCTCCAAACTGTGATATCTTATTTCACGGGGTACTAGTTTTCAATGTTTAGTCATCCTTAGCTAGCAACAAGTTTACCCAAAGTGGAAATGGAGCACAAGCTTAGGACACCTGAGCTGTAGGGCAAACCATGACGATGGTTATCATATGTTTAATTTTGGTGTATACGCATTGGGTTATTTTTACATATTAATTTTAATATTATTGGTTGGACTGATATTCTTTCTAGATGAGATCATAATGTGACTTTGGACCAAAAAATATGTTTGAAGTACTAAATGGTTTATGGTCCAAATGATTGAATACATAATGCTAAGATTTTAATGTCATGTTTTCTTGATAAAATGAAGAATGATCAAATAATTTTCTAAAAATAAAAAACAATGACTTTTATCACTATTCCAACAAATTCCTGTCATGCATCACCAAAATAATTTGATAAATTTCACACGACACACTACGAGACTTACTGAGATATATTATCTCACACGACTTTCTTCATAATTTTCAGGCAACATTTTGTTACCTCGGATTTGTGTAGAACCAAGACCGATGGAGGAATAATAGATGTTTTGGAACTATCTTATTTAGATACTCGAGTTTATATTCTGGAGGTTATGTACTAGAACCTTGTAAATATGACTTACGTTCTGAGGTGTAATCAGATTACTATAGCAAGTATTTTAGTCTCCAAATTTTATTTATTATTTATATCATTATAAAGACCTCTTGTCATTCAGACGGGATAACACCCACAGCTACTTGGACCCTATAGTTGTGGGATGTTACATGATGACTGGTAGCTGTTGTTATATGATGGCTCCATATAGGGTAAGCAGTTAATCCACTTGTCCCCAAAGCCTAAAATGCACGCCGTTAACATATCCTCCAATATTTGGATAACTTTTTTAGACTATCTACCAGTTTGAGGATGAACTATAGTACTAAACTTTAAAGTTGAACCTATAGATTCCTGAAATTTATCCCAAAATCTCGAAATGAACCTAGGGTCTCGGTCAAATACAATGCTTGATGGTACTCCACGTAATCTCACGATTTCTCGTATGTAGACTTGAGTCAACTTCTCTATTGAATCCTTTACATTCACCGGTATAAAATGCGCAAACTTGGTCAATTGATCAACAACCACGCAAATAGCTTCCTTTTGTGATTGAGACTTAGGTAAGCCAATAACAAAGTCCATAGTTATCTCTTCCCATTTCCATTTAGGGATAGGTATGGTTGTAATAATCTTGTAGTTTTTTGGGCTCTGTCTTAACTTTTTGACAGGTTAGGTAGGTTATTACAAAGTTTACTACGTCATTCTTCATTCCAGATCACCAATATGCCCTTTTCAATTCCTAATACATTTTCACTTCTCCTGGGTGAATGACATATTTACTTCTATATACCTTTTCTAATATTCTCTTCTTCATCTCTTGATCCTATAGTACACATATTCGATTGCGAAAATATAGTTCTCCTTCTTTATCTAGTTGAATGTCTTGTCCTTCTTGTTTAACCTCTTGTTGGGTATCTCTTGCGTATCATATACGGCGCAGCGGAAGAATAAGAATGAGATATTGTTCCAGGATCTACATATATGTGGAAAAAAAGACATATATATAGAAAACAAAGAAACAAAGATAACAACTTTTACCTTTTTTTGTTTGTGTGGAAAACAAAACTTCCCTTCTTCAAGTATGATAATTGTGGCGCGATCTAACAATCCTTTTGAAGAATCACCATGAGAGTTGAATATCTAACCACTATAATCACAATGTGTGATTATCTCTAACAGAAATCCGCATGGAGGATTACACTCAAGCACCAAGATTTTCTGTGCTAGCAGAAAACAACAATGGTGGCTGGGGTTTTTCTTGTTAAACAAAAACCAGAGAAAGAAGAAGAAGAAGAAGAAGGGTTGTATTCTCCTTGAAGAAGCTCACGAAAGAGAGAGTGAAGAGAACAAAAGATCATATCTTTATCCTCTTGTGTGCCCTTTGGTTTTATGTTGTTTTGTTTCATGTGTGCCTCTTGGGTGACTCGAAAAACCTCAACAATAAAACCATCTGAGAATTCCAAACAAACAATTGCAATTCTCCAATTGCAATTGGAACCCATCAAGTTTTTAAAATTATAAATTGGTCCATAAATTATAACTAATTATGATTTGACCACATCAACTTCTCTTTCTTGCAATAAACATTGTAAGATAAACAATACCTTTTATAAAATAAAATGTGTCATATACAACGTATAAGTGATTGCCTCTAGGGTACAACACTAACACATCCTTATTCTTAAAAGCTTGAAATTCGGTACTGGTTTTTTGTACTTTAATAATTTCTTGCTTCAATTGTGGTACCAATCTTAAATTGCTTATACAAATTTTCTCCTCCTGAATTTTTAACTTTCGTTCTAATATCTCCTGTACTTTTTGAACTTGTTGTATCTTAAGCTACCCATCTTCACCTTTTGACTTAGTGCATCAGCCACTATATTAGTATTTCCTGGTTGATAGTTAATAGGACACTTATACTCTTCTAAAAACTCTATCCACCGCCATTACCTAAGATTTAAGTCCTTATCTGTGAAGATATTTTTTAAGCTTTTATGGTCGGTGAACACTTCATATTTTGCTCCATACAGGTAAGGTTGCCATTTTATCAGAGCAAACACTATAGTTGCTAACTTTAGATCATGAGTTGGATAATTGACTTCATGTGGCTTTAGCTTCCTTGAAGTGTAGGCTATTACCTTCGTCTTCTACATCAGTATAGTTCCCAAGGCTTCTTTAGACGCGTTAGTGCATAAGGTATAGGCTTATCCTCTTTAGGTAGACTATAAAAAGAGCTGTCATTAATCTTTTCTTGAGTTCTTGAAAATTTTTCTCACATTTCTCGCTCCCTACAAACAGAACATCCTTCCTCAATAGACACATCATCGGCGAGACCTAGGTAGAGAAATTCTTGATGAACCAATGATAATATTGGCTAATCCAAGGAAGCTTCGAATCTCGATAGTATCTTCTGGCTGCTTCCAGTTTGCCACTGCTTCTACCTTCCGGAGGATCTAAGTTAATGCCTTCCCTAGATAGCATATGACCAAGGAAAGATACTGAGTCCAGCCACAACTAACATTTGTTGAACTTAGTAAAGAGTATGTTCTTGTAGTTTCTCTGTTAGCAACCTCAAGTGCTCAGTACACTCCTCCAAACTTTTAGAATAGACTAGGATATTGTCAATGAATTTCATAGTGAACATATCTTGATACGGTTAGAATACTCTATGCATTAAGTCCATGAACACAACAGGTTCATTAGTTAGTCTAAAAGGCTTGCACATACTCATCTTCCATGGTAGAATTAGCAATGTAATATTGTATGAAATAACTGAAGGCTTAAAGAAAGGGGAAAAGCAAACAAAGCACGCAGCGGAAGCAAAAAATTGAAGAAAACTGAAGAACAGGAAACAACTCGAACAGAGCTAGCGCCGATTTCGGCGGCCTAGCCGGTGCCGGGTGCGGTCGGTGGGACTCAGAGGAGAAAAATTTCTAACATTTTCTTCTTGTTCTCAAAGTTTGCTAGATCGGAATGTGTGGAACCAGGGTAGGTGCACTGGTGGAAACCTCTAGTGCGATTCCTGCAAGCCTCTTACTCTGTCTGTGCATGTAGGTGAATGCCAATCTCTCGATCTTCCAGTATATGGCCTGCCTAATCCCATTTGGTGAACAACTTACAGGGCTAAGGAATATATTTTTGAGAGAGAAAGAGAGAGAGAGAGGGTTGTGTCGATCTTTTTCCACCAAAGAAGAAGCAGTAAAAAAATAACATTGGAAAAACCATGCCTATCTGTTCTCCTGTTTAACCTAAATAAAACCCTAGGTTAAAATGGATTGGCCCATTGGACTCTTAGTTTAGCCTTTTGGACTAAATTAATTATTCTAATTAGAACCAAATAAATGGCCCAAAAAATAATTATTTTCCAGCCCAAATAAACTAGTCCAATTAACAAGCCTACATTAGTTTAGTCCCAGGTTAATCTTTAATTATTCAAATTGGGCCAAAGCCCTGAACAATTAATTAACCCACCAAATTAATTTAATTAATTCCCTCTTTCCATGGACCTTTATTTTATTCTAACCTAATAGTTAAATCAGACTACTTAAATAAAATAAATTCCATTTAGTTTAATTTAAGACCAATTCCTCAGCCTATATTTAATTAGGACTTACAGTCTATACTAGGGACCAAAAGACACACCGCATTGACTACTAAAATAACCAAAATACCCTTGCCATATAAATAGTTGTATTTTGCATTTTAAATATTTCCTAATATCACCATAAGAAAATATTGACCTCAAGGACAATGCTGCATTAGTAAAGTCTCCAACCTACAGGTATAATGACTAAAATACCCCTCTATAGATCAATGTATATTTAGAGAGGAAGAAATGTACTAACACCTCCCTAAATGATATCTACCATCTTTAGGCTTCTAGTCCAATAATCCACGACTTCCTGGATTGTTTCCGCTTTCCAAGGGAGCTACCCTAAAACAAACATCCAAGCTATGTTTCCCAGGGCCTTAGATATTTAGATCATTCAGACAATCACAAGGGGTGATATAGTATAGAAACTATCTTGTACAAGTCTGTCTTAACTGACTAGTCACACATACCTAACATGTGAGTATATTGGTCCTACGATAGAACCTCAACGATAGCACTTCAAAGTACATGCTTCCAGCATCATCAGACCACGAACTCATACTCAAGCCGTAGAGTACTAGTCCACACTGTAGTAGTAGTAGTCTAGGTTTCTACCATATAGTACTTTTAGAAACAATATACTACTACAGGTCATGTTCTACGTATTCGAAATATGCTTTTATCATGAAGTGAGTGGACTACTCACTGGCTAAAGGTAAACTATTCCCCATTTGAAATTCATAATATAATAACCTAGACATGATGAGATTCCCATTCTCATCAATCGGTTAAGAACAAATGTTTATGCGTTAAGTAATTTGTGATCCATACCTTACTGTGAAAGACCTCCATTCACATGGACCACTTACTTAAACACAATAGGTCTTTTCCAAACGTAATTGTGCACAAATAAAATGTAAATTCACAAATAATTTTTAAAAATAAATTCTTTTATTAAAACATTCGATGTTTACATCATAAACCTAGTCTAAGAGGGCATATTTCCCAACAATAACCCTATCAGACAAAGTGAAAACACATCCACTAGTGAATTTTCTTTCATCTTTATCTACCTAGAAGTCTAAGACAGTATAACCGGTAGGAACTAATGTTGGGATGTATGCCCTCTTAGACTAGGTTTTTTATGTAAACAAATCGAATGTTTTAATAAAAGAATTTATTTTCAGAAATTGTTTGTGAATTTACAATTTTATTTGTGCACAATTACGTTTGGAAAAGACCCATTGTGTTTAAGTAAGTGGTCCATGTGAATGGAGGTTTTTCATAGAAAGGTATGGATCACAGGTTACTTAACATATAAACTTTTGTTCTTAACCGATTGATTAGAATGTGAATTTCATCATGTCTAGGTTATTATGTTGTGAATTCTAAATAGGAAATGGCTTACCTTTAGCCAGTGAGTAGTCCACTCACTTCATGACATAAGCGTATTTCGAATATGTAGAACAGGACCTGTAGTAGTAGTTGCTAAAAGTATTATATGGTAGAAACCTAGACTACTACCGCTACAGTATGGACTAGTACTCTACGACTTGAGTATGAGTTGGTAGTTTGAAGAAGTTAGAAGTATATCCTTTGATATGCTATAGTTGAGGTTCTATCGTAGGGCCAATATACTTGCATGTGTTAGTGTTGTGCCCTATAGGCAATCACTTGGGGTTTATTATGAGAAAGAGAAGTTGATATGGCCAAATTATAATTAGTTATAATTGATTGGCCAATTTGTAAGTCTGAGAATTTGATGGGTTCCAGTTGCAATTAGAGAATTGCAATTGTTTGTTTGGAATTCTCAGATGTGGTTGTTTTTGTTGAGCTTTTCGAGTGACTTCAAGGGTCACATAAAATGACTCTAAAAACATAAAACCAAGGGTCACAAGAAGCCTTATATATACATGATGTTCTTTTCTCTCTCTCTCATGGGTATGTGAGTCTATCCAAGACAACACCAAGACTCTTCTACTTCTTCTTCTTCATTCTCTGGTTTTGCTGAACAAGAAGAACAATGAAGAAAACCCTAGCCACCATTGTTGTTTTCTGCTAGCACAGAAAATCTTGGTGCTTGAGTGTGATCCTCCGCGTGGATTACTGTTAGAGATAATCACACACTATGATTACAGTGGTTGAACATACAACTCTCGTGGTGATTCTTCAAGAGGATTGTTGGATCGCGCCACAATTATCATACTTGAAGAAGGAAATTTTTATTTTTTACACAAACAAAGAAAGGTAAAAGCTATTATCTTTGTTTTCTTTGTTCTCTTCATATGTCTTGTTTTCCACACATATGCGGATCTTGGGATGGTATCAAGTTTTTAGTTTTTCGCTGCACCGTATATGATATATGAGAGATACCCAATAGTATGTTGGGTATGTATAACTAGCTAGTTAAGACAAAATTGTACAAGACAGTTTCTATACTATATCGCCCCTTATGGTTGTCTGAATGATCTAAATATCCAGGGCCTTAGGAAACATGATTTGGATGTTTGCTTTAGGGTAGCTCATTTGGAAAACGGAAACAATCCAGGAAGTCGTAGATCATTGGACTAGAGGCCTAAGAATGGTAGATATTATTTAGAGAGGTGTTAGTACACTTCTTTCTCTCTGAATGTACGGCAATGTATAGAGGGGTATTTTAGTCATTACACTTGTAGGTCGGAGACTTTGCTAACGTAGCATTGTCTTTGGGGTCAATATTTCCTTATGGTAATATTAGGAAATATTTAAAATGCAAAATACAGCTATTTATATGTTAAGGGTATTTTGATCATTTTAGTAGCCAAGGCGGTGTGTCTTTAGCTCCCCAGTATAGATCGTGAGTCCAAATTAAATACGGGCTAAGGAATTAAATTAAATTAAATGGAGTTTATTTTATTTAAGTAGCCTGATTTAATTATTGGGTTAGAATAAAATAATGGTCCATGGAGAGAGAGAATTAATTAAATTAGTTTAATTGGTTAATTAATTATTTAGGGTTTTGGCCCAGTTTGAATAATTATGGATTAACTTGGGACTAAACTGATTCAGGCTTATTTAATTGGACTGGTTTATTTGGGCTGGAAAAATTAATTATTTGTTAGGCCATTAAGTTGATTCTAACTAGAATAATTAATTAAGCCTAAAATGTTAAACTAAGAGTCCAATGGCCCAGTCCAATTTAACCTAGGGTTTTATTTAGGTTAAATAGGAGGATTGGAAACAAGGTTGTGATGGTCACACACTCTCTGAGAGACGGCTTCTTCACTTTGGAAAAAGACCAAGCATCTTTCTCACTCTCTCCAGAAAAATTCCCTAACCTGTTAGTTGTTCACCAAACAGTCGTTAGGCAGGCTATATACTGGAAGACCAAGAGTTCAGCATTCACATACATGCAAAGACAGAGTAGGAGGATTGCAGGAATCACACCAGAGGCTTCCACCAGCACACCTAACTCAGTTGCGCATGTTTCAGTCCAGCCACCTTTGAAAACCAAAAGGAGATGTAAAATTTTTAAAACCTCAGGATTAGGACAGGGTGCAACCGATGCCGGCTAGGGCTGCCAGAGCTAGCACCAGCCCTGCCCTAGAATTCCTGTTCTTGTTTTTTCCAGTTTTTTTTTTATGTTCGCTTCCACTGTGTGCCCTGTGTTTTTACACTTTCCATGCCTTCAATTGGTATCATCGCATAAAAGTTTTGTGAAAATATATGGAGCATGCATCTAGATGAATAAATCTGGACACATATGTGTGATGAAAATTGTGATCCTTTGCTGTTTATGGTATGGATAGATTCTCTGTTAAACCTCGCAGGTGGAGGTATATCTGTAAGTTACTATTTTTCTTAGTAAATCATGAAAGTCCAATGTTTATGGGTATAGGCGATTGTTGATTTTGGTTGATTTCATTGTATTTAGTTTAAAATCGGAGAGCCATCGAAGCCAGAAGTTGTGTAGAAAAATAGAGGAAATTCGCAGAAAAAAAACAGTAGGAAAAGGCAAACAAAACCTAACCGGCTACGCTAGGCTGCCGGAACTGATGCCGGCTATGGTCTGGAAGGCCGGTCCGCACTGTTTTCTCGTGGGTCTTGGTTCTGTGCGGCGGGTGCAATGGACCACAATTCAGATGGGTGGCTGATCCAGTGCGGTGGATGCAGTGGATTCCTTTTTATTTTTCTTGCAATTTCTTTTGGTTTTGGGGTCCATACCATGCGAAGTTAATATTTTGCAATTGTTAAATATTCAAGGAATATTTTTGAATGAGAAATATTAGTAAGGGATTTTAGGATTAAACAAGGCCATTAATTAATTAATGTGTTTAATTCTATTATCTGAGTACTTAGGTTTAAAAATAGAAGAGCATGAAAATGTCTATTATTCTCTAGCATGCTATTTATTTTTGGTACCTATGTGCATGTTTTCTCACAAACCAAAGTCTTTGGGAATGTTTTTGACAAGGAAAACATTTTTCTACAAATTAAATGGTTATTTTTATTTGAACAAAAATTAATCCTTAGATATTTTCTCAAAGGATTTAATCATTGACATAGAAAACATATTGGATTTAGATATTTTTGTAAGGTTAAAATAGAAAGCCATTTTGTTTTAGTTTAGCACAAGAAAAATTGTTTTGTCAAATAAACTTGAGACCAAAGTCTCTAGAAAGTTTTAATTGGAAAATTTTTGAAATCATTAAGTTTTTAACTTAACTAAAATTAGTCCATGGGAAAAACTCTCAAAGGATATAAGTCTTGACATAGAGATTTTTATGGACTTAGACATTTTATTTTTGAGTTAAGGGAAAACTTAATGAAAATTTTCAAAAAGATATTTTTCAGAAAACCCTTGTTTTAAAAGACTAAGTGGGAGAGGGGTTCCAACAACCCAAGGCTTCCATCACGATCCTCATTAGAGATCGTGGGTCCCCTCGCGTCACCCTGGGAGTGAACCCGTATAGGATGGGGATACCACAAGGATCTAGATCTAATGGAAGGATGTAATTAATAACCCAGGCACGTACTATGATTGGCCAGCCCCTCGTTGGAGGTCATAGTGTGAGGTATGTCCATACGAAATGAGAGGAAACGACCATCTCCTTGATAGAGTTATCTTCTAGATTATTACTTAGAAAGGAAATTAATTTGTGGTGGCTAACACACTTAGCTTAGGAAACTGTTAATCTTCCGAAGAAGCTATGTCAGTTTTCCTAAGAGGCAAATTGATTATTATCAGTTTTGATAATAAGGATAAAGTGCACATATTTGTTTTGTTTTCACAAACTGAATCTATTTTCTTTTATTTTTTAATTTTTCAGAAATGGTGGGAGGTTCTTTTAGTCCATTGGCCATTATTCTTCGAGAGAATAAGCTAACGGACCAAACTATATGGACTGGAAAAGGAACCTGGACATAATACTCATACTAGAAGAGTATAAGTATGTCCTTTACGAAACCTGTCCTGTTATCGGAGAGGGTTCCACCGCCGAGGAGTTTGAGGCTAAGAAGGTATGGAAGAAGGCTGATGAGATGGCTCGTTATTACATGTTGGCCTCCATGTCTAGGGTGCTCCAATCCAAACATGAGCACATGACTACTGCATATGACATTACCTAATCATTAGTCATGATGTTCAAGAGTTGGCCCGTAAGGCAGGAGGCTCTTCGAACTATCAATAACACTAAGATGATTGAGGGAGCATCAGTCAGATAGCATATGCTCAAGATGATTGCTACTTTCGAGGAGGTAGAAATCTTAGGGGCTATCATTGACCCCAAGAGCCAAGTGGACATGGTTCTCGAATCTCTACTAGGTTCCTTTACTCAGTTCAAGTTGAACTATAACATGAACAAGTTGAACATAGGCTTGACTGAGTTGATGAAGGAGCTCCAGATGGTAGAGAAGGTCATGAAGCCACATTCTAAGGCTATGATTGCTAAGGCTTCATCTTCTAGAAGTGGGTCCAAGCCCAGAAAGTTCAAGAAAAAGAAGGGGAATGTAGCGGTCCAGCCGAAGACCCAGCCCAAAGGCAAGTGCTTAAAGTGTGGATTGGAGGGACACTGGAAAAAGGAGTGTCTAGATCTTCAAGCCAAGAAAAACCTCACAGGTAATGTTTTCTATCTAGAGTCTATATCAATGGTTGGATCAACTTCTACTTGGATTGTTGATTCAGGAGCCACTGATCACATCTGTAACTCCTTATAGGGGTTTAGAAAAATTAGAAGATTCCAGAAGGGCAAACATGGACTACGTGTGGGAAATGAAGCACAAGTTTGGGCCCTTGCAGTGGGAAAGCTGTATCTTGTTTTTTATTGTAATAGAATAGTGGTTTTGAAATATATTTTATATGTACCTGGATTTAGACAAAATTTGATTTCGGTTGCAAAACTAATAAATCAAGGATATTCTGTATCTTTCCATTCTAGTATTTCATCAGTAGAGATGGAAAAATTTTATGTACTAGGCACATGTATGAAAATTTATTTTTCTTAAACCCTATTAACAATAAATTAAATAATGCTCAATCTGAACCTTTAATAAGGAAGAGAAAGACTAATATCAATGACTCTTATCTTTGGCATCTAAGGTTGGGGCATATCAACTTAACCAAGATTCAGAGGTTGATCCATGATAGGCCTTTGGCTCATTGAGATTGGAAAATTGGCCTCAGTGTGAGTCCTGCCTGATGGGAAAGATGACCAAAAGGTCATTTGCCCCTAAGGCAGATAGAGCCAAGGAGGTATTGAGTCTTATTCACACTGATGTGTGTGGTCCCCTGTCTACACCAGCTATAGGAGGTTTTGAGTACTTCATCACTTTCACGAATGATTGTACAAGGTTTGGTTATGTTTACCTGATGAGATGTAAGTCTAACTCTTTTAACAAGTTTAAAGAGTTTAAGGTTGAAGTGGAGCGTCGGATAGGTAAATTGATCAAGACCTTATGATCGAATCATGGTGGAGAGTACCTCATTGGTGAATTCAAGAACTACATGGTACATCATAGGATAGTATCCCAGGTCTCTGCGTTGGGGATGCCCCAGCAGAACGGAGTAGCTGAGAGAAGGAACTAGACATTGATGGAAATGGTTCGAAGCATGATGTCTTATGCTACTCTTCCAGTGTCTTTTTGGGGATATGCCTTGGAAACAGCAACATATATTCTGAACTTGGTGCCTTCCAAGTCGGTACTTAAGACTCCCTATGAGATGTGGACTAGGCGTAAGCCAAGTCTGAATCATCTCAAGATATAGGGTTGTGCAGCTTATGTACTGGTCAAGGGAGACAAGGTGGAACCAATATCAAAATTATGCTATTTTGTTGGGTATCCAAAAGGGACAAAGGGTGGTTACTTTCATCATCCTAAGGAGCAGAAGGTATTGGTTAGTACCAATGCTAGATACTTAGAGGATGATCAAAGTACGTCCACAGAAGGTTTAATTAAGTTGGAACTGGAGGAGAAGTTATCTTCGGAAGCAACTTCTTCTGACCCGATTATAGAACAAGAAGAGGCACAACCTCAAGAGCCTGTACAAATGGAGCCTCGTCGTAATGGGAAAGGGCCTAGGGTTCTGGAGAGATGGACTGGAGAAGCTTTTGAGTTGGTCTCTGACCATCAGGAACAAGACTCCACTAGATACGAAGAGGCTATTGCTGATGCTGAAGCAAATCTGTGACATGAAGCAATGAAAGCCGAGATTGAGTCTATATACCTCAATCATGGTTTGGGATCTTGTAGCTTCACCTGAAGGGATAAAACCCATAGGATGTAAGTGGGGTATACAAGAGAAAGAGAAGAGTAGATGGGAAGGTGAAAACCTTCAAAGCTAGGCTTGTGGCGAAAGGGTATACTCAGAAAGAGGGAATCGACTATGAGGAAACCTTTTCCCTGGTAACCATGCTTAAGTCCATCCGTATCGTCCTTGCTATAACATGTCATTATGACTATGAAATATGGCAAATGGATGTCAAGATGGCATTTTTAAATGGCCTTCTTAGTGAAGACATCTTTATGTCCCAACCGGAAGGCTTTATTGCTAAAGGCTAAGAGCATATAGTTTGCAAGCTTAAGAAGTCTATTTATGGACTTAAGCAAGCATCAAGGGCAAGGAACATTCATTTGATGAGACTATAAAGTCTTATGATTTTGTTCAAAACGAGGATGAACCATGTGTGTAACACCCCACGACTACGTACCCTAAAAGGGCGGGGATGTCGCCCCGTCCCGTAGGACAAGGGGTCTTTAGAACGAGGTATAAAATATAAAGACAATCTCCAAAAGGATTCACTTAGATAAATAAAGAAATACTCTTATTACATCAGGCCCAACTTGGAGCAAAACGGAATAAAACAAAACATTGTTTAGAAGCATAAGCAACAAATGTCTCCTAGAACGGATAGAGAAAATAACAAAAGCTTCAACTATTACATGCCCCGCTGAATCAGCACAGTCTATCTCTTGAAACCACGACGTAAAACAGTGTGAGAATAAATCTCAGTAAGTCCTGTGTGTGCACATGGTGTTTTAAATAGTTCGTGGATGCAAAGTGTAAAACATTTGTAGAAATAATTTGGCAAGCCATAAACAATCTCTTTTCGCAAGGAGTGGGTTTTTCTCATTGTCACACTTTGTACAAAATAAATCCTCCACTCGGATAAAAGTCATGTCACCACACGTTGAGCTCCATGAGAACCAATTGGCCAAGGCACCACACTTTGTGCACCTTGTCCGGACCAGATTACCACACATTGGGCGTTCTGATCAAGGTGAGTGTATAGCCCACCGGGTGAGATACTCCTCCATCTCTATACTCAACAAAACCATCCGGGTGTCCATGCCGGAAAAATAAATAATACCTTTCAGGTATAATGCTAGCTCAGACTGGCCTGACCAACCAACACTGTCACCTTTTCGAGCAGAGTTTATCTTCTGGATGTGGCCTCCTGCCAGAAGACTTACGCTAGCCCTCCAAGACTAGTATTGTTAGCCTACCCTTATTGAGTACTCAACGAACATATCCGTCAATTCCTGATTCAAAATATTTCCAAACCTTGGCTTTGTAAAACATGCTTTTCATTAAAAGAGATTTCTAAAAATTCAAGGAAAAGAATAGTTTTCTTGATAAAACCGTTAGTTTGACAAAACTGTTTAAAGAATAAATATCCACGTTTACAACCCAAGCAAACATAGTTTAACAATAGCTTTACAAAGCTTCACAACATGGACTTGCCATCACCACATTTAACAAAACAGTTTATAAAAGGACTTACCATCACAACGTTTAATAAAAGAGTTTATGCAAGGACTTACTTGATATGTCTCAGATAAACGTGATATATTCACAACTGGCTTTCCTTAATTATCCTCCTGATCTAAACCATATAATATCATGATCAGGGTCTCAATTAATTCAAACATGCTCTAATCCCATTTATTTTCATAACAATTCGCAATCTCCTATTTAATTCCAAGTAAACTATTCAATCCCCAAAGATCATATACTACGACCACATGTTCATCTCGCTAATAAACACCATTAAACTTTACTTTCGGCATCTAGGGAGGGTATTCCCTTACCTTGCAACTACCGGGTAATGAGGTCTCGATGCTCCTATGGTGATCGTCCCGAGTTTGCTTGAAAAGAAGAGAAAAGCTACCTCCTTTGCTCCTCTTGACCAAAAATTAAAGAAGAAGAGGAAATCAGCCTCTCTAGGGCGTGATTTAAGGGTAGAAGAAAGAGAAAAGAATCATTAGAGAAAACGGCATCAAGAGGTTGAAAGGATTTGTGCTTACCTTAAGGTGTGTTCGACTTTTGGCTTAGAATAGCTCTTGTGTTTTCGAAAATTTACAGAGAGAAGTTGCTGAAATTTTTGTGTAGAATGGAGAGGGTAGACGGTTGCTAGGATTTAAAGTTGGAGAAGATTGGCTTAGGGTTAGATGGTGATGTTTAGATAGACTCCTAATGGCTTTAGGTTTCTTGGACAGCAAAAGCGAAATTTCAGCTTGTTGCGCGTCTCCTTGCTGCCGATTTTAGGGGAGTTTAATGGAGGAAAAGATTCTGCAATCTTACTCCTTTATGCTGGCCGAAATACTACTCAAAGGAAGGGCTGAATGTGTTCAGAATTTTGGGCCAAACAAGGAAGAGTTTGAGTGAGTTTTGATGACTGAAAAATCCTGTGCAAGTGCTGTGAAAATTCTGTGCAAGTGTAGCAAGTTTTGGACTGTTTTGGCTGCTGCAATTCTACCAGAATTTCCAGAGGAAAATTGAGGGTTTTGGATGCTGAAAATAGCTTGATCAGGTGGGGTTTTTCAGTGTGTTATGTGTGCAGAATTTCGGTTGGAGTAGGAGTTCAAAGCTGGCCGAAATTCCTGCACAAAGCTGACCTAATTTTCTGTGTACAAGCTGGACGAATTTTAGTGTTTTTGTGTGAATAAAATTCTGGTTTTGTGCAGCTAAGGTACCCTGAATTGATGAGGAATATTTAGGTGTTTTGAACTAGGATTTATAGAGTTGGATTGTTGCTAAGAAGCTGGAATTTTCGGACAGCTTATGTTGTTACAAAGCTGCCGAAATTCAGCTAGGAAAAGGAAGAAAATCCTAGTTGAATTTGGATTGAAATAAAATCTGATTTTATCAAGGATTTGGATAGGATTTCCTCTAGTCCTAGAAGAGTTTGGATTGAGCTACAAGTCCTCCAAGAAGTGGCGGCACTTGCTGGAATTTTTTTCCAGATTTTTAGCTAACATTCTAGAATTAAAATCAACAAGATTTCCTACTAGGAAAAGGATTCATTAGTTCCACCTATCTATGGCAACATCTATCTAGCTAAAATCAAGCTAATATTTTAATTACTAGCTAGGGTTTTTTTTCGGAAATCCTAAGGAACACAAGCTGAAAATTAAAGGTGAACTTTATTCACATCAAAGTCCTTGAATTTAGGAAATAAATATATAAACTTATTTCCTTGGAGTAAAAATACTAAAATTTCTCTAGGATAGCTAGATTCTTTTTTCGGCCGAGATAAGAAATGGTCTAAGGAAAAGAATTTCAAGAAGAGAAACTAGCTTCAAAAAAGGTAGGATTCGAACTCGGGTCACCAAAGGAAATCACCAACCTCCCCGCTATTCCAAAACAACTCCAATGCTAATTTTTCTACATGAAGTTCTTGCCACCCCAATACTCATCCTTCCAAATCTTCGACCAAACCTCCCTTAACCAAGTCTTTAACAACACAACTATTTCACATCAATTAATTCAAATGCAAGAGCAACGGAAAAATTCATATGCATCATGCAAATAAAATTATTCTAGCTACCACATAAAATGCAAGATGCTATGCAATGCATGACTTTTCCCCATAGTCAAAGGTGGTTTTGGGCGGGGTATTACATTCCCTCCCCCTTCAGAGAATTTCGTCCCGAAATTCAGATTTCATACCCTTCGAGCATACCCGGATACTTCCGTCTTAACCATTCATCCATTTCCCACGTTGCATCCTGTGCTCCATGATGATCCCAAAGTATCTTCACCATGGGTATCTGCTTGTTTCGGAGCATCTTGATACTCTGCTCCAAGATCTTGACGGGTCTCTCCACATAACTCAGATTGGGTTGCAACTCCAACGGTTCCTCATTGAGTACATGACTCGGATCGGGGTTGTACTTTTTCAACTAAGAGACATGGAATACGTCATGCATCCCGATTAGACCATCAGGTAGATCTAATCGGTAGGCAACCGGTCCAATTTTCTCCAATATCGGGAATGGTCCCAAATACTTAGGACTCAACTTCCCTCCCATTGGATGTTTCAGGATTCCTCTACTAGGAGTCAACTTCAAGAATGCACGGTCACCTACTTGGAACTCCAATTCCCTCCTCCTAGTGTCTGCATAGCTTTTATGTCTGCTTTGCGCTGCCCTTAGCCTTTCCCGAATTAACTTAATCTTGTCCGTCATCTCCTGAATGCATACTTCACCAGTTTTTTTAACGTTCACTTCTTCTGTCCATCCCCAGTATATCGGTACTTGGCATTTTCGCCCATACAGTGCTTCGTACGGCGCCATTCCGATCGACGCCTAATAGCTGTTGTTATATACTAACTCTGCATGCAGTAAAGACTCAATCTACTTATCTCCAAAGTCCAAGATACATGCTCGGAGCATGTCTTCTAGTATCTGAATGACTTTTTCGGATTGACCATTAGTCTGCAGATGAGCAGAGGTACTGAATTTCAGAGTC
Organism: Voacanga thouarsii; assembly: GCA_026120185.1. Lineage (NCBI taxonomy): Eukaryota > Viridiplantae > Streptophyta > Magnoliopsida > Gentianales > Apocynaceae > Voacanga > Voacanga thouarsii. Next base: position 3,044,225 of record JANUWF010001942.1, read on the forward strand.
ATTCCCAAGGACTCCTGGAACTTACCCCAGAACCTTGAAGTGAATCTAGGGTCCCTATTCGACACGATGCTCGACGGTACACCATGCAACCTTACAATTTCTCGGGTATATGTCTGAGCCAACTTTTCCATCAAGTCCCTTACGTTTACCGGTATGAAGTGCGCTGTCTTGGTCAATCGGTCCACTACCACCCAGATCACATCTTTGTGTGGCTTGGTCATCGAAAGGCCAGTCACAAAGTCCATGGTCACCTCTTCCCATTTCCACTCGGGAATCGGTAACGGTTGCAGTAAACCTACAGACTTCTTATGCTCCATCTTAACCTTCTGGCACGTTAAGCAGGTTGACACATGCTGAACTACATCCCTCTTCATTCCAGCCCACCAATATTTCCTCTTCAAGTCTTGGTACATCTTTACCTCCTCAGGGTGTATCGTATATTTGCTCTTGTGCGCTTCGTCCAGTATCCTCTTCCTTAAGTATTGGATGTCCAGTACACAAATATGGTCCCAAAAGTATAATACTCCCTTCTCGTCGGTCCGGAAATCACTTCCTCCTCTCGCGATCTCTTTCTCCCTGAAAGTTTGAAATTCTGCACTGCCCTGTTGACCTGATATAATTTCCTGGTCCAGATCGGGTTTCAGGGTCAGGTTGCTCATGCATATCTTCCCCTTTTGCACTTGCGCCTCTTTCTCCAGGATATCCTGGACTGCCAACACCTCCTGTATTCTCAAGTGTGCCATTTTCACCTTCCGACATAGAGCGTCTGCTACCACATTCGCTTTACCCGGATGATAGTTAATGGGGCACTTATACTCTTCCAGGAACTCCATCCACCTGCGCTGCCGGAGATTCAAGTCCTTTTGCGTGAAGATGTATTTCAAACTCTTATGGTCCGTAAAAACCTCGTATTGTGCACCATACAGGTAATGTCGCCATTTCTTCAAGGCGAACACTATAGCTGCTAGCTCCAGGTCATGCGTGGGATAATTAACTTCGTGTGACTTTAGCTTCCTAGATGCATAAGCTATGACTTTCCCTTCCTGCATCAGCACGGCTCCTAGTCCTTCCTTGGATGCATCTGTATAGAGTGCATAGGGCTTATCAGCCTCCGGCAGGCTCAGTACGGGTGCTGAAATCAACCTCCTCTTAAGTTCTTAGAAGCTCTTCTCGCACTTCTCGCTCCAAGCAAAAACAACATCCTTCTTTAACAGTCGTGTCATCGGTGAAGCTAAAGTGGAGAAATTTTTAATGAAATGCCGATAGTACTCGGCCAACCCAAGGAAACTTCGTATCTCGGTAATGTTCCCCGGTTGTTTCCAATTACCTACGGCTTCTACCTTAGTAGGGTCCACTTTGATCCCCTCCTTGGATATCACGTGACCAAGGAAAGACACTGAGCTCAGCCAAAACTCACACTTACTGAACTTAGCGTAAAGCTTGAATTCCCTCAGCTTCTCTAGGACCAACTTTAAGTGCTCCGCGTGGTCCTCCGGATTTTTGGAGTAGATCAAAATGTCATCGATGAATATAACCACGAACTTGTCCAAGTATGGTTGAAAAATGCGATGCATCAAATCCATGAATACTGCCGGTGCGTTGGTTACACCGAACGGCATTACTACAAATTCGTAATGGCCATACCGCGTGTTGAATGCAGTATTAGGAATATCTTCTTCTTTGATCCTCACCTGATAGTATTCTTGCCGTAGGTCCAATTTCGAAAAATAAGCAGCGCTTTGCAGTTGATCAAACAACTCATCGATCAAGGGTAGAGGGTATTTATTCTTGATCGTTAGATTGTTCTGTCCCCGATAATCGATACATAGCCTCAGGGTTCCATCTTTCTTCTTGACAAACAACACCGAGGCTCCCCACGGTGATGTACTCGGCCGAATGTAGCCTTGCCTTAGCAGTTCTTCCAATTGCTCCTTCAACTCCTTCAACTCTGTCGGTGCCATCCGGTAGGGGGTTCTGGATACCGGTTCTACTCCGGGAATCAGATCCACGGTGAACTCAACTTCCCATTCAGGGGGTAGGAAAGTGAGCTCCGTAGGGAACACATCCGAAAAGTCTTTCACCACCTCCGTACTTTCCAAGGTACACTGGTCCTTTGGTTTGTTTAGGAGATACGCCAAGTATCCCGCACATCCTTTCTTGAGCAACTTCCGGGCTTTAGCTCCAGCAATAAGGAATTTCAGTTCCTTCGTTTGCTTGCCATTGAATTCAATTACATCCCATCCAGGTCTCACAAACTGCACTGTCTTAATCTTGCAGTCCACACGAGTTCCGTGCTTCGACAACCAGTCCATGCCCAAGATCAAGTCATAACCATCCATGGCCAGGATTATAAGGTCGGCCTCCAGAATCTCCTTCCCAATCTCAACTCCACAACTTCCCATTTTCTTGCCTGCTTCCACCACCTTTCCCAAGGGGGAACTAACTACTAGGGTATAAGGTAGCTCATTTCCTTCCCAGCCCAGACGTGAAGCACATACTTTACTTACATAAGAGTGTGTAGATCCTGGATCTATCAGAACATTAACAAGACAACCTTGGATAGAAAGGTTACCTTCGATCACGGCGGCATTCGCTCCGACTTCTTCTCGGTTTAGGGAAAAAACTTTGGCCTTCACTTGGGGCTTCAGGCCTCCAGCTCCGGCTGGTCCAGCAGCGGCACCTCTGTTGCCTCCCATTGGCTGGGTCGGTGCGGTCTGCTCAGTCCTTAAGGGTTTGGGGCAGACGTTTCTCAGATCTCCTGGGTCTCCGCAGTCGAAACACCTTCTCACACTCCCGCTACCCCAGCAGTTTCTCTCGGTGTGGCCTCGCTTCCCACACAGTCGGCAGTTCAGGCTGCTTTTCATTGATCCGGCTACAGGCACTCGGGGCTGCTTACCCCGATTTTCTCACGGCATAGAACCCACAGGTCGCTTATTGCCTGAAGGCCTCATAGGTGGACGACTTGGTTGGAAGGGTCGGTTCACCGGTCGGTGCCGATCTTCATTCTCCATCCGGGAAGCTACGTCCATTGCGGCGGTGTATGACGTTGGCGGTGATGGAGCCAATACCTTCCTCAAATCTGGCCTTAGCCCTTTCACGAATTGCCAGGTGCGCTTCTGCTCCGTGTCTACCAAGCACTTGCAGTACTTGGACAACTGCATGAATCGGGCTGCATATTGGGCCACGGTCATGCCTTCCTGCCTGAGGGTCTGGAATTTGTCCTCCCTTTTCTCAGCCACCCACCGAGGAATGTACTCGGCCCGAAAAGCTTCCGTAAAATCATCCTAGGTCTACTCCTGCTCCTCCTTGTCCCAATCACCCCGTACTCGCTGCCACCATGCCCGAGACGGTCCCCTTAGCCGAAAAGCAGCAAACTTCACCATCCTCTCCTCCAAGTACTGCAGAGTAGCGAAAATATCCTCCATCTGCTCAATCCATTGCTCGGCTTTCTCATCCTATTCCACCTCTCCCTAGAATGTGGGAGGCTGGAACTTCAGGAAACGCTCCAAAGCCTGATCCTCTCCCTACGGTGGTTTCCTGCCCACCTTGTCCACTTTTTCGGTTAAGTTCTGTAGAATGAGGCCATCTTGTCGAAAACCTGACCCATGGTCACATCCCGTGACCTCTCCGAAGCCATCTCCTGCTCTCCTGGCAGGTGCTCTTCCACATCGGGGGTGGAATGACGCATTTGTTCAAACTTCGGGGTGGAGGATGCACTCTCCTGCACCGTTCTGCTATGCACAACTGTTCGGCATCTTGGTGCCATCTTAATCACATTCACTCAGGGTCAGTTAGTTATCAAGGGGGAAAAGAATATGCTTAGGTGCATGATCAGTTGATAGTAATGTACTTATCTAAAAGAGAATGTGATGATAACGTGCAGAGATAAATCAAGTAATAAATGAAACTTATGCTTGTCATATAAACCATTCTTTGCAGAAAAGAAGGGGTCATCTCATACGATACCCTTTTTATTTAAAATAATAGATAGGCCCTATGAGCCACATGCTCCCTTAAGGAAAAGATAAACGAGCAAAAGTATGCAAATTCCAAAGAAAGAAAGAGTAGAAGCTGCTGGTCTTCTAGGTTCGATTCTCCCTAGTTTCAACAGAGGTATCGGAGTCGTCAGAGGCCGGTTCCACCAGCCACCCCACGGAACTATCAGGTCTCCCTATGTAGTTCCTTGTGAAACCAACGCTCCCACTTGGCTGCCCTGACTCACCCTCTCGGCATCTCTTGGCTCTCATGGCCGTCTAATAGAACTCATCCAACGCTAATCTAACTATACTCTTAGGCGCAGGCCTCTCACTCCCCAAGTCAGATGGATCAACCAACCCCTTTCTCCTTAGCATGGCATCTACACCCAGTCCATATCGGAGTCCATACCCCTTAGGACTCCCTTCTAGCATCCTCTTTCCCTTATCTACCCCTCCTCGAGCTGACTGCCTACTGTCTCTCTCTCCCGGGACAACCTCAATTACCTCCTCGTCCTCTCTTTCTACCCCAACCATCTCTCCCTCGTTCTCATCGTCTCCCTCATTCCCTAGCTCATCTATCTCTCACTCACTCAACTCCGTCATCTCCTCATCTCCCTCATCTTCCCCTAGACTCTCCTCGACCACTATCTCCGTCTCAACCACCGGGTCGTTTAGCACTGACGGCTCACACTCTCTCTCTGAATCAGACGCGGGTGGGTCAATTACGGGTAGTGGGGCAGGTGGATTCCCACAACCAGCGGGCCAGTCTCTGACAGCCGGTACAACTCTTTTGACCATCCTATAAACAAAAGATAAATATTAGCACCAGGACAGAATACTTAAGAAAATAGAACCCCACAAGTCAAGTAGTTGCCTAAACCATGTCTCTGATACCACTTGTAACACCCCACGACTACGTACCCTAAAAGGGCGGGGATGTCACCCCGTCCTGTAGGACAAGGGGTCTTTAGAACGAGGTATAAAATATAAAGGCAATCTCCAAAAGGATCCACTTAGATAAATAAAGAAATACTCTTATTACATCAAGCCCAACTTAGAGCAAAACGGAATAAAACAAAATATTGTTTAGAAGCATAAGCAACAAATGTCTCCTAGAACGGATAGAGAAAATAACAAAAGTTTCAACTATTACATGCCCCGCTGACTCAGCACAGTCTATCTCCTGAAAACATGACGTAAAACAGTGTGAGAATAAATCTCAGTAAGTCCTGTGTGTGCACATGGTGTTTTAAATAGTTCGTGTATGCAAAGTGTAAAATATTTGTAGAAATAATTTGGCAAGCCATAAACAATCTCTTTTCGCAAGGAGTGGGTTTTTCTCATTGTCACACTTTGTACAAAATAAATCCTCCACTCGGATAAAAGTCATGTCACCACACGTTGGGCCCCATGAGAACAAATTGGCCAAGGCACCACACTTTGTGCACCTTGTCCGGACCAGATTACCACACGTTGGGCGTTCTAATCAAGGTGAGTGTACAGCCCACCGGGTGAGATACTCCTCCATCTCTACATCCAACAAAACCATCCGGGTGTCCATGTCGGACTGGCCAGACCAACCAACACTGTCGCCTTTTCGAGCAGAGTTTATCTTCTGGAGGTGGCCTCCTGCCAGAAGACTTACGCTAGCCCTCCAAGACTAGTATTGTTAGCCTACCCTTATTAAGTACTCAATGAACATATCCGTCAATTCCTGATTCAAAATATTTCCAAACCTTGGCTTTGTAAAACGTGGTTTTCTTTAAAAGAGATTTCTAAAAATTTAAGGAAAAGAATAGTTTTCTTGATAAAACCGTTAGTTTGACAAAACCATTTAAAGAATAAATATCCACGTTTACAACCCAAGCAAACATAGTTTAACAAATAGCTTTACAAAGATGCACAACATGGACTTGCCATCACCACATTTAACAAAACAGTTTATAAAAGGACTTACCATCACAACGTTTAATAAAAGAGTTTATGCAAGGACTTACTTGATATGCCTCAGATAAACGTGATAAATTCACAGCTGGCTTTCCTCAATTATCCTCCTGATCTAAACCATATAATATCATGATTAGAGTCTCAATTAATTCAAACATGCTCTAATCCCATTTATTTTCATAACAATTCGCAATCTCCTATTTAATTCCAAGTAAACTATTCAATCCCCAAAGATCATATATTACGACCACATGTTCATCTCGCAAATAAACACCAATAAACTTTACTTTCGGCATCTAGGGAGGGTATTCCCTTACCTTCAACTACCGGGTAATGAGGTCTCGATGCTCCTATGGTGATCGTCCCGAGTTTGCTTGAAAAGAAGAGAAAAGCTACCTCCTTTGCTCCTCTTGACCGAAAATTAAAGAAGAAGAGGAAATCAGCCTCTCTAGGGCGTGATTTAAGGGTAGAAGAAAGAGAAAAGAATCATTAGAGAAAACGGCATCAAGAGGTTGAAAGGATTTGTGCTTACCTTAAGGTGTGTTCGACTTTTGGCTTAGAATAGCTCTTGTGTTTTCGAAAATTTGCAGAGAGAAGTTGCTGAAATTTTTGTGTAGAATGGAGAGGGTAGACGGTTGCTAGGATTTAAAGTTGGAGAAGATTGGCTGAGGGTTAGATGGTGATGTTTAGATAGACTCCTAATGGCTTTAGGTTTCTTGGACAGCAAAAGCGAAATTTCAGCTTGTTGCGCGTCTCCTTACTGTCGATTTTAGGGGAGTTTAATGGAGGAAAAGATTCTGCAATCTTACTCCTTTATGCTGGCCGAAATACTACTCAAAGGAAGGGCTGAATGTGTTCAGAATTTTGGGCCAAACAAGGAAGAGTTTGAGTGAGTTTTGATGACTGAAAAATCCTGTGCAAGTGCTGTGAAAATTCTGTGCAAGTGTAGCAAGTTTTGGACTGTTTTGGCTGCTGCAATTCTACCAGAATTTCCAGAGGAAAATTGAGGGCTTTGGGTGCTGAAAATAGCTTGATCAGTTGGGGTTTTTCATTGGGTTATGTATGCAGAATTTCGGTTGGAGTAGGAGTTCAAAGCTGGCTGAAATTCCTGCACAAAGCTGACCGAATTTTCTGTGTACAAGCTGGACGAATTTCAGTGTTTTTGTGTGAATAAAATTCTGGTTTTGTGCAGCTAAGGTACCCTGAATTGATGAGGAATATTTAGGTGTTTTGAGCTAGGATTTATAGAGTTGGATTGTTGCTAAGAAGCTGGAATTTTCGGACAGCTTATGTTGTTACAAAGCTGCCGAAATTCAGCTAGGAAAAGGAAGAAAATCCTAGTTGAATTTGGATTGAAATAAAATTTTATTTTATCAAGGATTTGGATAGGATTTCCTCTAGTCCTAGAAGAGTTTGGATTGAGCTACAAGTCCTCCAAGAAGTGGCGGCACTTGCTGGAATTTTTTTCCAGATTTTTAGCTAACATTCTAGGATTAAAATCAACAAAATTTCCTACTAGGAAAAGGATTCATTAGTTCCACCTATCCATGGCAACATCTATCTAGCTAAAATCAAGCTAATATTTTAATTACTAGCTAGGGTTTTTTTTCGAAAATCCTAAGGAACACAAGCTGAAAATTAAAGGTGAACTTTATTCACATCAAAGTCCTTGAATTTAGGAAATAAATATATAAACTTATTTCCTTGGAGTAAAAATACTAAAATTTCTCTAGGATAGCTAGATTCTTTTTTTGGCCGAGATAAGAAATGGTCTAAGGAAAAGAATTTCAAGAAGAGAAACTAGCTTCACAAAAGGTAGTATTCGAACTCGGGTCACCAAAGGAAATCACCAACCTCCCCGCTATTCCAAAACAACTCCAATGCTAATTTTTCTACATGAAGTTCTTACCACCCCAATACTCATCCTTCCAATTCTTCGACCAAACCTCCCTTAACCAAGTCTTTAACAACACAACTTTTTCACATCAATTAATTCAAATGCAAGAGCAACGGAAAAATTCATATGCATCATGCAAATAAAATTATTCTAGCTACCACATAAAATGCAAGATGCTATGCAATGCATGACTTTTCCCCATAGTCAAAGGTGGTTTTGGGCGGGGTATTACAATAGCGTGTATAGGAAACTTGAAGGCATTAATGTGGTTTTTCTTGTCTTGTATGTGGATGACATTCTACTCATTGGAAATGATGTAGGGTCATTGTTATCTACAAAGGTTTGGCTATCTAGTCAATTCAGTATGAAGGACTTGGGAGAAGCTAGCTACATTCTCGAGATTAGACTTCTTAGAAATAGGAAGCAGAGAATGTTAGGATTATCCCAAGCAGCATACATTGACAAAATGCTAGCCAGGTATAGCATGGACTCATGCAAGGGAGCTCTAATTTCTTGCAGACATGGGTTGTCACTTTTTTCAAGGAACTGTCCTAAGTCTCAAGAAGAAAATGACAGAATGAGTAGGATTCCCTACGCTTTGACTGTGGGAAGTCTCATGTACGCCATGCTGTGTACTAAGCCAAATATCTGCTTTGCCGTCGTAGGCTTGGTTAGTAGATATCAGTCAAACCCTGGAGAGGTTCATTAGTAAGCTGTAAAGCATATACTTAAGTACCTCAAGGGGACAAGAGATTATATGCTAGTTTACACGGCTGATGACTTGGTTCCTACAAGATACACAGACGCAGACTTCCAAGAGGATAAGGATGAGAGAAAATCCACTAGTGGATATATCTTCACCTTGTCTGAAGGAGCTATTTCATAGAGGAGTATCAAGTAATCTTGCATTGCTGACTCAACCATGGAAGCTGAGTATGTGGCAGCTTCGGAGGCATCCAAGGAAGAAGTCTGGCTCCGGAAGTTCCTTTTAGAACTTGGAGTCGTGCCATACATGGACATGCTGATTATGATGTATTGTAATAACACTAGAGTAGTATCACAATCAAAAGAACCTCGGAACCACAAGAAGGGGAAGCATATCGAGAAGAAGTACCACCTGATCCGAGATTTCATCCAGAGATGGGAAGTTGTGGTGGAACAGATTGCCTCTGAGAATAATCTAGCAGATCCATTCACCAAGCCTTTGGCTGAGAGAGTTTTCAAGAGACACTTAGACGCCATAGGGGTGGGCACCTACGGACTTACTTAGTCTTAGAGTGCAAGTGGGAGATTGTTGGGATGTATGCCCTCTTAGACTAGGTTTTTGATGTAAAAAAATCAAATGTTTTAATAAAAAAATTTATTTTCAGAAATTGTTTGTGAATTTACAATTTTATTTGTGCACAATTACGTTTGAAAAAGACCTATTGTGTTTAAGTAAGTGGTCCATGTGAATGGAGGTCTTTCACAGTAAGGTATGGATCACGGGTTACTTAACACATAAACTTTTGTTCTTAACTGATTCATGAGAATAGGAATCTCATTCTGTTTAGGTTATTATGTTGTGAATTCTAAATAGGAAATGGCTTACCTTTAGCCAGTGAGTAGTTCACTCACTTCATGACATAAGCGTATTTTGAATACGTAGAACATGACCTGTAGTAATGGTTTCTAAAAGTACTATATGGTAGAAACTTAGACTACTACCGTTACAGCGTAGACTAGTACTCTACGACTTGAGTATAAGTTGGTGGTCTGACGAAGCTGGAAGCATATTCTTTGATATGCTATAGTTGAGGTTCTATGTAAGGCCAATATACCTGCATGTTAGGTATGTGTAACTAGTTAGTTAAGACAAACTTGTACAAGACAGTTTCTATACTATATCGCCCCTTGTGGTTGTCTGAATGATCTAAATATCTAGGGCTCTGGGAAACATGACTTGGATGTTTGCTTTAGAGTAGCTCCCTTGGAAAGCGAAAACAATCCTGGAAGTTGTGGATCATTGGACTAGAGGCCTAAGAATGGAAGATGTCATTTAGAGAGGTGTTAGTACACTTCTTCCTCTCTAAATGTACTGTGATGTATAGAGGGGTATTTTAGTCATTACACCTATAGGTCAGAGACTTTGCTAATGCAGCACTGTCCTTAGGGTCAATATTTTCTTATGGTGATATTGAGAAATATTTAAAATGCAAAATACAGCTATTTATATGGCAAGGGTATTTTAGTCATTTTAGTAGCCAATGCGGTGTGTCTTTTGGTCCCCAATATATACCGTGAGACCTAATTAATTACGGGCTAAGGAATTAAATTAAATTAAATGGAATTTATTTTATTTAAGTCGCCTGATTTAATTATTAGGCTAGAATAAAATAAAGGTCCATGGAGAGAGAGAATTAATTACATTAGTTTAGTGGGTTAATTAATTATGCAGGGTTTTGGACTAATTTGAATAATTAGGGATTAACCTGGGACAAAATTGATTTAGGCTTATTTAATTGGACTGGTTTATTTGGGCTAGAAAAATTAATTATTTGTTGAGCCATTAAGTTGGTTCTAACTAGAATAATTAATTAAGCCCAAAAGGTTAAACTAAGAGTCCAATGACCCAGTCCAGTTTAACCTAGGGTTTTATTTAAGTTAAATAGGAGGATTGGAAACAAGGTTGTGGTGGTCACACACTCTCTGAGAGACGGCTTCTTCTCTATGGAAAAAGGCTAGGTGTCTTTCTCACTCTCTCCAGAAAAATTCCCTAGCCTGTTAGTTGTTCACCAAACGGTAGTTAGGCAGGCTATATACTGGAAGACCGAGAGTTTGGCGTTCACATACATGCAAAGACGGAGTAGGAGGCTTGCAGGAATCGCACCAGAGGCTTCCACCAGCACACCTACCTCAGTTGCGCACGTTCTGGTCCAGCCACCTTTGAAAGAAGTAGCGGTAAAATTTTTAAAGTCTCGGGATTCAGATAGGGCGCAACTGGCGCCGGCTAGGGCTGCTGGAGTCTGCGCCGGTCCTACCCTGGAATTCCTGTTCTTGCTTTTTCCAGTTTTTTTTATGTTCGCTTCCCTGTGTTCTCCCACTTTCCGTGCCTTCAACTAAATCATCAACTCTATAAACAAGCATATAATCCCCCGTTCCCTTCAGGTACTTAAATATATACTTTATAGCTTGCTAATGTTCTTCCCCTAGGTTTGACTTAATATCTACTAATTATATTTACTGTAAAATAAATGTCTAGTCTTGTACAAAGCATATCATACATTAGACTTCTCACTACTGAGGCATAGGTAATTTTTCTCATTTTTCCTTTCCTTCCTGTATCTTAGGACACTATTTGGAATATAAGGTCAACCGTGCCTATCAGACAAAGTGAATGCAAGATTACTAATTGCTCCTCTATAAAATAGCCCGATCAGATAAACTGAAAACACATCCACTAGTGGATTTTTTTCATCTTTATCCACCTAGAAGTTTAAGTCAGTGTAATCGGTAGGAACTAAATCATCAGCTCTGTAAACAAGCATATAATCCCTCGTTCCCTTCAGGTACATAAGTATATGCTTTACAGCTTGCTAATATTCTTCCCTTGGGTTTAACTGATATCTATTAACCATGTCTACTGTAAAGCAGGTATCTATCTTTGTATAAAGCATGACATACATGAGACTTCTTATTGCTAAGACATAGGTAATCTTACTTATTCTTTCCATTTCTTCCTGTAGCATAGGACACTGATTGGAAGATAAGGCCAATCCATGCCTAAAGGGTATAATTGCCTTTTTAAATTGATCCATGCTAAACGTAGCCAATATGTTGCCAATATAAGTAGATTAGGATATGCCTAACATTCTTTGCTTCTTTTCCCTAAGAAGATTTATACCTAGAATGTAGCTAGCTTCTTCTATATCTTTTATACTAAATTGACTTGATAGCCAAACTTTTATAGATGATAATATCCTTACATTTTTTTCCAATGAGTAGAATATCATGTACATAAAGTAGCATAAAAGATACGATGTTCCTTTCTACCTTCCTATATACGCATGATTCATCTACATTTTATATTAAACTATAAGACTTTACAGTCTTATCAAAATATATGTTCCATACACGTGATACTTACTTAAGTCCATAAATGGACTTCTTAAGCTTGTAGACCATATGTTCTTGGCTTTTCACAATAAAGCCTTTAGGTTAGGACATATAGATGTCTTCACTAAGATAGCTACTGAGAAAGGCTGTCTTGATATCCATTTACCATATCTCATAGTTATAATGATATGTGATGATTGCCAAGAGAATGTGAATGGACTTAAGTATGGCAATAGGTGAAAAGGTCTCCTCATAATCGATCACTTCTTTCTGAGTACAACCTTTTGCAACGAACTTTGCTTTCCCTTGTATACCTACTTATACCCTATGAGTTTAATCTATTCAGGTGTAGTGATAAGATCCTAGACTTGATTGAGATACATAGACTCAATCTTAGCATCCATTGCTACTTACCATTTGTCTATATCAGTATTAGCAATGGCCTCATCGTATCTAATGGGATCTTGTTCTTGATAGTCGGAGACTACCTTAAAAGCTTCTCTAGTCCATCTTTCTATAACTCTAGATATCCTTCTACTGCAACATGGTTCATTTTATATGGGAGCATCTGGTTGTGCCACTTTGGGTTCCTCAACTAGGGTACTAGAAGTTGAAATATCAATTAACTTCTCTTCTAATTCCACCTTAGTCGAGACCTTAGTAGATGCACTTTGTTCATCCTTCAAGTATCTAGTATGAATACTCATAAGTACCTTTTGCTTGAGGATGATAAAAGTATCCATCCTTCATTCCTTTTGGTTACCCTACGAAGTAGCACAATTCCGATTGTGGGACTAGCATACTTCTCATTTGTCAATACATAAGTTAGACAACCTCATACCATGAGATGATTCATACTAAGCTTTTGTCCTATCCACATCTTATAAGGTGTCCTAAGTACTGATTTGGAAGGCACCAAGTCTAAAATATATGCTGCTATCTCTAGAGCATATCTCCAAAAAGAAATAGGAATAGTTACATGACTCATCATACTTATGACTATTTCTATCAAAGTTCTATTTCTTCTCTCAGCCATTCTATTCAACTGAAGAGTCCCAGGTGCAATTAGCTAAGATACTATTTCCTGATGTGCCAAGTAGTCCTTGAATTCACCAAGAAGGGACTCTCTATGTAAAACCCTACCTAAGCCTACCCTAGGATTAGAGGGAAGGGATGCATTTCATGGCATATTACATGAACATAAATTTTCTGGATGAATTTTTGTATTTTAGAATTGTTTATATATGGTCTATATGAATTCTATGTGCTTGATGAGCGTTGGGGGTAATTAGGGAATTTTACTTGGAGATGAGAGAATGAGAAGTTTAGGACTTAGAGGGGAAGAAATTAAATTGGGAAAATAGGAAAATAAGAATTAATATAGTTAAGTGGATATAGCTTTGTGGTTAATTCCTAAGGACTTAAGTTCAAATCCGATCAACTAAGAATTATTTTCGATTATCCTAACTAGTATTTGAAATTTATTTCTTGCATTCCATGAATCTGGGAATGATGTCTTGAGAAATCATAATGGTAATTTTTTAACCATATGATCTTATTCTAAAGGAAATCTAGAAGAGTTTTAGTTTCCTTTATTTATGTAATCTATGTTTTAACACATTTGAATTTGAAAATACTTTTAAATCTTGAATTATTTATTTTCTTATATTGTTCTAAATTCTTCTGGTCTTGGAATTCAAAAATAAAATTCCAGTCTTTTGGAAACATATGGCTGAACCTTAGGAGCAAAATAGGAGTGTCAGAGGAGTATTTGACTTCCAAATTGAATTACCAATTTTCTCTCCTAAGAAACCTCATATTTTGTTCTTCTTGTTTTGGTGAAAAGTTGGGAATTATTTTGCTTTCTTTCTTAGCTAAATTCGCTCACTCTACTCCTCTACGTGACCGAAATTGGGCAGCTAAGTTGCTTCCTTTCTCTTGCAGACTAACAACCGTCCTTGGGAGCAAAAGCTGGAAAATTCTTAGAGAATTTTGGACTTCTCTTAGCTTACTTAAACTAGAAAATTCCAGCTAGGTTGTAAACCATTTAACAAGGACAAAAATATCCAACTTCGTTCTTATTGCCTTACGAAAAGGGGAGCCGATGGCACTATCGATCAGTTACACTTTCGATGAATATAAACAGTCCGATGGAAAGATGAATGGATGAGCTGAACCTTTTTTAATAGACGTGGGTTCCTTGAACTTACTATAGAAAGGGTTCAAGAAAGCAGAAATATTGCATGCAAATATATTCCTCGAATATTAACTAATATTTTCATGCAAATATATTCCTCGAATATTAACTATTGCAAAATATTAACTTCGCCTGGTATGGGACCTAAAACCAAAAGAAAATTGCAAGAAAAATTAAGAAAATTTCTCCTTGGTCCACTGCAATCGCCACACTGGATCATGCACCCATATACATTATAGTTCATAGCACCCGCCGCACAGAACTAAGACTCACGAGAAAACCAGTGCGCATGGACGGCCTTCCAGACCATAGCCGGCGCCGGTTCTGGTCTAGACTGCCAAGACCGGTCTTCTAAACCATAGCCGGCGCCGGTTCTGGCACCCTAAGCCAGCACAGGTTTCGGTCTGGACGCCGGATCCTGCAGTTTTTTCTGCGAATTTCTTCTACACAGCCTTCTGCACCTGCCCCCTGGTTTTTCCTCACAGCTTCTAGCTTTGATGGCTCTCTGATTTCAAACTAAATACAATGAAATCAACCAAAACCAACAATCACCTATACCCTTCCAAATTGAGTTTACACGGTTGTTCTATGAAAGCATGGAAATTACAGAGAGCCTATGCTTCTACTGCGAAGCTTACAACAATACCTATCCTATACCAAAACAGCGAAGGATCACAGGCTTAAGCACCAAACAATGATCTTCTCCATTTTTATTAACTAACATGCTCCCTAAGCTAATCAAACAACATGCTCTGATACCAATTGTTGGTTTGACAGAAAATAGAGAAGCATGTTGCAGAAACGGAGAGCAAACAGAGGCAAAGAAAAACCATGAAGAGTAGTAGCATGGAAGCATTTAAAACATACCTCTGGGTGCCTTAAAACTCTTAGGTTGTGAAAGAATGGATTGAACCACAGGGACAGCCCCTTCTTGCTTGCTTGATGAAGCTTCAAGTTGAAAACCTGCTAACCTCCTACACCGCCTTGTTTGCATGAACGATGAACGCCAAAGCTTTTTGGTTGTCAGAATATTCCACTTCCTAATTCTTTGTTGGTGAAATAAAGGGTGAAGAGGAATGATCTCAAGAGGAGGAATCCTCTTAACTTTCTTGGTGAACCAAAGGTTGAGCAGAAAATCAACAACCTTCCAACCTCTTGTATTCTTTGCTAATATAAAGAACAAGAGAACCAAAGGTCACAAGAGAGAGAGTTCTCCCTTCTTTGCTCTTTGGTTAACCATATCAAGAGGAGAACCAAAGGTCACGAGAGAGAGAGAGAGAGGGCTTAGGTTCTTTTCATTCACCTCAAGAGACGGAGGTCTCTTATTCTAAATCTGAGAATTCCAAACAATTCTCCAATTGCAATTGGAACCTATGAAATTCTCAGAATTATAAATTGGCCCATCAACTTCTCTTTCTTGTAATAAACCCCACTATATTATCAAATAACATCTTGAGTATATATTCCTCTTCAACTGAGACCAATTCCTCAACCTAAAATTAATTAGGACTTACGGGCTATTCCGAGGACCAAAAAGACACATCGCCTTGGCTACTAAAATGACTAAAATACCCCTGCTATATAAATAGATGTATTTTACATTTTAAATATTTCCAAATATCACCATAAGAAAATATTGACCCCAAGGACAATGCTGCGTTAGCAAAGTCTCCGACCTATAGGTGTAATGACTAAAATACCCCTCTATACATCGCCGTACATTTAGAGAGGAAGAAGTGTACTAACATCTCTCTAAATGACATCTATCATCCTTAGGCCTCTAGTCTAATGATCCACGACTTCTTGGAGTGTTTTTCCGCTTTCCAAGGGAGATGCCCTAAAGTGAACATCCAAGTTATGTTTCCCAGGGCCCTGGATATTCAGATCATTCAGACAACCACAAGGGACGATATAGTATAGAAACTATCTTGTACAAGTCTGTCTTAACTAACTAGTCACATATACCCAACATGCAAGTATATTGGCCCTATGATAGAACCTCAACTATACCATATCAAAGTATATGCTTCCAGTTTCGTCAGACCACCAACTCATACTCAAGTCGTAGAGTAATAGTCCACGCTGTAACGGTAGTAGTCTCAGTTTTTACCATATATTACTTTTAAGAAACCACTACTACAGGTCCTATTCTACATACTCGAAATACACTTATGTCATGAAGTGAGTGGACTACTCACTGGCTAAAGGTAAGCCATTCCCTATTTGAAATTCATAACATAATAACCTAGACATGATGAGATTCTCATTCTCATCAATCGGTTAAGAACGAATGTCTATGTGTTAAGTAGCCCGTGATCCATATACCTTACTGTGAAAGACCTCCATTCACATGGACCACTTACTTAAACACAATGGGTTTTTTCCAAACGACATTGTACACAAAAAAGTAAATTCATAAACGAATTCTGAAAATAAATTCTTTTATTAAAACATTCAATTTTTTATATTAGAAACTAGTCTAAGAGGGCATATTCCTAACAGTAGGTTGAGTAGGATACGTGTGGCACCTGAGAAAAATGGATTTCTCATTAGTGGCCACGATGACATATTGCTCATAGATGAAGATGAGCCTACTACCTACAAGAAAGTTTTGAACAGTCCAGAATCTGGCAAATGGCTTGAGGCCATAAAGTAAGAGATGGATTCCATGTACGACAACCAAGTATGGACTTTGGTTGATCCACCTAAAATGAATCAAACCTATTAGGTGCAAATGGCGTTTTAAGAACAAAATGGACATGGATGTTAACGTAGTTACATATAAAGCACGACTAGTGGCTAAGGATTATCGTTAACAATATGGTATTGACTATGATGAAACCTTCTCACCAGTACCCATGGTAAAATCCATCAGGATACTCCTAGCCATTGCCGGTCATCATGATTATAAGATCTAGCAAATGGATGTAAAAACAGCTTTCCTAAATGGAAATATAACTGAGGAAGTGTATATAATACACCCTAAGGGCTTCACATCCAATATGATTGCACAAAACTGTGCAAGCTGCAAAGGTCCATTTATGGACTTAAGTAAGCTTCTACGAGTTGGAACATCCTTTTTGATGAAACAATCAAAGAGTTTTATTTCATTCAAAATATGGATGAAACCTATGTGTACAGGAAGGTTAGTAGGAGCACAATCGTTTTCTTATTACTTTATGTAGATGACATATTGCTAATAGGAAGTGATGTACCTGTCCTTCAATCAGTTAAAGTTTGGTTGTTCAAGAAATTCCCTATGAATGACCTTGGAGAAGTAACCTACATTCTTGGAATAAGGATCCATAGAGATAGATAAAAAAGGTTGCAAGGTCTTTCACAGTCTACATACATAGACAAAGTGCTAAAGAGGTATAGCATGGATCAATCCAAAAAGAGATTCTTACCTATGTCCCAGGGGATAAGCCTTTCAAAATCGATGTCTCCCAAGACATAAGTTGAAAGGGATCACATGAGTAAGATTTCATATTCTTCGGTAATTAGATCTATCATGTATGCTATGATATGTATGAGGCCCGATGTATCCGGTGCTCTTAGTTTAACGAGCAGATACTAATCTAACCGTGGTGAGGGTCATTGGGTGGCTATAAAGAACATCCTTAAGTACTTGCGAAGGACTAATGGTGTGTTCTTGATTTATGGAGAAGGTAATTTGAAAGTAAACAAGTATACTGATGCCGTTTTTTAATCTGACAAAGATGATTTTAAATCACAATCTAGCTACGTGTTTATGTTGTGTGGAGGGGGAAAAAGTTGGAAGAGTTCCAAACAAGATACTATTGTTAACTCTATGATAGAAGCTGAGTACATAACTGCTTCTGAAGCGGCTAAGGACGCCGTTTAGATCTAGAAATTCACGACGGAACTAGGTGTTTTCCCTAGCGTTGATGGTCTAATATCTTTGTATTATGACAACAGTGGAGCTATTGCACAATCAAAGGAGCTACGGTCTTACCAACGATCCAAACATGTACTATGACGCTATCGCCTGATTCGAGATATCATCGCTAGGAATGATGTAAAGATAGAGAGAGTTTCTACGGATAAGAATAGAGTTGACCCGCTTACAAAAGTACTATCCCAGAAGAAACATGATTGGCTTGTTGAGTCATTTGGCATTAGATACATGAATTATTGACTCTAGTGCAAGTGGGAGTTTGTTAGTATTGTGCCATAGAGGCAATCATTTGTGCTATGTATATGACATATTCATTTTATATAATACAAGGCATTATTTATTTTTCAGTTTGTTTTCTTTACTTTCATGTAAAACAACTATTATATAAAGTCCCTAGTACAACACTGTGTTAAGGAAATCATGATCAAGATCATGATGTGAGATTTCTAATACACTATATAGTTTTAGTACTTAAATAATCCCTAGTCATAGTATTAATGAGATATGACTTCATTAATGCGTTAAGACTAGCAAGTGTTAGACTTCCTAATTTGATCGGGCGGTAGTTCGCACGTTCGTGAGTATTGTGATACTCAAAGTTGACACATGGATGCTTGTTAATAGAACAAGTACATTGGATGACCTAGCTATGGGATAATCACATGGATAACTATTTAGTGCCAGTGATAGAATCTTGTTGTAGTAAACGTGCCAGTATTTTTAGACTTGAGATTTCTAAAGTACTTTGTTTGCTGAGCATTATACTTTGATTCGAATCTCTGAAGCCAAATAGAGGGCCGCCTATAGGATGGATATTGGGTATAATATGAGATAAATGAAAGTAGTTGGGAGGGTCAATAAAGGATTCACCACTCTTAATAGTAGGGGCGAATATCTCACTACTACTTATTTGAATTAATGCGTGTGAAATCCTTGGCCAAGGTGATTGTGTATTGAAAATAATTCTAATTGATACACATGTAGAGTAGTGGATTTCTAGTACAAATACTATTATATTTGAGCTAGAATTAATTTACATTCTGGAAGGAGTTCGCACTAATTCCGTACTCCAAATCGAATGAAATATTGTACGGTGAAAGGAATTTATTGCATTGTAGTTTGTTATTGAATGGTTCATGTCAAGCCACTTGACTTTCTAGACTCTTGGGTGGTCATGATGTGTTGTTAGATACTACTCATAATCTACTTAATATGGATTTATTAATTAGAAATTTAATAAATCAATCCTTATTAAAATTAATAAGTTAATTCTAAAATTATTAAGGATTTTTAATCCTAAAGACCATTAGATTAATTTATATTTGCTACCAATAGACCGAGAAACCTAATTAGGTTACACAATAGAGAATTGAGTGCTCATGTTTTTATTTGATAACATTACTGAGTTGATTGTGAAAAGAAGAAGTTGTGGTCAAATTATAATTAGTTATAATTTGTGGTCTATATTGTAATTAACAAAAATCATATTAACAATTGGTAATTACGACTTCACGATTTCTATGGACTCAGATGACCGAAATAACGAAGCAAATATATATATATATATATATATATATATATATATATGGTATGTATATACACTTCAGGTGTGATGGTTTTTTTGGAAATTACACAGGCTTTTTCCCTTTGGAAATAGAGAGTTCTTTTCCTACAAACATCCTCTTCTCAACAGAATATACCCTAGCCGCCAAGTGTATTTGCTAGCACAAAAAATTCCAGCGTGTTCTTGAGCACAATTCTTATGTGGATTCCTGTTAGAGAAATCTCTAAGCTTGAGATTTAGTGACTTAGAAGGAACGAAGGAGAAGACGTGCCTGAAGTCTTCTAGATGGCGCCACGAATAGAGAAGGAAAAATTTTCAATCCCAGATGCTTTCACGTGAGGTAATATCTTCGCCCGTTTTAAATCCTTTTACGCATAAATGAGTTCCTCAGTTGGAATTCTTGATTTTATTCTGCTACGCAACTTGTCTTTGCATGACAAGGATTCCTAACAAAAACTACTCATTTTCTACAGATAGTAATACCATAATGGAAAGAAACAGAATAGCTATGTTTTTTAGTTTTGCAACTGAAATAAAATTTTGTCTAAAACCTGGTAGATATAAGATATCCTTCAAAACAATTATTCTATTATAATCAAATCTAAGTTCCAACTCTCCCACTGCTTGGGCCCATATTTATGCTTCATTTCCCACTTATAGTCTATATTCGCCCTTCTGAAGGCTTCTTTTCTTCTTAAACCCCTATAAAGAGTTACAGATATGATGAGTGGCTCCAAAATTAATAATCCAAGTTGAAGTTAATCCAACCATAGATACATACTCTAGATAGTAAACATTACCGTGGGATTTTTCTTGGCGTGAAAATCTGGACACTCAATTTTCCAGTGTCCATTCTTTCCACATTTGAAACACTTACCTTTGGGTTTGTCTTTGTGTTGGGACTTGGGCTGGGCCACTTGTTAGGTATCTCTCGCATATCATACATGCTGCAGCGGAAAAATAAAATTAGATACCATCCTAGGATCTGCATATGTGTGGAAAACAAGACATAAAGAAATCAAAGGTAACAGCTTTTTACCTTTCTTTGATTGTGTAGAAAACAAAAATTTTCTCTTCTCCAAGTCGATGCGCGAAGCAGCAATCCTCTTGATCAAACACCACGAGAGTTGAGCGTCCAACTACTATAATCACAGTGTGTGATTATCTCTAACAAAAATCCACACAGAGGATGACACTCAAGCACCAAGATGTTTATGTGCTAGCATAAATAAGATGGCGGCAGAGAGAGAGAGAGAGAGAAGAAGAGAACGTTATGTTGCTAGGGTTGGAGATTTCGTGTCTTACACTTCCAGCTAGGGTTTCGTGTGTCTTATCTATATGTTACACGACAATCTTGCTCAAAATATACTCTAAACATAGAATTCTAAAACAGTTAGAATTACCTAAATGTAAGTGGAAACATCAAGTTCTCACAATTACAATTTGGACCATTAATTATAACTAATTATAATTTGACCACAACAACTTCTCTTTCTCGCAATTTGTAACACCCCACTACCTAGGCCCAACAGGGCCGGGGATGTCGCCCCGTCTAAAGGACAATGGGTCTTTATAACTAGGTCACACAAACAAAAATAAAACAATACTTTAAAATTAAAACTTATTACAACCCAAAAAAAATTCTTCAAGAACAAATCCAAAATGAATTGTTCACTATCATCTCTCAAAGAAACATTCAAAATAAATAACACAATGTCTTCAAGCAGGCAACAAACTAGCTACTCATCTCCACAGTAGGATCGACCAAAGCTTGGCATGAAAGTTGTAAATATTATGTGAAAGAAAATGCTGGCAAGCAATAAATAAGGATTCAAATAAAAAATGGTGTTTTTCTTTTCAAACTATACATGTGCACAATAAATACAACCACTTAAATGGGTAGCCATGGGTTGCCACACGTTGGGCCCCATAACCATATAATGGTCAGAATGCCACACTTTGTGCAAACTGACAAAAAAGATACGTGATCGGCCTACCGAGTAAGATACTCCTCATTCTCTACACCTAAACATTTCGGTTGCCCACTCCAGAAACACACAGTCCACTTGACTGAAACTTGCTAGCTCGAACCAGCATGACTCAGTAGTACTGTCGCTTCTCTATGTTGAGTTTTCTGGAGGTGGCCTCCTACCAAAAGACTCGCTCTTACTTTTCAAAACTAGTACTACTAGCCTACCCTTATTGAGTACTCAACGTTGATTGTCCCACTTGGGAGAAAACTGGTAAAACATTGCTTTATTTGGAAACAACAATTAAGGGTTTCTAAAATTCGTGTCAAAGTTGATTTTTAGAAAGAGTTTAATGTTTGAGCAAAATTGCTTGTTTGGTTTTCAAAAGATTTGCTTGTTTGAAGAAGAAAGGAAACAGTCTTTAATTGCTTTTACAAAAGGGAGTGTCCATATACTCTGCGTTTAGCTTGCTATAGTAACCTTTTGACATCAAATAAGTTTATGCGGGAGCTTATCTGATCCTTTGCTTGCAATTTCACAAATCTTCCAAAGCTGACCAAACCCCTCCTGGGGTAAACACAAACCATATGGTTATACTCAAGCTATATTCGCTTCCATAAATAATCCAAGTTCAACTTATTACAATCATGACCCTAATGTCCTAAGCTTTAAGGCTAGATGATAAAGGTTTTTTGTAAAAGAAGTCTAGTTTGATAAGTGAAAATAACTAGGGGTTGTAAAATAACTACTAATAAGTTATAGGATCAAATAAATAAACTAGGATATATTTGATGAAGGATCCTAAGTCCTAGATTAAAGTAAATAATAAATTATTACTAATCTCTTAATTAATAATTAATAATTAGAAAATAATTAACAAATAAAATTAATAATAAGTTAATAAATTTTGATTAAAAGATAATAAATAAATTTCAATAGTATTTATGAATATATAGCCTACATGATTAATATTTTACCTATTATTATTATTATTATTTATATAAAAGGCTTTATTTAATATGATTATTATATATAAATATTTATATATATTATTCTTAATAAAAGATATCATTTATTTGGCTAAAATTTTACTATTTCATTTAATATTCTAACTTCAAGGCTTCCTAGGGTTTTCAAAATTATTAAGGGAAAATATAGTCTTAATTTTGATTAACGTAATAAAATTAGCTAACTTAAGTAGTTTAGGATCAACAAGGTCATGATCATAATTTTCCTATGGGTAATTAGAATGATGAACATAAACTCCAACATCAATCAACAAACCATTCAACTCATGAATAAAGGCTTAAATCCATATCTACTATCACATGATCCAAACTTGACTAAGCATAACGATATTCATGGCTTCAACAAGAATACAAGAACATAAAACCCTATTCACCAAAGGTGACATAATATCTAGCATGCTTAACCATCCAACTTACTCAAGACATGAAAAACATGCATCGATCCACAAGAAATACTATAGAACTTAACCATGGCAAAACATCCTCATGCTCCAATCTCAACTCCTTCATACACAAGCATATACTCAATCCCCCATCATAATCTATCTTTTTCATCCATATTTAAGAGGTATGATTTTAGAATTATAGAGAAGGTTAAGGAGAAATACTTGGTTGATAACAATCTTGATCAAGATCCAAGGTGATCCACACGCGTAAGAGGCTTGATCTATCCAAGAAAGAATAAGAAGAACGGCCATGGTTGAAACAACCATTTCAGCAGAGAAAGAGAGAAAGAGTATTAGTATATCATGCTTAAAGGTTGAAGGAATGAAGATGATCAAAATCATTCTTGGCTACCTTGAGAGAGTTCTTGAAACTTCAAAAAAAATTCTGGTTTTTGATCCGATGGCAGAATTTTGTTTTCAATGTTTGTGTTATAAAATGCTGAAATGGTCTCTAGAGGGTGAGTAGACATGATCTGGAGTTTTTGGAAGGGATTGGAGGTGTTTGGAGTGGTCTTAGGCTTGGAGAATGATGGAGTGTGTTCTTGGTGTTTTTGGAGAAATGGAGAGAATGTTGGACGAAATTGTTGAAAGGTGTTGGCCGAATGGTTAGAGTAATTCTTGTGATTGGATTTTTAGATTAGGGGGAAGAGGGAAATTTGATCATTTGAATTTCAAAGGGAGTAATTCATGGAGTGAATTAAGGTAGAAGATATGGTAAAGTGGTTTGATTGATGGAGGTTCTTTAGGAGCTTTAATGGCCCGCTGGCTTGCCGTGATTTTGCTGAGATGAATGAGGTTTGAAGTAGTTATAGGGTGGCCGAAATGTTGTGTGCAATGGTGGTGAAACTTCTGGTTGTTTGAAGCTTAATCCATAGAAGTTTTCATGGAGCAATTTGCTGAAATTTTGAATTGTAATTGGAAGCTTGATTGGAGTAATTGAATGAGGAATTTAAGGAGTAGCTATGGTGTTCATTCGTGCAGTTCAATGGAGAAGGTGATGAAGTTTTGTTCATGGCTGACTAAGGTTAATTTCACAGAAAGTTGAAGTGATTTTCGGACAAGGTTTGAAGAGGGAGCAAGGCTGGAATTTTTTGGTTGGTCATTCGAATGGTTTGCTGGAATTTTTGTGCAGTTTTTTCTGCAATGTTCCAGCCGACTTGCAGTGAGTTTGAAGTGATATTGGAGGGTCCTTTAAGGTTGGTTTCCAGCCTTCTTTATGGAGGAAAGGTAGAGGTGAATTACTGGTTTGAGGGCTGAAGAAACAGCTTTGGTTTTTGGTCTGCCGTGCTACAAAATTGTGCAGAAATTTTTCCTAGTTTGCATAGCTTTGTGCAGTCCGATTTTTGGCCAAGGATTTCAGGCTTCAAGCTGAATAAATTGGCTATTTTTCTGGCAGCATTTGAGTCAGAGAAATGGTTGAAGTTTTCGAAAGCTGGACTGACCAAGAAGCTGGAAAATTTCCAAATTGCTACCATGAAGAAGATGAACACTCATGGAGTGGAGTTTGAAGGTTCAATTATGGAGATTAATTCTCTTAGGAACCTTCCTTAACTCCTTCCCCATTTTCAATCAAAACTCTATCCTCAAGGAGCCATTTTCGAAATTCCAAGGTTAATAAATCTTGCTGAATTTTTTGGAATTAAAATGTGGATTTGGATACATTGAATAAGTTTAATTGGTGAAGAATAAAAGGTAAGCTAAGGAACAAAAAGGGCATGAATCAGTTAAGAATTCTTGTAGGGCATAAGAGTATAATTAAGACATTCCCTTCATGTCTCCACTAGGACAACACTCCTACTTCTACTTATGGCATGCAAGGGACAAAAATATTCTACCTCATATAAAATAAAATTTAATCATGATAAAACTTAATTTGTGGGATTTGAACTCAAGACCTTAGAGATTAATTCCAAAGCTCTAACTACTAAACCACAACAACCTTTGTTCTTATTTTCTCTCTCAAATATTCTTTCTATTTAATCCTCAAGCTATCTCCCTATTTTCACTTCAAGCAAGATTACCACTTTACCCTTCCTACTCAATAAGCATAACTAAACCTTCTAGACTATAAATCACAATTCCAAAGCGCATATAAATCATTCAAATATATATATTCATGCAAGAAAATATGATATGCATCCCGACTCCCTTTACTCTAGGGTTGGTTTTAGTTGGGGTTTCACATCCTCCCCTCCTTAGGAGAATTTCGTCCTGAAATTCAGGCATACCTCTATCTCAGATCGGGATACTTCCGCTTTACCAACTCTTCTATTTCCCATGTGGCATCTCGCATGCCATGATGCTCTCATTGCACCTTTACCATCGATATTTGCTTGTTCTAGAGAGTCTTGATACTTCGGTCCAATATTCGCACGGGTTTCTCCACATAGCTCAGGTCGGGTTGCAACACCAACGGCTCATTATTCAAAACATGAACGGGATCGGTAGTGTACTTTTTTAGCTGCAATACATGAAACATGTCGTGAGTTCCTGTCAATCCATTTGGCAAATCCAATTGATACGCCACTAGCCCAATTCTCTCCTTTATCGGAAACGGTCCCAAATACCTCGGATTCAGCTTCCCACCTTTCGGATGCTTCAAGATTCCTCTATTCGGTGTCAATCTCAGGAATACACTATCCCCCACCTGGAATTCTAACTCTCTCCACCTATTGTCTGCATAGCTTTTTTGTCAGCTCTGAGCTGCTTTCAACCTCTCCCTGATTAACTTAACCTTGTCCAACATTTCCTGAATACAGACTTCTTCCGTTTTGCTTAATATATCCATCTTCTGACCAACTCCATATAGCTGTACCTGACACTTGCGTCCATACAGTACCTCACACGAAGCCATTCCAATTGAAGGTTGATAACTGTTATTGTACGACAACTCTGCATATGGCACACATTCAATCCATTTATCCCCAAAATCTAGTACACACGCTCTCAACATATCCACTAGTATCTGTATAACCCTTTTTGACTACCCATCGGTTTGCGAATGCACCGTCGTACTGAACTTCAGACTCGACCCCATTGATTCTTGAAACTTACCCCAAAATCGAGATGTAAACCTCGAATCTCGGTCAGACACAATACTTGAAGGTACTTCATGCAATTGGACTATTTCTCGCACATAAGTCTAAGCCAACTTCTCCATGGAATCTCTTACGTTCACTAGTATGAAATGCACTGACTTGGTCAGTCGATCGACCACTACCCATATGGCGTCCTTCTGGGTCCTTGACATAGGAAGTCCAGTAACAAAGTCCATGGTCACTTCCTCCCACTTCTATTCAGGTACTGGTAACGGTTGTAACAGTCCTGCTGACTTCTTGTGCTCCGCTTTGACCTTCTGACATATGAGACATGTTGAGACATATTTAATCACGTCCCACTTCATTCTGGGCCACCAATAGGCCCTATTTAGATCCTGGTACATTTTGACTTCCCCCGGATGAATAGCGGTCTTGCTCTTATGCTCCTCTTCCAAAATTCTGTCCTTCAATTAGTGCTCTTCGAGTACACACAACCGATCTCTGAAATACAAAACTCCCGCTTCGTCCTGTCAGAATTCACTGCCTTACCATTTGAGCTCCTTGTCCTTAGAAAGTCAAAATTCTGCATTATCTTGCTGAACTTCAATAATTTCACGCCTTAG
The DNA here is from genome assembly GCA_026120185.1 of Voacanga thouarsii. NCBI lineage: Eukaryota > Viridiplantae > Streptophyta > Magnoliopsida > Gentianales > Apocynaceae > Voacanga > Voacanga thouarsii. Next base: position 3,070,926 of record JANUWF010001942.1, read on the forward strand.
ATCTGGTATCAATTTTAGGTTGCTAATAATAATTTTCTCCCTTTGCACTTCCACTCTTCTATCCAACACATCCTGAATCACTTGAATCTCTTGTACCCTTAGCCTGGCCAAACTGACTTTTCTGCTCAGGGTATCAGCAACAACGTTAGCCTCCCTGGGATAATAGTTGATCGGACAACGGTACTCTTCCAAAAATTCCATCTATCTTCATTACCTCAAATTCAGGTCCTTCTGGGTGAAGATGTACTTCAGGCTCTTTTAATTAGTGAGCACTTCATATTCCACTCCATATAGGTAGTGTCGCCATTTCTTTAAAGCGAACATAATGTCAGCCAGCTCTAGATCATGCGTGGGGTAATTGACTTCATGAGGCCTCAACTTCTGAGAACCATAGGCTATCACCTTTCGATCTTGCATCAAAACTGCTCCCAAACCTTCTTTTGAAGCATCGGTATATAGTGCGTCAGGCTTATCTCCCTCTGGCAGACTCAACATTGGTGCTGTCATCAATCTTCACTTCAGCTATTGGAAACTCTTCTCACATTTTTCACTCTAAACAAATGGTACATCTTTTCTCAGCAGTCGGGTTATAGGTGATGCGAGCGTTGAAAACCCTTTGATGAACCTCCTATAATAGCTAGCCAATCCTAAGAAGCTTCAAATTTCGATGATGTTCTCTAGCTATTTCTAGTCTCACACTGTTGCAACCTTTACTGGGCCTACCTTGATTCTATCCTTGGTCACCACATGGCCAAGAAATGCCACACTATCCAGCCAAAACTCACACTTGCTAATCTTGGCGAAAAGCTTGTGCTCTCTTAGCTTCTCCAATACTAGCTTTAGATGTTCCGCATGCTCCTTCGGACTCTTGAAATAAATGAGTATGTCATCGATAAAGACCAGCACAAACTTGTCCAAGTAGGGTCAAAACACTCGATACATCAAATCCATAAATACCGTTGGTGCATTGGTTACCTCGAATGGTATCACCACGAACTCATAGTGACCATATCTTATGTTGAAGGCCGTCTTAGGGATATTCTCCTCTTTTATCCTTACTTGATAATACACTTGCCTCAGATCCAGCTTGGAGTAACAACTGGATCCTTGCAACTGGTCGAACAGCTCATCAATTAGCGGTAGGGGGTACTTATTCTTGATTGTCAGGTTGTTCAAGCCCCGATAGTCGATGCACAACCTCAAAGTCCCATCCTTCTTCTTAACAAACAGCACAGCTGCTCCCCAGGGTGACGTGCTAGGTCTGATGTAACCTTACTTCACTAACTCTTCTAGCTACTCCTTTAGTTCTTTTAGCTCCGTTGGTGCCATCCGATATGGAGTCCAGGATACTGGTTTCGCTCCTGGAACAAGATCAACGCTGAACTCAACTTCTTGGTTGGGGGGTAAAGAAGTGAGTTCTACAGGGAACACGTCGGGAAAATCCTTTACTATCTCGGTATCCTCCAAAGCGCTCTGGTCCTTCGGATTGTTTATCACATAAGCTAAATATCCTTGACATCCTTGCTTCAACAATTTCTGGGCCTTAGCCCTAGCTATCAAATACTTCAATTCTTTACTCTCTTGTCGTTGAATTCCAACACATTACACCCTGGTCTAATGAACTGAACCGATTTATTCCTATAGTCTACCCTAGCCCCATGCTTCGCTAGCCAATCCATTCCCAATATCAAATCATAATCATCAATGTCCAGTACTATCAAATCTCCCTCCAAGTTTTCTCTCCCTATTTCAATTTTACAATTTCGCACGTACCGATCTACTTGCACCATCTTTCCCAAATGCGTACTCACCAACAAAATAAAAGGTAGTTCTACTCCATTGGGATTCCTCCTCTCTGTCAAAGTCTAAAGAATCTTGGTCATCTTGCTGAATGCTTACCCCATTGTCACTTCAACAGGTGCTTCTGACCCCATTTCCAAATCTGGCTCACTCTCATTTTCCCGGTTAGGTGACTACATTTAGGTTATCTCAACCTCCGATGTCACAGGTTCTGCCTCTAGAACTCTTTTGCTTGATGTGGCTACACGGCACTTGGCTACCATTCTAAACCATGCCCAGATGATGAGTTTATGCATTTAAGTTTAAAGCATTTTGAGCATGTATTCACATTCAGGTTTAAGTAAAAGAAAATCAGATGCAAGTTTTTGTATAAAGAATTGCATAAAAATTTTTCAAACCTTACAGTACTCCAAGTACTTTTATTTGCATAAATTTGAAATTAAAGCAGTAAACAAGGATGAAATCCCTAACATAGAAGTTTATGGAAAGCTGTAAATGAAACATCCTAATCATAGTAGCCTTTAACCTCCCTAGTCCTCATCGGAGTCTTCAAAGTTGGCCTCATCTAACCATCCCCCAAAATTCCTATTGAAGTCTATCCCAGCCCTACTTGCAAACCCATCCATTGGCTTTTTCCTGGGTCACCTAGAACTCTCCCCGGTCTCAACCTGGTTGGGTAGAGGTATAAAAGAAGGTCTAGGTGGAGATTCATAATCTATCTCCCTCGGATCATCACTATCAACTGACAAGTCAACTACGGGACTAGGAGGGTGGGGAATATATTCCATATCAATCCCCTCATCTTCATTGTCAGAAACTAAGTCTATCGCAGGTATTGGGGTGGCTCATTGATCGGGACCTCATCGCCACTGCTATCATCCAAGGGAATAACTGGCTGCGGTGTAGGCTGAGGCACTGGTAGGTCTTCTGGGTAGATAGGGATAGGAGGATACCATTGCTACCCATTCCTTGTGGTTCTAAGCATTCTAACCATCCTACATCTTAAACAAGATAGGTTAGATAAAAGATTTAAACTTAATAAGATAGAACATATAATATCAATATTTGCCTATAACCTAGGCACTGATACCACTGGTAACACTGTTAGGATTCGTGGACTTCTAAACGTGGAAAACATCTACGAATCCCTCCCGAGGACCCAAGTAAACGATTAAGAAGATCTAAGCTTTAAGAATTACCTCTGGTTGCTGTAATCGAAATCCTTCGATTCTGGTTGCGCTGTTATACGTTCAACCCGAACAATCACCAGACGCTGCAGTATGCGAACGTCCTCTATCGAATACACACCGCGAACTCACTCGATACCCAGGGAGTGCTAGCGCCTAGGGTTTGAGAGGTTTTTTTTTTCTTTCTGGTAGAGAATGGCACGAATGTTCTCAACCAAAAAATTGGACTATTGAAACGACGGCTAGGGTTTTCTTAAAAACCCTCGAACCTCTTAGAGTCCAACCCTAATAATATCTTATCATATTCTAATTTCAATTCAAATTAAATTAAAACTGATATGATAAGATTCTGCCATTATCTCGGTAATTTAACTAATTATTTTACCGAGTCAGATTCTTATAATCTGGATATCATCCGATTCATCGAACTCTGGTCACCAGTAAAAATAACCTAACAAGTTCGCTTATTGTGTGACCCTATAGGTTCATTTAACATTGGCAGTGTGCCTAAATCATATTTAAATGGCCCACAAGTTATAAGCGGTTTCTAGCAAAACATTATAACTATCCAGGTTAAATGAAGATCGGTGATCTCTTTAAACCAAACCATAATTTTATATTTAGTCCTTTTGTCACACGATATCCAGATTAAGCATAAGGCATGGAGCATGTCATCCTTATTAAGCTTAATCGATTATTTCTTGATTTCATAGTAGACTGTTCAAACAAATGATATCAATATCTTAGATTGATATATTTGAGCACGGCCATGCATTTTTAACAATCTAACTTATCAAGGGGCCCATGGATATCTCTCACATAACTGAGAGGGACAAATTCCTTCACAATCAATCATATTCCTCTCCTTCATTTATTCTATATCCAACAGTAGTCTAATTTATTATCTGGTTAAAGACAACTTTAGACAATGTCAAAATATAGAATTTATCAAGTAAGAAACTATGATGAATTTAGGTCGAAGGACTTTCAATATTATTATGGCTAGAAAGTACTTATGACATATTCCATGAAGTACTCTCACAGTGGGTCATGTCCAATACAATGTTCTCTAACATTTATTTATGTCTTGACTCGATATCACAAATATCCATGGCCAGTAAAACATAGCCATCAAGTCACAAACATACTAATCTTAATTTATTATTATTCCAATAATAATAATCGATCAGGAACAGTTTTAGAATAGTCATTGTATTCATTGTAGGGTTTTACTATCAAGTCACGTACTTGATGACCAACAAAACAAAACTCACTATTCATAGAAAGGAAAGCCTCATATTATTATATAAAACATAATGACAATTGTATAAGTACAAATTGACTCTAGGGCATATCCCCAACAAACACCCCACTACCTTGGCCCAACAGAGCCAGGGATGTCGCCCCATCCAAAGGACAAGGGGTCTTTATAACTAGGTCACACAAACGAAAATAAAACAATACTTTAAAATTAAAACTTATTACAACCCCAAAAAAATTCTTCAAGAACAAATCCAAAATGAATTGTTCACTATTATCTCTCAAAACAACATTCAAAATAAATAACACAATGCCTTCAAGTAGGCAACAAACTAGCTACTTATCTCTACAGCAGGATCGACCAGAAAACATGGCATAAAATGTGATGAGATAAAAAATCTTAGTAAGTCCATGTGTGTGCTTTGAGTGTTTCAGGTAAAATAGTTCATGTATGCAAGTTGTAAATTTTATATGAAAGAAAATGCTGGCAAGCAATAAATAAGGATTTAAATAAAGAGTGGCGTTTTGCTTTTCAAACTATACATGTGCACAATAAATACAACCACTCAAATGGGTAGCCATGGGTTGCCACACGTTGGGCCCCATAACCATATAACGGTCAGAATGCCACACTTTGTGCAAACTGACAAAAAAGGTAGGTGATCGGCCTATCAAGTAAGATACTCCTCCTTCTCTACACCTAAACATTCCAGTTTCCCACTCCGGAAACACGCTGTCCACTTGACTGAAACTTGCTAGCTTGGACCGGCATGACTAAGTAGTACTATCGCTTCTCTAAGTTGAGTTCATCTTCTGGAGGTGGCCTCCTGCCAGAAGACTCGCTCTTGCTTTCCAAAGCTAGTACTACTAGCCTACCCTTATTGAGTACTCAACGTTGATTGTCCCACTTGGGAGAAAATTGGTAAAACATTGCTTTATTTGGAAATAGCAATTAAGGGTTTCTAAAATTCGTGTCAAAGTTGATTTTTAGAAAGAGTTTAGTGTTTGGGCAAAATTACTTATTTGGTTTTCAAAATATTTGTTTGTTTGAACAAGAAAGGAAACAGTCCTTAATTGTTTTTACAAAAGGTAGTGTCCATACACTCTGCGTTTAGCTTGCCATAGTAACCTTTTGACATCAAATAAGTTTATGCAGGAGCTTACCTGATCCTTTGCTTGCAATTTCACAAATGTTCCAAAGCTGACCTAACCCCGCCTGGGGTAAACACAAACCATATGGTTATACTCAAGCTATATTCGCTTCCATAAATAATCCTAGTTCAACTTATTACAATCATGACCCTAATGTCCTAAGCTATAAGGCTAGATGATAAAGGTTTTTGCAAAAGAAGTCTAGTTTGATAAGTAAAAATAACTAGGGGTTGTAAAATAACTCCTAATAAGTTATAGGTTCAAATAAATAAACTAGGGTTTATTTGATGAAGGATCCTAAGTCCTAGATTAAAGTAAATAATAAATTATTACTAATCTCTTAATTAATAATTAATAGTTAGAAAATAATTAACAAATAAAATTAATAATAAGTAAATTTTAATAAATTTTGATTAAAAGATAATAAATAAATTTCAATAGTATTTATGAATCTATAGCCTACAAGATTAATATTTTACCTGTTATTATTATTTATATAAAAGGCTTTATTTTATATGATTATTATATATAAATATATATATATATATTATTTTTAATAAAATATATCATTTATTTGGCTAAAATTTCACTATTTCATTTAATATTCTAACTCCAAGGCTTCCTAGGGTTTTCGAAATTATTGAGGAAAAATATAGTCTTAATTTTGATTAACATAATAAAATTAGCTAACTTAAGTAGTTTAGGATCAACAAAGTCATGATCATAATTTTCCTATGGCTAATAAGAATCATGAACATAAACTCCAACATCAATCAACAAACCATTCAATTCATGAATAAGGGCTTAAATCCATATCTACTATCACATGTTCTAAACTTCACTAAGAATAATCAAATTCATGGCTTCAACAAGAATACAAGAACATAAACCCTATTCACAAAAGGTGGCATAATATCTAGCATGCTTAACCATCCAACTTACTCAAGACATGAAAAACATACATCGATCCACAAGAAATACTATAGAATTTAACCATGGCAAAATGCTCCAATCTCAACTCCTTCATACACAAGCATATACTCAATCCCCACATAATCTATCCTTTTTCATCCATATTTAAGAGGCATGATTTTAGAATTATAGAGAAGGTTAAGGAGTAATACTTGGTTGATAACAATCTTGATGAAGATCCAAGCTGATCTACACGCGTAGGAGGCTTGATTTGTCCAAGAAAGAAGAAGAAGAACGGCAATGGTTGAAACAACCATTTAAGTAGAGAGAGAGAGAGAGAGAGAGAGAGAGAGAGAGAGAGAGTATTAGTATATCATGTTTAAGGATTGAAGGAAAGAAGATGATCAAAATCATTCTTGGTTACCTTGAGAGAGTTTTTGAATCTTCAAGAAAAATTCTGATTTTTTATTTGATGGCAGAATTTTGTTTTCAATGTTTGTTGTTATAAAATACAGAAATGGTCTCTAGAGGGTGATTAGACGTGATCTGGAGTTTTTGGAAGGGATTGGAGGTGTTTGGAGTGGTCTTAGGCTTGGAGAATGATGGAGTGTGTTCTTGATGTTTTTGGAGAAATGGAGAGAATGTTGGACGAAATTGTTGAAAGGTGTTGGCCAAATGGTTAGAGTAATTCTTGTGATTAGATTTTTAGATTAGGGGGAAGAGAGAAATCTGATCATTTGAATTTCAAAGGGAGTAATTCATGGAGTGAATTAAGGTAGAAGATATGGTAGAGTGGTTTGATTGATGGAGGTTCTTTGGGAGCTTCAATGGCTGGCTGGCTTGCTGAGGTTTTGTTGAGATGAATGAGGTTGGAAGTGGTTATAGGGTGGCCGAAATGTTGTGTGCAATGGTGGAGAAACTTCTGGTTGTTTGAAGCTTAATCCATGGAAGTTTTCATGGAGCAATTTGCTGAAATTTTGAATTCTAATTAGAAGCTTGATTGGAGTAATTGAAGGAGGAATTTAAGGAGTAGCTATGGTGTTCATTCGTGCAGTTCAATGGAGGAGATGATGAAGTTCTGTTCATGGCTGACTAAGGTTAATTTCACAGAAAGTTGAAGTGATTTTCGGACAAGGTTTGAAGAGGGAGCAAGGCTAGAATTTTTTGGTTGGTCATTCGAATAGTTTGCTGGAATTTTTATGCAGTTTTTTCTGCAATGTTCCAGCCGACTTGCAATGAATTTGAAGTGATATTGGAGGGTCCTTCAAGGCTGTTTTCCAGCCTTCTTTATGGAGGAAAGGCAGGGGTGAATTACTGGTTTGAGGGCTGAAGAAACAGCTTTGGTTTTTGGTCTGCCATGCTGCGAAATTGTCCAGAAAATTTTCCTGGTTTGCACAGTTTTGTGCAATCTGATTTTTGGGCAAGGATTTCAGGCTTCAAGCTGAACAAATTGGCTATTTTTCTCGCAGCATTTGAGGAAGAAAAATGGTTGAAGTTTTTGAAAGCTGGACTGACCAAGAAGCTGGAAAATCTCCAGATTACTACCATGAAGAAGATGAACACTTATGGAGTGGAGTTTGAAGGTTCAACCATGGAGATTAATTCTCTTAGGAAACTTCCTTAACTCCTTCCCCATTTTTAGTCAAAACTCTATCCTGAAGGAGCTATTTTCAAAATTCTAAGGTCAATAAACCTTGCTGAATGTTTTGGAATTAAAATGTGGATTTGGATAAATTGAATAAGTTTAATTGGTGAAGAATTGAAGGTAAGTTAAGGAACGAAAAGGGCTTGAATCCCTTAAGAATTCTTGTAGAGCATAAAAGTAGGATTAAGACATTCCCTTCATGTCTCCACTAAGACAACACTCCTACTTCTACTTATGGCATGAAGGGATGAAAATATGCTACCTCATATAAAATAAAATTTAATCATGATAAAACTTAATTGGTGGGATTTGAACTCAAGACCTTAGAAATTAATTCCAAAGCCCTAACCACTAAACCACAACAACTCTTGTTCTTATTTTCTCTCCCAAATATTCTTCCTATTTAATCCTCAAGTTATCTTCCTATTTTCACTTCAAGCAAGATTACCACTTTACCCTTCCTACGCAATAAGCACAACTAAACCTTCTAGACTATAAATCACAATTCTAAAGCACATATAAATCATTCAAATATATATATTCATGTAAGAAAATATGATATGCATCCCGACCCCCCTTACTCTAGGGTTGGTTTTAGTTAGGGTTTCACACAATTAACCCCACTATGTTATCAAATAACATCTTGAGTATATATAATCGTCTATTGTGTGTGACCTATTAGGTTTCCCAGTCAATTGGTAGCAAATATGAATTAATCCAAATGTCTTTGAGATTAATAATCCATAATTAATTAGAACTAATCCTATTAATTCTAATTAGGATTGGTTTATTAATTCATCAATTAATAAACCCATAATCCCATATCATGAGCGGTATTTATTAACACATCATGACCACCCAAGAATCCAGGAAGTCAAGCGGCTTGACATGAACCCTTCAATAACAAACTGCAGTGCAATTAACTTCTTTCACTATACAATATCTCATTGGAGTACGAAATTAGTGCCGACTCCCTCCAGAATTAATTCTGGCCCGAATATAATAGTACTTGTACTAGGAACCCACTACTCTTGATGTGTATCAATTGGAACTATTTCTAATACATAATTGCCTTGGCCAAGGACTTCTCGAGTAGTAATTCCTACAAATGGCCGTGAGATATTTGCCCCTACTATTAGGAGTGGTGAATCCTTTATTAACCCTCTCAACTACTTTCGTTTACCTCACAATGTACCCAATATCCATCCCATAGGCGGCCCTCAATCAGGCTCTAGAGATTGGAATCAAAATATAATGCTACACAAACAAAGTACCTTGGAGATCTCAAATCTAAGGATACTTGTATGTTTACTATATTGAGATTATATCACTGGTACTAAATAGTTATCCATGTGATTATCTCATAGCTAGCTCATCCAATGAACTTGTTCCATTAACAAGCATAGTTGTGTCAACTTTGAGTATCTCAATACTCACGGATATGAGAACCACTGCCTGATCAAATCAGGAAGTCTAACACATACTAGTTTTAACGCATTAATGATTTCCTGTGTTATTAATACTACGACTAGGGACTATTTAAGTACTAACACTATACAGTGTAGTAGGAATCTCATATCATGATCTCTATCATGATTTCCTTAACACAGTGTTATACTAGTGACTTTATCTAACAGTTATTTTACACAAAAGTAAATAAAAGAAACTGTGAGATAAATAATGTCTTTTATTAAAATAAAATGTGTCATATACAATGTACAAGTGATTGCCTTTAGGGCATAACACTAACACCATTGCATTTCCTTTCTTCTTGAACTTTCTAGGCTTGAGCCCAGTTCTTGAAGAAGAAGTCTTAGTTTTCATAGCCTTTGACTGTGGTTTCATGACCTTCTCTGTCACTTGGAGCTCTTTTATTAACTCCGTTAAACTCATATTTAACTTGTCCATATTGTAATTCAACTTGAATTGAGTAAAAAAACTAGGTAGAAATTCCAGAACTATATCAACTTAGCTATCGGGGCCAATCACAGCCCCTAAGACTTCTGCTTCCTCAAAAGCAGCAATCATAGTGAGCATATGCTCTCTCACCTATCATGGTGCTGATGATTGTTCTAAGAGCTTTTTGCCTTGTGGGCTGGCTCTTATCAACAAACATCATGGCTAATAACGTGCTAATATCATAAGTTGTGGCCATGTGCTCGTGTTTGGACTGGAGCACATTTGACATGGAGGCCAACATATAGTAACGAGCTATCTTATCGGCCTTCTTCCATGCCATTTCAGCCTCTCGCTCTTCCTTGGTGGAACCTTACTTGATAACATGGTAAGTTTCATATAGGATATACTTATACTCCTCTGTTATGAGTATTATGTCCAGGTTCCTTTTCAAGTCAACATAGTTTGGTCTCAATAACTTATTCTCACAGAGAATAACTGTCAAATGACTAAAAGAACCTTCACCAACCATTTTTTAAAATAAAAATAAAAGAAAATTCTTAGTTTGTGAAAAAATAATTAATTTGTGCACTTTATCCCATATTAATGTTGATAATTGCTAACCCTTACACTATTATCTTCAATACGATCAGTTTAACTCTTTGAAGAACTGACATAATTTCTTGCAAAGATTGACAGTTTTGTGAAATAGAGGTTTTTTCCCTTTGGAAACGGAGAGTTCTTTTCCTGAAAAACATCTTCTTCTCAACAAAATATACCCTAGCTGCCAAGTGTTTTTGCTAGCACAAAAAATCCCGGGGTGTTCTTGAGCACAATTCTTGTGTTGATTTCTATTAGAGAAATCTCTAACCTTGAGATTTAGTGACTTGGAAGGAATGAAGGAGAAGACATGCTTGGAGACTTCTGGATCGCTTCATGAACAGAGAAGGTTAAATTTTCAATCCCAGAGGCTTTCACGTGAGGTAATATCTTCATCCGTTTCAAATCCTTTTACGTATAAATGAGATCATCGATGGGAATTCTTGATTTTATTCCACTGCACAACTTGTATTTGCATGACAAGGATTCCTCACAGTGGTACCAGAGCCACCGTTTATGCATTAATGGGTTGTGTTGAGGCCATGAAATTTATTTTGTTGTTTGCCTCTGTGTCCTCAGTGGAAATCGTTTTCACAGAGAGTTGTTTGTGAAAGAAATAAATAATTGATTTTGTGGGCTTTGGTTGCATGAATATGTTTCTGTAAAAGTTACAGTAATGTTTAATGCCAAGGATTAATGTGTTAATTCTTGCAGAAAAATATGTTTTTCCTGCATGTGTAGTTTCTGCAACTGAAAAGCAAGGAAGTAGTTTACTTGAAAGCTATTATTTCTTGAACAATTTTGATTTGTTTTGTGTTGCTTGAATGAATTAGTTTATAAAATGGGAAAAGGAAAAAAAATTTGAATTTAATCAGAGAATAGTTCTCTGAAATTATTGCAAATCTTGAAGGTTTTTTTTCCTTTATTTCTGGGGAAGACGAAGAAGTTAAAAAAAAAAAAAAAATTTGCCCAAGCCGCAGCTTGCTAGGAGCCAAGCTGCGACTTGAGGCACAATTGGTCCCTTGCCGTGTCTTGGAGCCAAAGCTCGCAATGTCTCAGCTCCCACGATGTGCGGCTCACGTGGAAGGCTCATCAAGGGGAGGATGTAATGAGATTTTGTCTTTTGTGGGTTTCATATATACAAAAAATAAATAAATAAAATAAAAATCCTTTCATATGGCTTTTCTATTTTATCTTCTAATGGCCCACAAGTTGTTTTTTTTTTCTTTTTTCTTTTTCCACTCAATGCCTAAAACTTCCTAGAAATTATGTTTTGTGACTAACTAATATTAGTTTCTAAAATTGGTTTTGGAAATTAATATATATTATCTAAAATAGTGATTTTAGATATGTAAAAAAAATTTTAAAAAAGTAATTTTTTTTTTATTAATTCTATTGAGAATTAAATCTAATTATGATTAGTTTTAAATTTAGACCCATGACTTGGGATCAAATTATATTTTGAAAATTAATATATTTTCTAAAATATTGATTTTAGATTATATATTATTATTTAATTCCTAAAATAAGATTTTAGCAATTAATAAATTTTCTAAAATATTGATTTTAGATTTTATCTTAATTTCTAGAATTTGATTTTTGAAATTAAATCTAAATTTGTTTTATTTTTCCAAAATAGAGATTTTGGAATTATAAAATTTTATTTTTAATTTTTGTTTAAGCATAATTAATGGCATGGTGGATAGTTATAGACTAAAACCAAATTATATATGTTGATGCATTTTTACAGTTTTGGTTTTTATTGAATAGGACCTGTGAGTCCTGCCTTCTCTAAAATTCTTGCATAATTCTCTTCTCATATAACTCCCATCGAATGTAACTCAAGGTTTCTCTATTTAGGAAATTTATATAATTAGTTTACATAGGTTAGATATGGATAGAATTATTTTATTTTTGGAGATGGCGACCAAAACAAGGCGAGTGGGTAAGACCTTCTACTTAAAATATGCATGAACATATAGGATTAACCATATTAATTTTCTCTTTGGCTTAAGGAAATTAATTTAGGGAAAGTCCATAACCGTACTACGTAATCGCTTTATTACCATGATTATCAATTTATGTGATTTATTGATACATTTATGCATGTCATTTGATGAAATGAATAAAATGAATAAATTCTCAAATTAATATTAAACCTAATTTCTTCTGTTTATATAGTAAGAACCCTTTTTCAAGACTAGGTTGTTGGGCTAACCCAAGCCTACTCGACATGGGGCATGTTGAAGCTATGAAATTAAATTCCTAATTAATAGGCCTGGTTTAACTAAATTCTTTATCCCGATTGGGCTAACTCAAGCATAAAGAAATTTAGAAGAAATATTGGGGTAACCCAAAAACTTTTAAGATTAAAAGATGTTAATCACCCAATGATTCGGTAATTACATATGATGTAATTGATATTGAATACCTACCATTGAACTCAAATGGTAGCTTGTTGGGCAAACCCAAGGTTATTCTTGAGGAATTTGGATATTGATCTACTAGGAAAGCTTCCAACAAGCTTTCTCGAATCAATAGTGGGGCTTTTAGTTTGAGAAAAATAGTAGAGTAATAATGCACTTAATTAAAGACCTAATTATTTGCATTACATGTATGCTATACAGCAACCTAATATTCTCCATCTTTACATCTAGGTCATGTGCATCATGTCAACCAACTTAAACTTGCGTAGCATCTTGGAGACCAACAAACTAACTAAATTAAACTATCTCGACTGGTATAAAAACTTCAGAATCTTTCTCAAGTCAAAAAAATTGCTTAACGTGCTAAGGGCTCCTATTTGCCGCCACCAGCTTAAGATGCTCGTGCTAATGAGCATGCTATCCACAAGAAGCATAAGGAGGAGAATGACACGACATCTTGTATCATGTTGGCGTCAGACTCTTGAGCTACAAAACAACACGAGCATATGGATGCTCAATTGATGATTCTCCATTTTCGAGAGCTGTTTAACGCCCAAACCAGAATAGAGAGATAAGATATTGAAGAAATTATTTCATTATAAAATGGCTTATGCTGCTTCTGTGGCTACTCATAAGCTGAAGATGCTGGGCATAATTGAGAAGCTTGGATCTTTTGGGTTCGTAATGGACCATGAATTTAGTATTGACTTAAGTTTACAATCTTTACCTAATAGTTTTTCACAATTTGTGATTAACTATCAAATGAACAAGATTGAGTCCACCATTCCTGAGTTGATCAATCTTCTCAAGACTGCGAAGTCCTCTATGAAGAAGGATTCAATATGGTCTTGATAGTAGAATCTTCTGCTTCCAAAAAGAAAGTTTAAAGAAAGAAGAAGAAGGATCCCACTAAACTTAAAGGTAGTGTGAAGTAGTAGGATGCAGCCACCAAAGGCCAATGCCATCATTATGGTAAAATGAGCCACTAGAGATGCAACTGCAAAGCCTACTTGGAGACCGTTAAGGAAAAAAAGCAGAAGGAGAAGCTCGCGGACACTGGCACTTCTACTCTTGTTATGTTTATGATTAAGATAACTACTACCTTTAGAAATGAGATATGAGTATTAGGTACCGGATGTGGATCTTATTTGTGCAATAACTTGCTGGGACTAAAGGGCAGTAGAAGGCTAGAGAAAGGAGATATGAACCTGCGTACTACAAATGGAGTAAAGGTTGCTGCACTTGCAATGGGCACATATGAGCTTAACCTACCTTCGGGATTAGTTTTAGAACTATAAAATTATTATTTTATACAGTTTTAATGAAAAAAATTATCTCTGTTGCATACTTAGACTTGTACAAATTTCATTTGATATTTAAGAATAAATGTTGTTCTTTTTCATTGAATGATATTCATTATAATTCCGCCACTTTGGTTAATGGTTTATACGTTCTAGACATGGATAATCTCATCCTCAATATAAACAATAAGAAACTAAAGATTGATAACCCAAACACCTCTTACTTATGGCATTATCGTCTAGGTCATATAAACGAGAATCGTGTTTCTATGTTACATAGGCTTGGTGATTTAGGGTTATTTGATTATGAATCATATGGCACTTGTAAGTCTTGTTTACTAGATAAAATAGCTAAAACTCCTTTTCTAGAAAAGGAGAAAGGCTAAAGAGTTATTAGAACTCATACATTCTGATGTTTGTGGCCTAATGTCTATCTAAGCAAGAGGATGTTATAACTATCTCATAAATTTTTCGATGATTACTCATGATACGGGTTTTTGTATTTAATGAAATACAAATCTAAAGCTTTTAAAAAGTAAGACTTTAAGAATGAAGTATAAAAATAACTTGGCAAAAGTACTAGGACTCTGAGATCAGATCGAGAAGGTGAATACTTAAGCTAAGAGTTTTAGGGTTATCTTAGAGATAATGAGATATTATCTCAATAGATTCTATCACATACACCTCAATATAACGGTGTATCTGAGAGAGGGAATCGAACCCTTCTAGATATAGTACGGGCCATGATGACTTTTGCAGACTTGCAAAATCAATTTTGGAGCTACGCACTAGAGACTTCCTTTTATATTCTAAATAGTGTTCCATAAAAAATGGTGGATATTACCCCATTTGAGATGTTCTTTGGCAAGAAACCAAAGTTATCTCACTTGAGAATATGGGGTTGCCCTACCTTTGTCAAAAGGCCACAATAAAAAAACTTGAGAGTAAGTTCGACAAGTGTTTGTTTGTGAGATATCCGAAAGAATCTTTCGAGTATTACTTCTATCTCCCATCCGAAAACAAAGTGTTTGTTTCAAATCATGTTGTCTTCTTAGAGAAGGAGAACATGCTCAAAGTGGGTAGTGGGAGTAAAATTGAACTTAGTGAAGTTCAAAAAGAACAAACAAAGAATGATTAATCGTCTGATCCCACATTTATTGAGAGAATAGATGAACCTTCTACTATACAAGATCCTCGTAGGTTGAGTAGGATAAGTATAGCACCTGAGAAATATGGATTTCTCATTAGTGACCACAATGACGTATTGCTCATAGATGAAGATGAGCCTACTACCTATGAGAAAGTTCTGAACAGTTCAGAATATGACAAATGGCTTGAGGCCATAAAGTCAAAGATGGATTCTATGTACGACAACCAAGTATGGACTTTGGTTGATCTACCCAAAGGAATCAAACCTATTGGGTGCAAATAGATTTTTAAGAAGAAAACGAACATGGATGGTAATGAAGTTACCTATAAAGCACGAATAGTGGTTAAGGGTTGTCATCAACAACATGGTATTGACTATGACAAAACCTTCTCGCCAGTAGCCATGCTAAAATTCATCAGGATAATCTTAGCTATTGCCGCTCATCATGATTATGAGGTCTGGCAAATGGATGTGAAAACAGCTTTCCTAAATGGAAATTTGACTGAAGAAGTGTATGTAAGAAAACCTGAGGGTTTCATATCCAATAATAGCATAAAAGTGTGCAAGCTGCAAAGGTCCATTTATGCACTTAAGCAAGCTTCTAGGAGTTGGAATATCCGTTTTGATGAAATAATCAAAGAGTTTGGTTTCATTCAAAACAAGGATGAGCCCTGTGTGTAAAAGAAGATTAGTGGGAACGCAATCGTTTTCTTATTACTATATGTAGATAGCATATTGCAAATAGAAAATGATGTACCTGTCCTTTAATCAGTTAAAGTTTGGTTGTCCAAGAAATTCTCCATGAAAGTCCTTAGAGAAGTAATTTACATTCTTGGAATAAGGATCTATAGAGATAGGTAAAAAATGTTGCAAGGTCATTCACAGTCTACATACATAGACAAAGTGTTAAAGAGGTTTAGAATGGATCAAACCAAAAAGGGATTCTTACCTATGTCCCATGGGATAATCCTTTCAAAATCGATGTCTCCCAAGACACAAATTGAAAGGGATCCCATGAGTAAGATTCCATATGCTTCGGAAGTTGGATCTATCATGTATGTTATGATATAAACGAGGGCCGATGTATCCTGTGCTCTCAGTGTGACGAGCAGATACCAATCTGACCTTAGTGAAGATCACTGGGCAACTGTAAAGAATATTCTTAAGTATTTGTGAAGGACTAATGATGTGTTCTTGGTTTATGGAGAAGGTGATTTGAAAGTAAAAGGGTATACTGGTACCAGTTTTCAATCTGATAAAGATGATTTCAATTCATAATCTGACTATGTGTTTATGTTGTGTAGAGGGGCAATAATTTGGAAGAGTTCCAAACAAGTGGTTATTGCTAATTCTTTGACAGAAGTGAGTACATAGCCGCTTCTGAAGTTGCTAAGGAAGCCGTTTGGATTAAGAAATTCATGACGGACTAGGTGTGGTCCCCAGCATTGATGGTTCAATATCTTTGTATTGGGATAACAACGGAGCTATTGCACAAATTAAGGAGTCACGGTCTCACCAACGATCCAAACACATACTACGATGCTATCACCTGATCCGGGAGATCATAGATAGGAATGATATAAAGACAGAGAGAGTTCCCATGAATAAGAACATAGCTGACCCACTTACAAAATCACTCTCTCAGAAGAAACATGATAGGCATGTTGAGTCATTCGGTATTAAATACATGAATGATTAGCTCTAATGCAAGTAGGGGTTTGTTAGTATTGTGCCTTAGAGGCAATCACTTATACTGTGTGTATGACACATTTGTTTTTTAATACAAGGCATTAATTATCTTTCAGTTTGCTTTCTTTACTTTCATGTAAAATAACTGTTAGATAAAATCCCAAGTACAACATTATGTTAAGGAAATCATGATAGAAATCATAATGTGAGATTTTGACTACACTGTACAGTGTTAGTACTTGAATAATCCCTAGTCATAGTATTAATGAGATAGGACTTCATTAATGCGTTAAGACTAGCATGTGTTAACCTTCCTGATTTGATCAGGCAGAGGTTCGCACGTCTGTGAGTATTGCGATAATCAAAGTTGACACGTGGATACTTGTTAATAGAACAAGTTCATTAGATGACCTAGCTATTAAATAATCATATGGATAACTATTTAGTACCAGTGATAGAATCTCGCTATAGCAAACGTGTAAGTTTTCTTAGATTTGAGATATTCAAAGTACTTTATTTCATGAGCATTGTACTTTGATTCAAATCTCTGAAGCTAGATCGAGGGTCGCCTATGGGATAAATATTGGGTACAATGTGAGGTAAACAAAGGAGTTGAGAGGGTTAATAAATGATTCACCACTCCTAATAGTAGGGGTGAATATCTCATGACTACTTATTTGAATTATTACCCGTGAAATCCTTGGCCAAGGTGATTGTGTATTGGAAACAGTTTCAATTGATACACATGTAGAGTGGTGAATTTCTGGTACAAGTACTATTATATTCGGGCCAAAATTAATTTATGTTCTGGATAGATTTGGCACTAATTTTGTACTCCAAATCGAATGAGATATTGTATGGTGAAATGAATTTACTGCGTTGTAGTTTGTTATCAAAAGGGTTCATGTCAAGCCACTTAACTTCCTGGACTCTTAGGCGGTCTTGATGTGTTGCTAGATACCGCTCATGATCTAGTTAATATGGATTTATTAATTAAAGATTTAATAAATCAATCCTTATTAAAATTAATAAGTTAATTCTAAAATTATTAAGGATTATTAATCCTAAAGATGTTTAGATTAATTCATATTTTGCTACTAATAGATTGGGAAACCTAATAGATCACACGCAATAGAGAATTGAGAGCTCATGTTATTATTTAATAACATTACTGGGTTGATTGTGAAAAGAAGACATTGTTGTGGTTAAATTATAATTAGTTATAATTGGTGGACAACATTGTAATTAACAAAAATTATATTAACAATTGGTAATTAAGAATACGTGATTGCTATGGATTCTGATGACTGCAATAACGAAGGAAAAATATATTTATATATATGATATGTATATAGACTTCGGGTGTGAAGGATTTTTGGAAATTTCACAGGCTTTTTCCCTTTGGAAACAGAGAGTTCGTTTCCTGAAAAACATCATCTTCTCAACAAAATATACCCTAGCTGCCAAGTGTTTTTGCTAGCAAAAAAAATCCCAGCGTGTTCTTGAGCACAATTCTTGTGTGGATTTTTATTAGAGAAATCTCTGACCTTAAGATTTAGTGACTTGGAAGGAACAAAGGAGAAGACGTGCTTGGAGTCTTCTGGATCGTGCCACAAATAAAGAAGGAAAATTTTTCAATCATAGAGGCTTTCACGTGAGGTAATATCTTCACTCGTTTCAAATCCTTTTACGCATAAATGAGATCCTCGGTGGGAATTCTTGATTTTGTTTCACTGCTCAATTTGTATTTACATGACTAGGATTCCTAACAAAAACTTCTGCATTTCTACTAATAGTAATACCATAATGGAAAGAAACAGAATAGCTATGATTTATTAATTTTGCAACCGAAATAAAATTCTATCTAAAACCTGGTACAATGAAGATATCTTTCAATATTCTATTACAATCAAATCTAAATTCCAACTCTCCCACCGCTTGGGCCCACACTTATGCTCCATTTCCCGCTCATAGTCTATTTTTGGCCCTTCCGAAGTCTTCTTTTCTTCCTAAACCCTTACAAAGAGTTTTAGATATGATTAGTAGCTCCAGAATTAACAATCCAAGTTGAAGTTGATCCAACCATAGATACAGTCTCTAGATAGTAAACATTACCGTGAGGTTTTTCTTGGCGTGAAAATTTGGACACTCATTTTTCCAGTGTCCATTCTTTCCATATTTGAAACACTTACCTTTGGGTTTGTCTTGTGTTGGGACTTGGGATGGGCCACTATATTTCCTTTCTTCTTCTTGAACTTTCTAGGCCTGAGCCCAGTTCTTGAAGAAGAAGTTTTTGCTTTCATAGCCTTTGACTGTGGCTTCATGACTTTCTCTATCACCTAGAGCTCTTTTATTAACTCCGTTAAACTCATATTTAACTTGTCCATATTGTAATTTAACTTGAATTTAGTAAAAAAAACTAGGTAGAAAATCCAGAACTATATCAACTTGGCAATCGGGGTAAATCACAGCCCCTAAGACTTTTGCTTCCTCGAAAGCAGCAATCATAGTGAGCATATGCTCCCTCAGCCATTTTGGTGTTGATGATCGTTCTAAGAGCCTCTTACCTTGCGGGCTGGCTCTTATCAATGAATATCATGGCTAATGACGTGCTAATATAATAAGCTATAGCCATGTGCTCGTGTTTAGAATGGAGCACATTAGATATGGAGGCTAACATATAGCAATGAGCTATCTCATCGGCCTTCTTCCATGCCTTTTCAGCTCTTACTCTTTCTCGGTGGAACCCTCCTTGATAACAAGGCAGGTTTTATATACTCCTTGATAACAAGGCAGTATAGGATATCCTTATACTCCTCTGCAGTGAGTATTATATCCAGGTTCGTTTTCTAATCAACAAAGTTTGGTCTCGTTAACTTATTCTCACGGAGAATAACTGCCAAATGACTGAAAGAACCTCCACCAACCATTTTTGAAAATAAAAAATAAAAGAAAATTCTCAATTTGTGGAAAAATAAATAATTTGTGTACTTTATCCCTATATTAATGTTGATAATAGTTAACCCTTATACTATTATCTTTAATATGATTAGTTTTCCTCTTATGAGAACTGACATAACTTCTTGTGAAAATTAATAATTTCCTAAGTTAGGTGTTTTGACCACCACAAATTAACTACCCTTCTAGGTAATAATCCAGAAGATAACTCTATCGAGAGGATGACCGTTTCTTCTTATTTCCTACGGACAATCCTCATACTATGACCTCCAACGTGGGTTAGCTAATCACAGTACGTGTCCAGGGCATCAACTATTTCTATCTATTAGGTCTAGATTCTTGTGGTATCCCTATCTTATACGGTTTCACTCCCAGGGTAATGTGAGGGGATCCACGATCTAGAATGAAGATTGGGATGGAAGCCGTGGGGCCGTTAAAATCCCTCCTACTTAGTCTTATAAAAAATAAGGTATTTTCAAAGAAAATTGTTGGGAATATACCCTCTTAGACTAGTTTCTGATATAAAAAATTGAATGTTTTAATAAAAGAATTTATTGTCAGAAATCGTTTGTGAATTTATTTTTTTGTGCACAATGTCGTTTAGAAAAGACACATTGTGTTTAAGTAAGCGGTCCATGTGAATGGAGGTCTTTCATATTAAGGTATATGGATCACGGGTTACTTAACACATAGACATTCGTTCTTAACCGATTGATGAGAACGGGAATCTCATCATGTCTAGGTTATTATGTTTTGAATTCCAAATGAGGAATGACTTGCCTTTAGCCAGTGAGTAGTCCACTCACTTCATGACATAAGCGTATTTCAAGTACGTAGAATAGGACCTATAGTAGTAGTTTCTTAAAAGTACTATATGGTAGAAACCTAGACTACTACCGCTATAGCGCGAACTAGTACTCTACGACTTGAGTATGAGTTGGTGGTCTGACGAAACTGGAAGCGTATACGTTGATATGATATAGTTGAGGTTTTATCGTCGGGCCAATATACTTGTATGTTGGGTATATGTGACTAGTTAGTTAAGACAGACTTGTACAAGATAGTTTCTATACTATATCGCCTCTTGTGGTTGTCTGAATGATCTAATGTCCAGGGCCCTGGGAACACATGACTTGGATGTTTGCTTTAGAATAGCCCCCTTGGAAAGCAGAAACACTCAAGGACATCGTGGATCATTGGACTAGAGGCCTAAGGATAGTAGATGTCATTTAGAGAGGTGTTAGTACACTTCTTCCTCTCTGAATATACGGCAATGTATAGAGGGGTATTTTAGTTATTACACCTATAGGTCGGAGACTTTGCTAATGCAACATTATCCTTGGGGTTAATATTTCCTTATGGTGATATTAGAAAATATTTAAAATGCAAAATACAGCTATTTATATAGTAGGGGTATTTTGGTCATTTTAGTAGCCAAGGCGGTGTGTTTTTTTTGTTCTCAGAATAGCCCGTAAGTCCTAATTAATTTTGGGTTGAGGAATTTGTCTCAGTTAAAAAGGAATATATACTTCAGATGTTATTTGATAACATAGTGGGGTTTATTGCGAGAAAGAGAAGTTGATGGGCCAATTTATAATTCTGAGAATTTCATGGGTTCCAATTGCAATTGGAGAATTGTTTGGAATTCTCAAATTTGGAATAAGAGACCTTCGTCTCTTGAGGTGAATAAAAAGAAAACCTAGTTTTCTTTTCCTAAGCCCTCTCTCTCTCATGACCTTTGGTTCTCTTCTTGATATGCTTAACCAAAGAGCGAAGAATGGGGAACTCTCTCTCTTGTGACCTTTAGTTCTCTTGTTCGTTATATAAGCAAAGAATACAAGAGGTTGGAAGGTTGTTGATTTTCTACTCAACCTTTGGTTCACCAAGAAAGTTGAGAAGATTCCTCCTCTTGAGATCATTCCACTTCACCCTTTTGTTTCACCAACAAAAAATTAGATAGTGGAATATTTTGACAACTAGAAAGCTTTGGTGTTCATCGTTCATGCAAACAAGGTGGAGTAGGAGGTTAGCAGGTTTTCAACCGAAAGGTTCACCAAGCAAGCAAGAAGGGGCTGTCCTTGTGGTTCAACCCATTCTTTCACAACCTAAGAGTTTTAAGGCACCCAGAGGTATGTTTTAAATGCTTCAATTCTACTGCTCTTCATGTTTTTTCTTTGCCTCTGTTTGTTCTCCGTTTCTGCAACATGCTCCTCTGTTTTCTGTCAAACCAACAATTAGTATCGGATCATGTTGTTTGATTAACTTAGGGAGTATGTTAGCTAATAAAAATGGAGAAGATCATTGTTTGGTGCTTAAGCCTATGATCCTTCATTGTTTTGGTATAGGATAGGTGTTTTTGTAAGCTTCATAGTAGAAGCATAGGTTCTCTGTAATTTCCATGCTTTCATAGAACTACTGTGTAAACCCAATTTGGAAGGGTATAGGCGATTGTTGGTGTTGATTGATTTCATTGTATTTGGTTTGAAATCGGAGAGCCATCGAAGCTATAAGTTGTGAGGAAAAACCAGGGAGCGGGTGCCGAAGAAATTCATAGAAAAAACTGCAGGATCCGGTGTCCAGACCGGAATCGGCGCCGGCTTGGGGTGATGGAACCAGCGCCGGCTATAGTCTGGAAGTCCATCCGTGCGCTGGTTTTCTCGTGGGTCCTGGCTCTGTGCGGCAGGTGTAGTGGACCACATTGCAGATGGGTGCATGATCCAGTGTGGTAGTTGCACTGGACCAAGAAGAAATTTTCTTAGTTTTTCCTTATAATTTTTCTTGCAGTTTTCTTTTGGTTTTGGGTTCCATACCAGGTGAAGTTAATATTCGAGGAATATATTTGCATGAAAATATTAATAAGGGATTTTAGGATTAAACAAGACAATTAATTAATTAATCTGTTTAATTCTATTATTTGGGCACTTAGGTTTAAAAATAGAATAGTATGAAAATGTTTACTGTTTTCTAGCATGTTATTTATTTTGAGTACCTATGTGCGCGTTTTCTCAAAGACTGGAGTCTTTGGGAATATTTTTGACAAAAAAAATATTTTTCTTTTAAAAATTAAATGGTTATTTTAACTTGAACAAAAATTCATCCTTAGATATTTTCTCAAAGGATTTAATCCTTAACATAGAAAATATATTGGATTTAGATATTTTTGTAAGTTAAAATAGAAAGCCATTTTTTTTTAATTTTAGCACAAGAAAATTTATTTTCTCAAACAAACTTGAGACCAAAGTCTCTAGAAAGTTGTAATTGAAATTTTTTTGAAATCATTAAGTTTTAACTTAAATAAAATTAGTCCATGGAAAAATCTCTCAAAGGATATAAGCCTTGACAAAAAGATTTTAATGGATTAGGATATTTTATTTTTTGAGTTAAGAAAAAACTTAATGGAAATTTTCAAAAGGATATTTTTCAGAAAACCTTTATTTTAAAAGACTAAGTTAGAGAGGGGTTCCAATAGCCCCACGGCTTCCATCACGATCCTCATTAGAGATCTGTGGGTCCCCTCGCGTCACCCTGGGAATGAACCCGTATAGGATGGGGATACCACAAAGATCTAGATCTAATAGAAGGATGTAATTAATAACCCGGGACACATCCTATAATCGGTCAACCCACGTTGTAGGTTATAAGTGCGAGGTATGTCCATAAGAAATAAGAGGAAACGGCCATCCCTCGATGGAGTTAACCTCTAGATTATTACCTAGTAGGGAAATTAATTTGTAGTGGTTAATATACTTAGCTTGGGGAACTGTTAATCTTCCCAATAAGCTATGTCAGTTTTCCTAAGAGTCAAATCGATTATTATCAATTTTGGTAATAAGGATAAAGTGCACACATTTATTTTGTTTTCACAAACTAAATCCTTTCTTCTTCTTTTTTTCAATTTTTTAGAAATGGTGGGAGGTTCTTTTAGTCCATTGGCCATTATTCTCGGGGAGAATAAGCTATCAGGACTAAACTATGTGGACTGGAAGAGGAACCTGGACATAATACTCATAGCCGAGGAGTATAAGTATGTCCTTTACGAAATCTGCCATGTGATCGGGGAAGGTTCCACCGCCGAAGAGCGAGAGGCTAAGAAGGCATGGAAGAAAGGCTGACGAAATGGCACGCTGCTATATATTAGCCTCTATGTCTAATGTGCTCCAGTCAAAACACGAGCACATGGCTTCTGTGTATGATATTAGTCAGTCATTGGCCACAATGTTTGCAGATAAGAGCCAGCCCGCAAGGCAGAAAGCTCTTCAAACTATAATCAATACTAAGATGGCTGAGGGAGCATCAATTAGAGAGCACCTGCTCAAGATGATTGCTGCTTTCAAGGAAGCAAAAATCTTAGGGACTATCATTAACCCCGAAAGCCAAGTGGATATGGTTCTCAAGTCTCTACTAGGTTCCTTTACTCAGTTCAAGTTGAATTACAATATGAACAAGTTCAACATGAGTTTAACTGAGTTAATGAAGGAACTCCAGATGGCAAAAAAGTCATGAAGCCTCAATCAAAGGCCATGATTGCTAAGGCTTCTTCCTTAAGAACTGGACCTAAGCCTAGAAAGTTCAAAAGGAAGAAGGGAAACACAGTGGCCCAACCCAAGACCCAGCCCAAAGACAAACCAAATTGTAAGTGCTTCAAATGTTCGAAGAAGGGACACTAAAAAAAGGAGTGTCCAGATCTTCAAGCTAAGAAAAACCCTATTGGTAATGTTTTCTATCTAGAATTTATATCAATGGTTGCATTAACTTCCACTTAGATTGTTGATTCAGGAGCCACTGATCATATCTGTAACTCCTTGCAGGGGTTTAGAAAGATTAGAAGACTCCAGAAGGGAGAATATGGACTACGCATGGGAAATGGAGCACAAGTTTGGGCTCTTGTAGTGGGAGAGTTGGATCTTAATTTTGATTGTAATAGAATAGTGGTTTTACAAGATATTTTATATGTACCTGGTTTTCATCAAAATTTGATTTCAGTTGCAAAACTAATAAATCAAGGATATTCCGTCTCTTTCCATTCTGGTATTTCTATCAGTAGAAATGGAGAAATTATATCTATTGGGCACCTGTATGAAAATTTATTCTTCTTAAACCCTATTAACAATCAATCAAATAACGCTCAATCTGAACCTTTAACTAAGAAGAGAAAGACCAATGTCAATGACTCATACCTTTGGCATCTGAGGTTGGGTCATATGAACTGAACTAGGATTCTGAGGCTAATCTTTGATGGGCCTTTCTTTGGGTTCATTGTGATTGGAAAATTGGCCTCAGTGTGAATCCTGCCTAATGGGAAAGATAACCAAAAGGTCATTTACACCGAAGGCGGATAGAGCCAAGAAAATATTGAGTCTTGTTCACACAGATGTGTGTGGTCTCTTGTCTACACCAGCTAGAGAATGTTTTGAGTACTCATTACTTTCACAGATGATATGTATAAGGTTTGGTTATATTTATCTAATGAGGTGCAAATTTAACTCTTTTGATAAATTCAAGAAGTTTAAGGCTGAAATGGAGTGTCGGACAGGTAAATTAATCAAGACCTTACGATCAGATCATGGTAGAGAGTACCTCCTGGGTGAATTCAAGGATTACATGGTACATCATGGGATAGTATCCCAACTCTCTGCGCTGGGGACACCCCAGTAGAACGGAGTAGCTAAGAAAAGGAACAGGACATTGATGGAAATGGTCCAGAACATGATATCTCATGCTATTCTTTCAGTATTTTTTTTGGGATATGCCCTAGAAACAGCAGCATATATTCTGAACTTGGTGCCTTCCAAGTCAGTACCTAGGACTCCCTATGAGATGTGGACTGGGAGTAAGCCAAGTCTGAATCATCTCAAGATATGGGGTTGTTCGGCTTATGTACTGATAAAGAGAAATAAGTTGGAACCAAGATCAGAATTATGCTATTTTGTTGGGTATCCAAAAGGGACAAATGGTAGTTACTTTTATCATCCTAAGGAGCAGAAGGTACTAGTCAGTACCAATGCTAGATACTTAGAAGATAATCAAAGTATTTCCACGAAAGGTTCAACTAGGTTGGAACTTAAGAAGAGGTTATCTACGGAATCAACTTCTTTTGACCTAATTGTGGAACAAGAAGAGGCACAGCCTCAAGAGACTGTACAAATGGAGCCTCGTCATAATGGAAGAGATGGACTGGAGAAGCTTTTGAGCTGGTCTCTAACCATCAGGAACAAACCCTACTAGATACGAGGAAGCTATTGTTGATGTCGATGTAAATCTATGGCATGAAGTAATGAAAGCTGAGATTGAGTCTATGTACTTCAATCAGGTTTGGGATCTTGTAGCTTCACCTGAAGGGATAAAACCCATTGGGTGTAAGTAGGTGTACAAGAGGAAGAGGGGAGTAGATGGGAAGGTAGAAATCTTCAAAGCTAGGTGTTGACATCAACTTTGCCGAGCCGACACAACGGTTATTTTGAGCCGATGCCGATTCGATAAGTTTAGACGAGCCGATAAAGTTAACGTTTTAAGTAGCCGACAGTCATGGTCAACATCGGCACCACAAAGCCGATAAGAAGAAAAACAAACCTCTGATCTTTCGGCACAAGAATCCTGCATGACCATTAGGAGCACTCTTCGGCTGGAAGAAACTCCACGATCTGTTAGTAGTTCGATTGCAGCAAGTATAAAGTAGGAGCATCGCCCAGAACTAAAAGATCATCAACCATCAACATTCAATTTCAATTTCTTCTACTTTGTCATCATTTACAGCTTTTTGGTCTAGGATTTCAATTTCTTACAGCTTTCTTACCGCTTTGTTATAGTTTTCCTTTACATTTTTATTTCTAATTTTTACTTATAGCTTGTTGTTCTTCTTTCAAATGTTAGACCTTTTTCTTTAGGAAGTTAATACAAGTATCAGTCTTTTGCCCCAAAAAAGTCCTTCCGTTGAGCATTTTCAGTTGACTTTCTTAAACCCTTTCTATAGTAAGTTCAAGGAACCCGATCCCTGATTCAAAAGAGATGTGATATTATTTTATGTTTCACCATATCGGATCATTTGTGTTTATCGAAAAAGAAGCCGATCCCCGTCTACATCGGCTCCTTATTTTGACAACACAGATTAGCACGCCCAGTGGGACCAGAGGTCAATGTTCGCATGCTATTGCGGTCATGACAATTCACAGCAACCACCGGCACCGAATTCATCCGAGCGACCCCTAGTCCTTGTTCTCCGGGGAGTTTTTGATCCTTCGGTTACTACTACCAGTTGTACTCAAGGTACTTCTGTAGAGCCAGGGTGTCAGTCCTCACCCCCACCACCGATGTCTCAATCGACGTCCACCTCATTGATGGCCATTCGACATACTATGGAATAATGTACTGGCGAACTCTTACAGGGTCTTATCCCACAATTTGCTATTATTTTTTTACCTTTGCTTCAGAATGAGCTACAACAATTTGTGCAGAGGCAAAATGTGCAAAACTTCACTTCGCCATCGGTTACCTTGCACAAGGGACAAACATGGCACCTGCATACCCCATGCCATCGGCTGATGGTGCACCTTCTCATGGTTCAGTGCACCTCTTGCGGAGAGAAATGTCCTTCCCTGCTACTGGGGGGCATCACGTTCCAGGAATGGTGGCTCAAAACACGTTGCCAGCAGAAATGTTTCCAGGCAGAAGTCCAGTCCTAACGACATGATTCCCAACAACTTATGAAACAGCTCTAACCTTTGCTAGGGGAAACATGCCATCTTTTAGGGGATAGCCAAATTACTCTATTCCTTACCCTTTTTTATATCCGGCAATCACAGCAGCTAACCCAGGGCAGGGGATTGAAAGTATTGAGCCTTCCACGGGGCAAGGTCACCGACCTATCATGCAAAGTCCTTCACCTCAGTTTCAACAGCCGTACCAGCTGGTTGATGTGATAACAGAAACATTCAATCGGTAGTCACGGGATCGGCTCGTATACTAAAAACCTTACCCTGAGTGGGTTGATTCTATGGCAGTACTCCCTTGAGGCTACAAACTGCCGGAGTTCTCAACATTTTCTGGTGAAGATAATAAGTCCACCATAGAGCACATCGGAAGATTCATAGCACAGTGCGGTGAGTTAGGAAATAATGAATGGCATAAATTACAACTATTTTCATTGTCTTTGATAGGAACAACATTCACATGGTATGACAATCTAGTTCCTAATTCTGTATACTCATAGGCTGACATGGAAAGAATATTGCACCAACATTTCTTTAAGCCGGTACCGGAAGTTTCCATCGCTGATCTTTTGGTAATAAAACAAAAGGGATCAGAAGATGTTGCGGATTTTATTGAACGTTTCCGGCAAGCTAAGTCCAAGTGTATAACTTAGTTGCCTAAAATAGAGTGTGCGAGAATTGCTATTAGCAGGATGCATCCGGAGCCCAAAGAACGGCTCATACTCCAAGACTTCTCGGATTTATCCTGGCTATTGTCTCATACTATCAAAATAGAAAAGATGATCAAGGAGAAAGAGAGAAGGCGTTTCATCAAGTTCTCTCATGGCCAGGCAATGATATCTGTTATAGATGATACTAATGAGGAGGACGATGAGTAAGCTATAGAGGTAATGGCAACAGAACTGGTAAAGGGCGCATCCTATACATGTCCTCAGTTGAAACCCGGCAAGGGAAAGGAAGAAATTGTCACATCAAAAGCTGAACAAATCTTTGACCAACTGGTGGCAGATAAGCAGATTCGTCTGGCTTATGGACACAGGATTCCAAGCCAGGAAGAGTTGAAAGGAAAACGGTACTGTAAATGGTATAATTCTTTCTCGCATAGTACTAACAGTTGTATTGTTTTCAGAAATATCATTCAAAAGGCCATCCAGGATGGAAGATTGATGTTTGAAGATAAAAAGGAAGAGACTTTGATAGACACAGATCCATTCCCGTTAGCCGATGCACACATGTTGCAAACAATGATTGGGAAGCAGGAAGAACATGTAAGAAACAACATGCCTAGGGGGATTGGAAAAGCATTCCAGAGATTGGATGGTAAACCATTGGTTTTTACCCGTTTATATCCTCCCTCTTTTGCATCACATTTCCATGGCAAAAAATGGAAATTAACAGTGCAGGTACCCTAAGAGGGGACATTTCTGCCTGGCCTCTGTTCCCGACCGTCAAAGTCTCAAAAAAGACGAGAACAGTGGAAGCAGGCATAACAAAGACGGCTATTTGATACCTGGGTTGAAGAACAATTAGCCCCTGATCATGGCTAGAGCATGCTCAGCATCTTACCATCAAGTTTCTGAATCACCTCTCGTCGAGAGTCCATGGAAGAGGATTTTCATGCGAAAGAAAGAGCTACAGTGGAGTTGGTTGACGTTAAAATTCCCCCAGAGGGGATGCTTTTTCCCATTTCGACAGCCCAAAATGTCAACCACCTCAGGCCCTTGTACATCAAAGCACATATTAATGACAAGCCACTTACTCGGATTTTTGTTAATGGTGGAGCTATCTTTATCGTAATGCCTTTCTCTATCTTGAAATGGCTGGGAAAGGATAAGCTGGATTTGTCCCCTACCGATGTATAGATGGTTAACTTCACCGGAGAAGCAGCTACGTCATAAGGCGTTATCACCTATGAAGTCACAGTCGGGTCCAAAACCAGTAAAACGGTCTTTTTTATAATTGATGTGAAGCCAGCTTATTTTGTTTTATTGGGCAGAGATTGGATTCATGCAAATCGTTGCATACCGTCCACTTTACACCAGATGATGCTGATCTAGGATGGAGAACAGGTAGAGCAAATCCCAACTGATCCTAATCCGTTTTCAGCCAAAATCTACATGAACGAAGCTTTGTTTTATCATCCGACCATTGATCCAAACCAATATGCCAAGCTAACGATGACCCATAACTTGATCACTACTGAGGAACCAAACGGCCTATGACCAGAAGATTCAGAGGTCCGATCAGCTCCTGGCTTCATTGCTCAAGACCCGTAACGGAAGTAAACATAGGAGAAGTGGGGGAGAATTGAACAGCCAAGGTAAGTTTACATTTGACTATTGAGCAAAGAGATAAGTTAACCTGTTTAATCCGCAGGTATAAGGATTGCTTTGCATAGGACTATCACGAGATGCCAGGCTTGGACCAAAGTATTATGGAACATCGCCTACCTGTCAAAGAAGGCTTTAAACCCCATAGACAACCATCAAGATGTTTTAATCCTGCATTGCTACCCAGGATCAAGGAGGAGGTAGAAATGTTACTTCGATGTGGGCTTATCCGTACGTGCCAATATTCAGAATGGATATCTAACGTCGTGCCGGTCATTAAGAAGAACGGTCAACTACGTGTCTACATAGACTTCAGAAACATGAACCTGGCCACTCCGAATGATGAGTATGCTATGCCAATGGCAGATATGTTAGTGGATTCTACTGTGGGTAACCAGTTTTTAAGCTTCATGGATGGTTACTCAAGGTATAACCAGATATTCATAGCTGAAGAAGATACACATAAAACGGCGTTCCGTTGCTCGGGATCTATTGGCTTATTCGAATGGGTGGTCATGCCATTCGGTTTGAAGAACGCTGGGGCCACTTTTCAGCGGGCCATGAACCTCATCTTCCATGATCTTATCGGCAGCACCATGGAGGTCTACATAGACGATTTGGTCGTAAAATCCCCCGTGTTCCTACAACACTTAGTAGATTTAGAACAAGTGTTCCTCCGAATGCGTCAGCACCATTTGAAGATCAATCCGGCTATGTGTACCTTTGGAGTTACAGCCAGGAATTTCCTTGGGTTTCTAGTACATCAAAGGGGGATTGAGATAGATCAGAATAAGGTCCAGGATATTCTACAAGCAAGACCACCCCAGACGAAAAAGGAGCTACAAAGTTTCTTAGGGAAGATCAATTTTTTACGGCATTTTTTGGCAAACGCCGCAGGTAAACAAAAGGTATTTTCTTCTCTATTACGATTAAAGTTATCTCAAGAATTTATCTGGTAGCCTAAGCATCAGGTAGCGTTTGATCAAATAAAGGTAGCTTTATCGCATCCACATGTGTAAGCTCTTCCACATAACTAGTCTCCCATGAAGTTATATATCTTAGTTGCGGAAGAATCTATCGGCAGTTTATTGGCTCAGGATGACCAACGAGGGATAGAAAGAGCAGTATACTACCTTAGTCGGAATCTATTGGATACGGAGACCAGGTACACCCCTATTGAAAAGCTATGCTTATCTTTCCACTATGCATGCACAAAGTTGGAGCATTACTTGTTATTTAGGGAAGTACATATCTTATGTAAGATAGATTTAATCAAACTCTTGTTGAATCGCCCTTTACTGAATGGGCGGCTTATGAAATAGGCGGTCAAATTACATGCTTTTTCTTAACTTATGTGCCACTGAGGGCTGTAAAAGGACAGGCTATTGCAGATTTTTTAGCTGAACATCCTTCTCTGGAGATACTGCAAATGGATGGAAACAAACCACAAGGTACGTTTCTTTGAAGACATGGGTTTTACAATTTGATGGCTCAATTATCCAACAGAAGGCTGGTATTGGTCTGGTTATTAAATCTCCGAATGGACAGTAGGGTAAGGTCCACTTTGAGTTAAAGAATGTGACAACTAATAATCAAGCGGAATATGACGCCATTTTGTTAGGATTACGGATTCTTAAAGCACTGGAGGCTCGAGTAGTCAGAATTGGAGGAGATTCTCAAGTGGTTATCTGACAAGTATTAGGAAATTATAAATGTGCTAACCCGTTTCTGTCGGATAGGCTACAGGAGGTAAAGGGGCTACTTCAGCATTTTCAGGAGGTCATTCTAACTCATGTTCCCATATCGAAAAATCAAAATGCTAATGATTTAGCTCAGTTGGCTTCAGGTTTTAGGAAAGCAATAATGTGCCAACAGATAGCGGAGACAAAGTATGAAGAGGATTGGCGACAGGAGATTGTTATTTATTTAAGAAACCCGATTGGACAAGCGTCTCGCGATGTGAAACGAAAGGCCCTCAGTTTTACGTTGATAAGCAATGATTTGTTCTGGTGGAGTCACACCGGAGTTCTTTTAAAGTGTCTCTCCAAGGAAGAAGCCTTGCAGGCTATGGCAGAGGTGCACGAAGGCTTATGTGGAGCACATCAAGTGGGTATGAAATTGAAATGGATGCTTCAACATCATGGTTTCTTTTAGCCATCAATGACTATAGATTGTAATGCTTATGCAGTTGGCTGTGAGGCTTGCTAAAAGCATGGCCCTTTATTGCACACTTCTTCCACGGAATTGCATCCGATCATTAAACCATGGCCTTTCCGTGGATGGGCCCTGAACATCATCGGAAAGATTTATCCACCTTCAGCAAAAAGGCACACATTCATATTGGTGACAACGGCTTACTTTACCAAGTGGGTATAGGCGCAACCATTGACCAAAGTGACACAAACAGCAGTCATCAACTTTCTCCAACAAAATATTCTATTCCAATTTGGAATCCTAGAGATAATAATAACGGATCAAGGAACGGTGTTTACAAGGGACTAGGTACGTAAGTTCCTAACAAAGTTTAAAGTTAAGTTGCTTCACTTTTCTCCTTATTATGCACAGGCAAATGGACAAGCAGAGGCAAAGAACAAAACCTTAACCGGCATGATCCGTAAGGCAGTAGAAGGCAATCCAAGAAGATGGCACGAGACATTACAGGAAGTGTTATGGGCCCATCAGAATGCTGCTAAAACTGCTACTGGCTTTACCTCGTTCAGGCTAACTTATGGGTAGGATGCTGTGTTGCCTATTGAGATATCATTGCAATCAACCCGGATAGCCTACCAGTATGGTCTAATGATTGAAGATTATCAGACAGCTTTGGCCCTGAACTTAGATCAAGTTGAGATGGACCACTGGGTTGCCCAAGAGAATATAAAACAACACAAGGAGAAGGTAGCAAGGGCGTATAATCGGAAAGTCCGTGAAAGAAGTTTTCAAGAAGGAGACATGGTATGGAAGACGATTCTCCCCATTGCACCAAAAGATCCAAGGTAGGCAAGTGGTCTGCATCCTAGGAAGGCCCATTCTTAGTAATGCAAGTTTTTTATGGAGAAGCTTATCGCCTAATGACACCCGATGGAAAGGAGTAGGTAAAGCAATTAACGGTAAGTTCTTAAAAATGTATTATCTGGCATTCTGGGAGGGGACTAGAGAGTAAAAAAAAAAAAAAAAGAGAAAATCTTATTGAGCAAAAAGTTTTGTTCTGATATATAGAACTGATCACAAGAGGCCGACCGGATAGCCATAAACGTCATTACAAAAGAAATCAGCTATCATCAGAAGTGGCGTTAGGCAACAGCATTGGCCGATAAGGAACAATCGATAGCCGATTAGGGTCTTCTGATTCGGACGCTTAGCTAGCCATCATGGTAGTTTCTATTGGCTGCAGATCAGGAACTGGAAGCTTTGTTCCAGCCATCTCAACCTCAGCTTCTTTTCCTCTCTCGGGGGGCAGGGCCAACTCGTCAGTGGATATCTTTGGAACCCTTGTTTCGGCCGTCGAAATGGTAGTTTCTTCAATTTGAGTTCCGGAAGGACCTACTTCGTCAGTAGTCGAAGGATGTAGAACCTTGTTCAGCTCGGCCACAAAATGGTCCCATCTGGACTTTATCTCATTCAGTAGGGCGACTGAGTTTAATAGTTCAGCTTCGAGCAATTCCTCTTCTGTCTCTAGCATTAGCCGTTCGTTATTATGCTTAAGAAGGGAGTCGTTAATGGCTTTGACTGTTTCCTGGAGCCCTTTCTCTGATTCAAGCCGCTACTCCAAGGCCTTTTTCTCAGAGGCAAGTTCTTCCTGGAGTTTTGATAACTGATGTTCCAGCCATTCAATCTTCCCTATTCCCTCCGCAATGTCAGCTCACAGAAGCGTAAGATGATCCATGGATTCCTGGCGGTCTTTTTCTGCAAACGCTGAATTTTCTCAATGCAGTTTTAGAAGCTTTAACTGGTCATGAGCTTCATCTCGACGATGCTGCGTGTCAAAGAGGAAGCGACCAGTGAAGCGCATTTGCCCCAGACACCTAATTGCTAAGTCCCGGAGCATAGAGGGCATGTTCGGATCGGCTGATCGCATAATTCACAAAACGGCGTGACTCACGTTGTTGAAGATGGACCTCTCAGCAGGCAGGGAAGCCCCAATGAGGCCATCAAGAAAGTCCAGCGCCGAGGCTAATGTCAGCATAGGTAGAGGAGTAGCAGCCTTTGCAGTTTCCTAGCTGGGGGGAGGTGAAGGTGTCTCGATGATAGCGGCCACTGGTTCTTTTTCAGACCTTGGTGGGGCAGAGGATGGACTTTTTGGAGTCGGTATCTCAGCCGATGGGAGGTCTGTCGCTGGGAGAACCGATACATCAGCCATTGAAAGAGGAGCAGTAGCCTTCACCGACAGGGTGTCTATCGCTGGGAGAACCGATACGTCAACTATCGGAAGAGGAGCAGTAGCCTCCACCGACGGGGTATCTGTCATTGAGAGAACAGTTCTGCCAATGGCCCTTTCCGCTAGAGATCGGAGTGGAATGTCTTCCTCTAAATCAGAAGAAGTGTTATGATAACAAGATGACCTACCCCTTGTTTGCGCTCTGCAGAAAAGATTATGCTGATAGTTAGACAAAGATTGAGCATTAGGGAAGCTGAGCAAAACTAGAAGGGACAGAAATAAACCTTGGAAACAAAAGGAGTCAGTGTTTTATTTTTCCTCTTTGATCGACGGAGCAGGGACGGGACCTCGACCTCTTCTTCCTCCTCCTCTGGGACAGCGGGAGCAGCAACAATAGTTTTCTGCACCAAGGGAGATCGTAAGGCCGACATTATTATAGGACTTATAGGATGTTTTACCTATTTTCCTTTCTTAGCAGATGATAGTTCAGGCAAAGAGGTGGTCGGCCTAGGAATTTGTAGAAGCCAGACACCTATGGGGGTAGAGAACAGGGCCCCACTCAGTAGCCTCCACCATAAATTGAAGTTCGGAGAAGTCTCCAATACCACCTGGGTGCTTTCGGCTAAGGTTTGTACGTCTTCAGCCGATAGCACCGGTTTCACGGAGAAAGAAGAAACGTGCCCCGGATCTACAGGGATGTCTTGTATTAGCCCAAGTTGGTGGGAGAAGCAGTGGGGGTTGTACCTCTCACAAGAGGTCTTAGCACTCCGAGCTCCAGGCTTGGCCCCCAGAAGAATTTCTCGAGGACACAGAATTCGGGCCCTTAGAGTTTCTTGTGTTGCTTTGGGGCTTTCCGACAAGCCTTTCAACCAGAGGGGGCTTTCTTAGCGAGCAGCATATGGAAAGAAAATAGCAACATGGAAGTCTCGACATTGATAAAGATACGAGACGATGGTTTCAGCAAAAATAGTGTTTATGGGGACCCGAAGCAGCCGATAGCCAGCCGCTCGATTGGAAGGATCTACCTGGGCTCCTGTGATTCGAGTAACGCCAAAGTTGGGCAGATACTGGTACAGCCAAAATTGGGCAATCCAGAGCGGGCCCCCAAGGGTGGTCGGATCTTCCCCAGCGGCAAGGGCAGTCATTAGCTGATTAATGGTGCGATAGACCAAGGCGAGGACCAGCGAGGCCAGGTCACAGCGCTTTTTGTTTCGTAAGAGAGCCAATACATAATATCGGTACTCGTTGCTGACACCGGCAGAATGGGAGCAGATAATATACTTACATAACCAAAGCCATAGGAAGGCCGTTTGTTCTTGGTTTGAAGGAGTATCCTCTACCCCTCTTTGAGCGTTGATGAAATTGCCATATGAAGAAGAGGCCTTGTCCAGACGAGCCTCAACGGCTGGTAAGCTTTCTTTATCACGGAGCCTTGGAATCTCATCGCCATCACATCATAAGCTGTGGATGGTGCAGATGTTAAGAATGGTAGGGAAAAACATCCCGTGCGGAAAAATGAAGCTATTTATCGCCAAGGACCAAAAGGGAAGAACGGCGGCAAACAGATTACGGTCAAACGCCTTCTCGAAGTCGGTCATCATGATGGCGTCCGAAATTCCCCATTACGCCTAGATGGCCCCAAATCGAGTATAGCAGCAGTCCCGTCATTCTCTGTAGTTCTTGAGCTTGCGGGGCCAATGACGAAAAGAGGAGGGAAGATTAGCAGTTGTAAAAGTATCATGTTGTAAAGGGAAAGTAAAATCGGTAGGGAGAACAAACCGCAGGTGTTCAGCGGTAACTTCTGCAGGCAAGAGACGTGGGCCCAAGGTAAACAGGTTAGCATCGGCTTGGACCGGGGACAAAATATTCTTATCGGTAGGGGTTGCCATCGCAATGTTGTCTTTTTACCGAAAGGGAATTTACAGTTCATAGGAAGTTATGGTAAAAAGATAAAGGATCGATGAATCACTCAAGTAGTAGAATTCTAAAGAAGATAGAAGTCGTAGGAAGTGAGGAGTTCCAATTGGGGACCATTACTATTTATAAGGAAATTTAAAATTGGCCCGTTTGCGGGTTCTAAGGCTGAGGCAGCACAAATACTCCGCAACATTCGGGACGTTTCGATTTTGTCAGAAAAAGAAAGGCTACTATTAATAGTTGAATGATTCCCATCGTTTCGCTGACTCGCGCCCGCTGAAACAATGGGACTTGGGGGGGGGCATGTGTTGATGTCAACTTTGCCGAGCCGACACAACGATTACTTTGAGCCGATGCCGATTCGATAAGTTTGGACGAGCCGATAAAGTTAACGTTTCAAGCAGCCGACAGTCATAGTCAACATCGGCACCACGAAGCCAATAAGAAGAAAAACAAACCCTTGATCTTTCGGTGCAAGAATCCTGCACGACCGTTGGGAGCACTCTTCGGCCAGAAGAAACTCCACGATCTGTTAGTAGTTCGATTGCAGCAAGTATAATATGGGAGCATCGCCCAGAACCAAAAGATCATCAACCATCAACCAACAACATTTAATTTCAATTTCTTCTACTTTATCATCGTTTATAGCTTTTTTGTCTAGGATTTCAATTTCTTACAGCTTTCTTACCGCTTTGTTATAGTTTTCCTTTACAGCTTTATGTCTAATTTTTCCTTACAGCTTGCTGTTCTTCTTTCAAGTGTTAGACCTTTTTCTTTAACAAGTTAATACAAGTATCAGTCTTTTACCCCAGAAAAGTCCTTCCATTGAGCATTTTCAGCTTACTTTCTCGAACCCTTTCTATAGTAAGTTCAAGGAACCCGGTCCCTGATTCAAAAAAGATCTGATATCATTTTCTGTTTCACCATATCGAATCGTTTGTATTTATCGAAAAAGAAGCCGATCCCCCTCTGCATCGGCTCCTTATTTTGACAACAACACTAGGTTTGTGGCTAAAGGGTATACTCAGAAGGAAGAAATCAATTATGAGGAAACCTTTTTCCCGGTGGCCATGCTTAAGTCCATCCGTATCCTCCTTGCCATAGCATGCCATTATGACTACGAGATATGGTAAATGGATGTTAAGACGGTATTTTTAAATGGTCATCTTAGCGAAGACATCTATATGTCCCAACCTGAAGGCTTTATTGCTGATGGCCAAGAACATATGGTTTGCAAGCTTAAGAAGTCCATTTATGGACTTAAACAAGCATCGAGAGTATGAAACATTTGTTTTGGCGAGACTATAAAGTCTTACGGTTTTATTCAAAACGAGGATGAACCATACGTGTACAAGAAAATTGAAGGTATTAATGTGGTTTTTCTTGTCTTGTATATGGATGACATTCTACTCATTGGAAATGATGTAGGGTCATTATCATTTACAAAGGTTTGGCTGCCTAGTCAATTTAGTATGAAGGATTTGGGAGAAGCTAACTACATTCTCGGGATTAGACTTCTTAGAAATAGGAAGCAAAGAATGTTAGGATTATCCCAAGCGGCATACATTGACAAGATGCTGGCCAAGTACAGCATGGACTCATGCAAGGGAGCTCTAATCCCTTATAGACATGGGTTGTCATTTTCTTCAAGGGACTGTTCTAAGTCTCAAGAAGAAAAGGACAGAATGAGTAGGATTCCCTACGCTTTAGCTGTGGGAAGTCTCATGTACACCATACTGTGTACTAGGCCAGATATCTGCTTTGTCATAGGCTTAGTTAGTAGATATTAGTCAAACCCTGGGGAGGTTCATTGGCAAACTGTAAAGCATATTCTCAAATACCTCAAGGGAACGAGAGATTATATGTTGGTTTACAGGGCTGATATCTTGGTTCCTACAGGATACACAGACCCAAACTTCCAGGCAGATAAGGATGAGAGAAAATCCACTAGTGGATATGTCTTCACCTTGTCTGGAGGAGCAATTTCATGGAGGAGTATCAAGCAATCTTGCATTTCTGACTCAACCATGGAAGTTGAGTATGTGGCAGCTTCTGAGGCATCCAAGGAAGTAGTCTGGTTCCGAAAGTTCTTTTTAAAACTTGGAGTCGTGCCAAATATGGACAGGTCGATTGTGATGTATTGCGACAACGCTGGAGCAGTATCACAATCTAAGGAACTTGGGAACCACAAGAAGGGGAAGCACATCGAGAGAAAGTACCACCTGATTCGGGATTTCATCCAGAGACGGGAAGTCTTGGTAGAACAGATTGCCTCCGAAAACAATATAGCAGATCCATTCACCAAGCCTTTGGCTGAGCGAGTCTTCAAGAGACACTTAGATGCCATAGGGGTGGGCACCTACGGACTTACCTAGTCTTAGAGTGTAAATAGGAGATTGTTGGGAATATGCCCTCTTAGACTAGTTGCTGATATAAAAAATTGAATGTTTTAATAAAAGAATTTATTTTCAGAAATCGTTTATGAATTTATTTTTTTTGTGCACAATGTCGTTTGGAAAAGACCCATTGTGTTTAAGTAAGTGGTCCATGTGAATGGAGGTCTTTCACAGTATGGTATATGGATCACAGGTTACTTAACACATAGACATTCGTTCTTAATCGATTGATGAGAATGAGAATCT
This sequence comes from Voacanga thouarsii, assembly GCA_026120185.1. Lineage (NCBI taxonomy): Eukaryota > Viridiplantae > Streptophyta > Magnoliopsida > Gentianales > Apocynaceae > Voacanga > Voacanga thouarsii. Next base: position 3,109,875 of record JANUWF010001942.1, read on the forward strand.
CATCATGTCTAGGTTATTATGATATGAATTCCAAATGGGGAATGGCTTACCTTTAGTCAATGAATAGCCCACTCACTTCATGACATAAGCATATTTCAAGTAGTAGAACAGGACCTGTAGTAGTGGTTTCTTAAAAGTACTATATGGTAGAAATCTAGACTACTACTGCTACAGCGTGGACTAGTACTCTACGACTTGAGTATGAGTTGGTGGTCTGACAAAGCTGGAAGCATATACTTTGATATGATATAGTTGAGGTTCTATCGTCGGGCTAATATACTTACATGTTAGGTATATATGACTAGTTAGTTAAGACAGACTTGTATAAGATAGTTTCTATACTATATCGCCCTTTGTGGTTGTCTAAATGATCTAATGTCTAGGGCCTTGGGAACACATGACTTGGATGTTTACTTTAGGGTAGCTCCATTGGAAAGCAGAAACACTCCAGGAAGTCGTAGATCATTGGACTAGAGGCCTAAGGATGGTAGATGTCATTGAGAGAGGTATTAGTACGCTTTTTCCTCTCTGAATGTACGACGATGTATAGAGGGGTATTTTAGTCATTACACATGTAGGTCGGAGACTTTGCTAACGCAGCATTGTCCTTGGGGTCATAATTTTCCCTTATGGTGATATTAAGAAATATTTAAAATGCAAAATACAGCTATTCATATAGTTAGAGTATTTTGGTCATTTCAGTAGCCAAGGCGAAGTGTCTTTTTGATCCTCGGAATAGCCCGTAAGTCCTAATTAATTTTGGGTTGAGGAATTGGTCTCAGTTAAAGAGGAATATATACTTAAGATGTTATTTGATAACATAGTGGGGTTTATTGCGAGAAAGAGAAGTTGATGGGCCAATTTATAATTCTGAGAATTTCATGGGTTCCAATTGCAATTGGAGAATTTTTTGGAATTCTTAGATTTGGAATAAGAGACCTCCGTCTCTTGAGGTGAATAAAAAGAAAACCTGGTTTTCTTTTCCTAAGCCATTTCTCTCTCGTGACCTTTGGTTCTCCTCTTGATATGGTTTACCAAAGACCGAAGAAGGGAGAACTCTTTCTCTTGTGACCTTTGGTTCTTTTGTTCTTTATATTAGCAAAGAATACAAGAGGTTGGAATGTTGTTGATTTTCTACTCAACCTTTGGTTCACCAAGAAGGTTGAGAGGATTCCTCCTCTTGAGATCATTCCTCTTCACCCTTTTGTTTCACCAACAAAGAATTAGGCTGTGGAATATTCCGACAACCATAAAGCTTTGGCGTTCATCGTTCATGTAAACAAGGCAGAGTTGGAGGTTAGCAAGTTTTCAACCGGAAGCTTCATCCAGCGAGTAAGAAGGGGTTGTCCCTGTGGTTCAATCCATTCTTTCACAACCTAAGAGTTTTAAGGCACCCAGAAGTATGTTTTCAATGCTTCCATGCTGCTGCTCTTCATTTTTTTTCTTTGCCTCTGTTTGTTCTCCGTTTCTGCAACATGCTCCTCTGTTTTCTGTCAAACTAACAAAAATATCCTGTTGAAAATATCCCATTAAGTATCCCTTAACTCTTGTAAAATATCTAAACCCATAAATCTCTATATGAAGGTGAAATCCTTTAAGAAATTTTCTATGGATTAAGTTTACCTAGTTAAGAACTTTAATGATTTTAAAATTTTCCTTCTAAAATTTTAAAGAGACTTTTGTCTCAAGTTTTATTTGACAAAAAAATAATTTTCCTTGCAAAATAAATTAAAGTGGTTGCCCATTTTAATTTACAAAAATATCTAAATCTAAAATATTCTCTATGTCAAAGATAAAATCATTTAAGAGAATAACCAAGGATTAATTTTTGCTTTTAAGCTAAAATAATTATTTAATTTTAAGAAAAATGTTTTTCCTTGTCAAAAAATCCCAAAGAATTTGGTCTTTGAAAAAACATGCACATAGGTTGCTAAAAAAATAGCATGCTAGAAAACTATAAACGTTTTCATGCTTTTCTATTCCTTAAACCTAAGTATCTAACTAAATAATTAAACACATTAATTAATTAATTAATTATCTTATTTAATTCTAAATCCCTTACTATTATTTTTCATGCAAAATATTCCAAGAATATTAAATATAAAATAATAACTTCGCCTGGATGTAAGAAAAATGTTTCTTACAAGGAAAAGAAAAATGTAAGAAAATTACAAGGAAAATAATTTAAAATTTTCTTGGCCTTCAAGCGCCCACCACACTGGATCACTACCCTAAATCTAGATGACTGTGGACCACTTGAAAAATCGACCTGCTGCCCACTCCAAAATGGAGCAAGCCTGCGGCTTTAGGCCCTTAAGTCGCGGCTAGAGCCACAGCTCTACTCAATCCTAGCCGCCGTTAGCTTCTTGCTCTGAAGCCGCAGCCTGATGCTGTGCATCCCAGCATAACTTTTCCTTCATCTCCATTTTCTACTATGTTTTCTTCCAAATTTCCTCTGGTTTCTCCGTCCAGATGAATCCACTGGTATGAAAGATTTACAAGAATTACAAAATCTAATCTCTGTATGTAAAACAACATCCGCCTATGCCCATAAACACTAGGCTACACGATTCATGTATGAAAACTAGTAAATACAGCATGCCTATGTCTCAACGGTGAGATGTACAGAAAGCTCTACCCGTACTAGAAACACGAAGGATCACAGTTCCATGAAATCAAACAATCATCTTGCAAATTTTATTTACTAACATGCTTCATACTTTTGTCATAGAACCTATATGCTCTGTTACCAAATGAAGGCTAAAACGACAAAACAAAATACGGAAGCAGTGAAAAATACGTAGTGGAAGAGGTTATATACCTTTGCATTTTCTTAGAACTGGCTGTGTTTGGTTTGATTGGACAGGCACAAACGGTGTGCTAGAAGTCTCTGCTCTCGAAGATTGCTATGGTGATGACTCTAGTTGTTGTCCAGCCGACTTGCGGCTGCGTCGCATGAACACTACTCTCTTAGGCTTTCAAAATATTCCTCCACCTAAAGGCTCAGTGAAAGCCAAAAAAGAAGAAGCATTGGACTTTTAAAGTCACTTGACTATTTGCTAAAGAGCAGTATCAAGATGAACAATTCTCTGTTTCGCTATCAAAACTAAGGTTTGATACATAGAGAAAATCAGAGAGAGAATCAAGAATAGCAAAGGAAAAAAAAAACTTGTGGTAATTTTCTACAATCAGTAAATCACATATCGTTCACCATTACTAAACCCCAATAGCCTTCAAGAGTTCATCTCAATCCAAACTTTGACTTCAAGCTATCATCCGGGAGTTCAAAATTTTTTGAACCAATGTGCTTTGCTCAACATTTTGCTAAACCAGTTAGCTTAAGCTACACAAGCTTAGGCCTAGCCTACTTGATCCTTGGTCTAAGCAATTGGGCCAAATTAATTACATTAACTAGAACAAAATAAATAGCCCAATAGTTAATTATACAATCTAAATAAACTAGTCCAATACTGTGTACTATATTAATTTAGGCATAGGTTAATTTTAATTATTCAATCCGGGCTCAAACACTGAATAATTAATTAACCCACTAAACTAATTAATTAATTCTCTCTTTGGACCTTTTATTTTATTTTAGCACAATAAATAAAACTAGGCTACCTGAATAAAATAAAATCCATTTTATTTATGTCCATTTCCTCTACTCTAATCCATCCTGACTTATGGGATATTCTAAGGACTAAAAGACACATGACATTGGCTACTAAAATGATCAAAATACCCTTGTTATAGAAATAGTTGCATTTTACATTTTAAATATTTCATAATATCATCATAAGAAAATTTTGACCCCAAAGACAACGCTGCATTAGCAAAGTCTCCAACCTACAAATTTAATTACTAAAATACCCTTCTATGTAATGATGTATATTTAGAGAGGAAAAGTGTACTAACACCTATGTAAATGACAATTACTATCCTTAAAACTCTAGTCCAATGATCCACGACTTCCTAGAATGTTTCCACTTTGCAAAAGAGCTACTCTAAAGCAAACATCCAAGTTATGTTCCCTAAGACCTTAGATATTTAGATCATTCAAACAGTTATAAGGGGGTGATAGAGCATCAAAGCTATCTTGTATAAGTCTGTTTTAACTAATTAGTCATATATACCCAACATACAAGTATATTAGTCTTGCGATAGAATCTCAACTATTCATATTAAATTATACGCTTCCAGCTTCGTCAGACCACTAACACATACTCGAGCTGTAAGGTATAAGTCCACGCTGTAGCAGTAGTAGCTCGGGTTTCTACTATGTAGTACTTTTAGAAACTACTACTACAATTCTAGTTATACGTATTTGAAATACGTTTATGCTATGAAGTGAGAGGACTACTCACTGATTAAAGGTAAGCCATTTTCATTTGAAATTCGTAACACAATATCCTGATCATATAAGATTTCCATTCTCATCATCTAATTAAGAACAACAGTTTATGTGTTAAAGTAACCCCTAATCTATACCTTACTGTGAAAGACCTCTATTCACATAGATCACTTACTTAAACACAATAGGTCATTTCTAGCAAAATCGTGCACAAAATAAGATGCGAAAAAAAAACAAACATTAATGAGAATAAAACTTTTATTAATTTAATTGAAATTCCATCAGAAATATAGTCTTAGTGGGCATACTATCCAACATCTAAATTACTGTACACCAAAAGACAAACTCCCTAACAATCAGAACACCTTTTGGCCTACACATCTACACACATAATGGAATCATCAATCATCACCAAAGCAATTGGCCTTTCAGGTTTGCACTGGCCAAACCGTTCAAACACTCTCCCAACTCTCTCTCCCAGCCTTCCTACTTTCATTAATCAATTGGTCACCTTTCAGACTATTTTTGTTCACACAAATTTGCACAAACTGCATTCTCTTAGTTCTAGTGTTAAGAGGATCAAAACTCCTATCATTCTTGACTATTTTTTTCTCACGTTTTCTCTCTAAACCTGTAGGTTGAAGACATTGCTAACACAGCTATAACATCCCATCTTGAGTTGTCCTAAAAATAAGAGATTTATTTTACTATCCTATGATCTTTTGTAAATTCTTTATAAAACTATTTTTTTTTATTTTCAAGAAAGTCATTATTTATGACATGAATATTTTGTGCAAAATATATGTTACATATGTTATAAGAAATAGAAATAATAAATTTTATATTTGATAAGCAATATTATATTTTCTATATATGACATTTCATAAAAATATTTTATTTATTTATTACAACTATTATTATTATTACTATTATTAATCTTATACTATTATTATTACATACAAGTAATATTATTTCTACTATAAATATTATACTTGTTATTCCTATTATCTCTAGAATTGTTGTTGTTGTTGTTTGGCAACAAAAAGTAATATAATTTCCAACCACCCAAAATGGTATCAGAGAAACAATACAAGTGGAAAATACTGAGATTACAGTCATAGAAACTATAGATTCTATAGATTTGAATATCAGATTAAATCTTATATATGATGAAATTATTTCAGATAAAGAGTTTTTTGAATTTGAAAATCTCTATGCACATGAATGGGATAAACCAAGAAGTACCTATAAGATTTTATAATGATAATTATATTGATGATTCTGATTGGGGATATAATTTAGCTTGAAGGACTTCCGACAAAATTTTGTTTATTGTCAGATTTCTCTAAAACACATTGATAGACTTGCTCATCATTTACAACTCTTAAAAGATTCGTTAAATAGAATAGATCGGGTATTTGGTGGATTAGCAAGTGCAAGAATCGATATCAATCATTTAAGAAGACTATGAAAATTGAAAGATGAAAGACAAAAACAAGTAGATTATTTGGCTAAAAAGAAAAATGGAAGCCGAAATACAAGGCCATAATAGTAGATATCATGAACTGTGAAGAGTGCGATAGGATCTTGGCAAAAATAAATGAAATGGATACACAAGTCAAAGACTTACAAGAATGGGTTGATCATTATCAATTTAGATTAGACTATTCAAGAGTCAATTATGCACATAAGATATCTATAAGAGTTAGGCACATAAGTGCTAGAACATAACAAATAAAGATTCATAAATCTTTAACCAATCATTATAGAGAAGTTCATCTCCTATAATGAAAAAGTGAGGAAGTGTTCAACTCAATTGCTCTATGGAAAAGAACAAGGAGAAAGTTCAAACTCAACTGGAGAAAGCTCCTCTAGAATATAGAAATTTGGTAGAAAAGGAACATCCTTTACCTATAGGTAAAGACTTAATTGAAATACAAAAAATGATAGAATATTTTGGAAACAAGATATTGGTTGAAATAGATCAAATAAAATTACTTTTAAAAGAAAAAGAAAATTTGAAGAAAATTTCAGAACAAACGATAGATGCATATATTAGTAAGCTTACCGTACCAAAAAGATATAAAGGAAATAACCTAAAAATGGTAAATTTAGATTTAGAATCTAAAATTCAAGATATACATACTTTGATTACACAAATTGGAGATTTAAATTTATTAGATAATAATTTTATAAATATAAAACTAGATCAAATTATAAAGCCTGAATAGAATCCAAATATTGCAGATGTACCAAGTACAAGTACAAACCCTGGATTTGATAAACCTACAAAAGGATATGCTGGAATTAGTCAATATACCAAACCAAGCGAAGATTATACTCCATTACGATCAATGAGAAATGAACTAATCAATCCTTTTGGAATTTATTTAAATCCTAATTGTATTAGCAATACTAAAGAAGCCATTGATAAATGGGAAACTGCTTTAAGGATTGTTATTTCAGTCAACAAAATAGATTATGCTACTGCTAGACATTTTTTAGAAAGAAGTTTAGTTAACAATACATTGAGATTTTGGCTCATCAGATCCAAAGTTATTTACCTTTATTCTTTTCTAAGATACCAGACCTTTGGGGTAAAAAGTTAATAGATACATATAATCCTAGCACAACTGATACCTTAGGAAAAATGATAACTCACTTAAAAGATAAGTTAAGTGAATGGTGTGCAGATGCCATCTTAGCAACAATGACCCGTGGATTAAAGAAAAGAATATCTTTATGTTGTGATAATCCTAAAATGCCCTTGATGATAGGATGCAATAGTCCTTTTATTATAATAAGATAAAAAGGAAATACAAAAAGAAAAAGCATTTTAAGAAAAGATTCTTTAAAAGAAGAAAGGCTAGATATTATAAAAAATGTGGATATAAAAAACCGATAAAACAAACATTTAAAAGAAAAAAGAAGGTTACAAAATCAACTGATTGCAAGTGCTATTATTGTCATGAGATAGGCCATTATGTTAATAGATGTCCTAAAAAGTTTGATAAAAATAAAAAGATATTTAAAATAGATGAAGATATCAATCAGATGATTGAACATGGAGAATTTATTCAAATAAATGAATTTGAAGATATTGAATCAGAAGATAGTCTTTTTATTCTGACAGATACAGAATATACATCGTATGATAATGGATGAGATTACTGAAGCTTCTAGTTCATCCATAGTAGAAAATATAGAAGAACAGTCAGGAGAATATAAACAAGATATATTAATCGATAAAAGAAAATTAAAACAAATTAAACATGAAGGATTTTCTTTATCTAATTATTCTGGATTTAAAGTAAATATGCTTGAAAAATTAGGTTTTAAACCTAGAAAACATCATTTATTTTATGGTTTAAATATGCAAGAAAGAGCTTTAGATGTTACCCTTACTGGTTATGGTTATGATTCCTTTGTTCTCCAAAAAAGATCTTGAAGATGAATTACAAAGCATCAAACCTGAGATTCGTGATACCCTAGGTTAGGTACACATAGGTGCAATTCAGATAATCCTTAAATCTATGCTTAGGGAAGGTTTAGATACACCCATAAATTTAGCTATTGTTGATAACAGAATACAGAATTGTGAAGAAGCATGCCTTGGAATTCTTAGAGGAAATTTACAATATAGAAAATTAAAATTTACTATCTACCCCATAATTTCTTACCATTTACAAGATAAACATTTTGATAAAACTTTAAGTTTATTACAAGATTTTAAAAGATCATCCTAACTAACCTTATTCGATAACTTATATGATTTCATATGTGATATCTAATACCCATCATTCTGAGTGTTTTATAATTAAAGTTACAATAGATTTTCCTTACTTATTTAATGAAGTAAGTCAAATACAATTTCCTTGTTTACCCAAGATACAGGAATTAGAAACAATTCCTTTGAATTTAGATTTACAACAAAAACCTTTGATGTTGTCACATTATATACCTCCTAGATTATCTTTCACATCTACAATAGTTTCTAGTATTCTTTTTACTAGAACAAATACCTTTAACTCATCCAGATTTTCAGGATTACTAGTTATTAAAAAAGATGATGCGTTAAGAAATTATATGATTAAAAGAGAATATTTTGATGGAATTCAATTTACTCCAGTAAATGTTTTAATAGATATATGTGGAAATGGAAATTACATTTGTAGTTCTTTATGTACCAAACTACAACGATATAAATTACAAGATAATCACCAATATACCAAATTTAATAGTGAAATACATGAGATTGATAAAAGCTATAGAAACAATACTTTGATTCGGTAATGAAACAATTGCTATTAGATTACTTGTCGAAGATGAAGGTGTTAATAGTACATTAGAAATAATGTTATGAAATACTTTTTTAGAAAAGGTAAAACTATATCAGATTACCTCTTATGGATTAAAGATAACTTACAATGGAAAATTGATATATATACCTCGATGACTAGTCCTTATAGTATTTATATACCGATAAGACTTACTTATCCTGATTATAAAGTAGAATATTTTGCTGCTTATATTGATAGTTTGTTTAGGTTCTAGCTTGTGTAGATCTGAGTATTTTCCCACTCAATATCATCAGACCCTGAAAACCATAAAAGGAAAAGATATTTCAAATCATATAATTGAAATTGATAAAGGTATAGAACGACCAAATATTTTACTAGGATCCTTTTTAATTAAGTGTCCACCGTTTTATTTCTATAATACAGGAACCGATATTTTACTTGGGAAAAATTTCTTACAATTATTCCATAAAGTCATTTTTTATACTGCCTTCATCAGATTATTTTTAAGACTCCATGTTATCACTTGATAGCTGTTAAGTGTATTAAACAGGCTTATGCTAAGTGTTATCCAATTCCCTTTCACCCTTGCAGGACCCAGCGTGGTGGATTAGGTTACACGGCTAATCCAATTTTTCCAAAAGGAACACCCCTTTTACAGTATAAACTGTTGTTAGATAAGCTAGAAGCCTCTATGGGATATGTTGTAAACAAGTTAAAACAACATTATACAGAAAATCCATTGCAATTCTGGAATAAAAACCAGTAGATGGCTTCCCTAGAAATGAAAGATAAAGAGAAGATAATTCGCATTCCCTTAATGACATATAATCCTACTGATCAAGAGGAAATGTGAAAATAAGTACAATAATTGTTAGATTTAAAATTGATTCGTGCTAGTAAGTCTGCACATAGTTCTCCTACTTTTATTGTTAGGAATCATTTTGAGATTGTCATAAATAAGGCAAGAATGGTAATCAACTATAAAATGTTGAATGATAATACAATTTTCAATGGATATTTCCTACCGTATAAAGAAAGGTTGATAAATTAAACCAGCGATAAGAAGGTCTTTTCAAAATTCGATTGTAAGAGATCAGATGAAAATGCATCCAGATAGTATTCACTACACAACATTCTCAACTCCACAAGGTCAGTATGAATAGATGGTTATGCCATTTTGATTAAAGAATGCCCCCCAAATATTTCAACGAAAGATGGATAATATCTTTCGGTGTTATAATTTTATTTTTGTTTATATTGATGATATTCTTATTTTATCTGATACAGTTGCTAAACATCTAAAACATTTAGATATTTTTGCAGATTTATGTATAGAACATAGTTTAAGTTTGTTTGAGAAAAAGGCAAAAATTGCACAAAAGGAAATAGAATTCTTAGGAATAGAAATAGATAGTGTTGGAATACAGTTACAAAGCCATATTTTAGAGAATATTTTAGGATTTCTTGATAAATTGGTCGATAAAAACAAGTACAGAGTTTTCTTGGAATTCTTAATTATGCCTCAGATTTTATTGATAATTTACTCGCATTAAGAAAGCCATTTCAAGAACTCTTGTAGGAAGATAGAATCTTTTATTTCTCTTGCTATTTAGAACATCAGGTTAAAAACATCAAAAAGAAATGTTAGGATCTTCCTAAATTAAAGTTACCTAAAAATACAGATGATTTAATTTTAGAAACAGATGCATCAGAATATGGATGGAGTGGAATACTCAAGAATATAGATTATAATTCTCAACATGAAAAGAAAGGTGAATCTTTGTGTAGATATTGTTCATGTACCTTTAACGATACCCAATAAAGATATCATATTAATGAAAATGAACTCCTAGCAGTGATAAAAAGTTGTCAAAATTTATAGTACTTTTTATTGCCAAAAAGATTTCTTTTATGAACTGATAATACTCAGGTTAAAGCTTTTATTCAAAATAATTTACCCTCAAAACCAGAGTATAAAATATATATTCGATGGCAAACATTGTTAGTTGAATATTCATTTGAGCTAGAACTATATCTATTGTTCTCCTTTCACTAGAGAGTTTGATCCCTGTTTGGAATCTTTGTGAGGGAGGATTATCAGCATGTTTAATACTGTCCTGCTATAGGCAATGTTCCATGTCTTCAGAGGAAGAAGTATCAACTTTTTGAAATTCAATTTGCTGTAACAATTTCCTTATCCTTTTTTTAGTATCAAAGCAATTTCCTAATTTTTGCATGAATTAAGGTGCACTAAGAGATTATCAATTCTGCCGTTTGTTTAGAAGTGTTGGAAAAGTTAGCAATATCAATAATTTTTTAAGTAATTTTTTCTATCAAATGTACCTACTTGGCCATGGCATCAATAGCTTCAATCAACAGTTTTATATCCACGTTTTTTTATTATATCTAGCCTTTCTTCTTTTAAAGAATCTTTTCTTAAAATGCTTTTTTTTTATATTTCCTTTTTACCTTATTATTATAAAAAGGACTATCATATCCTATCATCCAGGGCATTTTAGGATTTTCACAATATAAAGATATTATTTTCTTTAATCCACAGGTCATCTTTGCTAAGATAGCTTCTGCACAACATTCACTTAACTTATCTTTTAAGTGAGTTATCCTTTTTCCTAAGGTATCGGGTGTACCAGGATTATATGTATCTATTAACTTTTTACCCCAAGGGTTTGGTATCTTAGAAAAGAATAAATGCAAATGACTTTGCATCTGATCAACATGATTACAAATATGATGATAATAATCTTAAAAAACACAAATGTATTTATCTATTTCACAAATATCACACAATTGTAATCTAAGTAAAGCAAACAAATATTGATTTATCGTAGCAGGGTCTTTTACAAAACTACCTTCTCTAACAAATTCTAATCTTAAAGCAGAAGTAGCTCGAGATATCAAATTTGCTTTGTTGTCATCAGTATCAAATATCTAAGCTTTTGTGGCCTCATCTAAATTTTGCCGAAATCTTAATGTACTATTAACTAAACTTCTTCCTAAAAAATATCTAGCACTAGCATAATCCATTTTGTTTATTGAAACAACAATCCTTAAAGTAGTTTCCCATTTATTAATGGCTTATTCAATATTGCTAATACAATCAAGATTTGAATAAATTGCAAAAGGATTGATTGGTTCATTTCTCATTGATCCTAATAGAGTATAGTCTTTACTTGGTCTGGTATATAGACTAATTCCAGCATATCCTTTTGTAGGTTTATCAAATCTAGGGTTTGTACTTGTACTTGGTACATCTACAATATTTGGATTCCATTCAGGTTTTATAATTTGATCTTGTTTTATATTTATAAAATTATTATCTAATAAATTTAAATCTCTGATTTGAGTAATCAAAGTATCTATATCTTGATTTTCAGATTCTAAATCTGAATTTACCATTTTCGGTTATTTCCTTTATATCCTTCTGGTATAGTAAGCTTACTAATATGTGCAACTATCGTTCAGAAATTTTCTTCGGTTTATCTTTTTCTTTTAAAAGTAATTTTATTTGATCTATTTCAACCAATGACTTGTTTCCAAAATATTCTATCATATTTTGTATTTCAATTAACTCTTTATCTATAGGTAAAAGATGTTCCTTTTCTACCAAATCTCTATATTCTAGAAGTGCTTTCTCCAGTTGAGTTTTAACTTTCTCCTTGTTCTTTTCCATGGAGCAATTGAGTTGAACACGCTTTCTCAATTTTTCCTTGTAGGGGATGAACTTCTCTATAATGTTTGGTTAAAGATTTATGAATCTTTATCTATTCTATTCTAGCACTTATGTGACTAACTAAGGCTTCATCTAATAATTCTTCACAAACTCTTATAAACAAATATCTTATGTGCATAATTGACTTTTGAATAATCTAATCTAAATTGATAATGATCAACCCATTCTTGTAAGTCTTTGACTTGTGTATCTATTTCATCTATTTCTGCCAAGATCCTATCGTACTCTTCACAATTCATGATATCTATTATTATGATCTTGTAGTTCGGCTTCCATTTTTCTTTTATTTTTAGCTAAATAATCTACTTGTTTTTTTCTTTCATCTTTCAATTTTCATAGTCTTCTTAAATGACTGGTATCGATTCCTGCACTTGCTAATCCACCAAATACTCGATCTATTCTATTTAACGAATCTTTTAAGATTTGTAAATGATGAGCAAGTCTATCAATGTGTTCTAGGGAAATTTGACAATAAACACAATTTTGTGGGAAGTCCGTCAAGTTGAATTATATCCCCGATCAGAATCATCAATATAATTATCATTATAAAATCTTATACGTACTTCTTGGTTATCCCATTCATGTGCATATCGATTTTCAAATTCAAAAACTCTTCATCTGAAATAATTTCATCATTTATAACATTTAATCTGATATCCAAATCTATAGAATCTACAATTTCTATGACTATAATCTCAGTATTTTCCACTTCTATTGTGGCTCTGATACCATTTTAGGTGGTCGGAAATTCCCGATTCAAACTCGAGATATTATGCAACATATTATCTTGCACTATTATCCATAGACTAACGTTAATAGATATGGCATATAAGTAAATAGAAATCATTTTTAATAATTTTTTTGCAAGTAACAAACATCAAGAACAATTATCCAGAAAATGTTTTTCATAATTAGAAAGAATAAGGGTCCAACATGCTTCCTTACCATTTTAAACCGTTTTTACCATAATGCTTCCGGGTATTTTTTGAGACTTTTAGTAAGTGGTTCAACCCCAACCTTTCGCAAGCTAACTTCCCTTAGAATTCCTTTAGAAACACGTAGCACAGCTTCGTTTCATTTCCTACCTCGAAGCTTAAGGATAAAACAATAAAGAACAAGTGGTTGTTTAGTCTTTCTAAAAAAGAAAAAGTTTGTAATGAAAATGGCTCAGATGTTTGTAATAAGCAAACATAGATATGGCATATAAGTAAACAGAAATCATTTTTAATAATTTGTTTGCAAGTAACAAACATCAAGAACAATTATCAAAATAATGTTTTTCATAATTAGAAAGAATAAGGGTCCAACATGATTTCGTACCATTTTAAACCGTTTTGACCACAATGCTTTCAGGTATTTTTTGAGACTTTTAGCGAGTGTTTGAGCCCCAACCTTTCGCAAGGTAACTTCCCTTAGAACTCCTTCAGACACAAGTAGCATAGCTTCATTTCATTTCCTACCACGAAGTGCAAGGATAAAACGATAAAGAACAAGTGGCTGTTTAGTCTTTCTAAAAAAGAAAAACTTTGTAATGAAAGTGGCTTAGATGTTTGTAATACAAAAATATTAACTTCACCTGGTATGGACCCAAAAACAAAAAGAAAACACAAGAAAAATTGCAAGGAAAAATAAAAAAAATATTTCTCCTTGGTCCACCACATCTACCGCACAGAACCAGATCTCAAGGGCGACCAGCGTGTGGACCGGACTCCAGACCTGAGCCGGCGCCTGTTTGAGCCGCCTCAGCCGACGCCGGTTCCGGTCTTTCTGAGTCTTCCTTTTGCGATTTTCTTGTGATTTTTCTGCAACTTTCTTTCTGCTTTCCTACAACTTTCTTCCTCCATTGGCTCTTCGATTTCAATCCAAATACAATGGAATCAACAAAAACCAACAACCGCCTATACCCATTAACATTGGGCTTACACGATTTGCTAAGAAAAAACCAGATTACATCTCACCTATACCTCCATCAGAGAGGTTTAACAGAGAATCTATCCATACCAAAAACAGTGAAAGATCACAGTTTAATCACACATATATGTCCAGTTTTATTCAACTAGATGCATGCTTCCTATATTTGCACAAAACCTTCATGCTCTGATACCAATTGAAGGCTTAAAGGGGAAAACAAAGCACGTAGCGAAAGCAAAAATTGAAGAAACTGAAGAACAAGAAAAATCTCGAACGGAGCCGGCGCCGGTTCCAACAGCCTCAGTCGGCGCCGGTCCCGCTCTGTACGGATTCTGAGGTAAAAAAAACCTAACCTTTTCTTCTTATTCTCCAAGTTGGCTAGACCGGAATGTGTGGAACTGGGGTAGGTGCGGTAGTAGAAACTTCTGGTGTGATTCCTGTAAGCCTTCTACTCCGTCTGTAAATGTAGGTGAACGCTAATCTCTTAATCTTCCAGTATATGGCCTGCCTAATCTTGTTTGGTGAACAACTTACAGGGTTAAGGAATATGTTTTTGAGAGAGAGAAAGAGAGGGCTATGTCATTCTTTTTCCACCAGAGAAGAAGTAGTGAAAAATAACGTACTATTCTATTCTCTGATTTAACCTAAATAAAAACCCTGGGTTAAACTGGACTAGCCCATTGCACTCTTAGTTTAGCCTTTTGGACTAAATTAATTATTCTACTTAGAACCAAATAAATGGCCCAATAAATAATTAATTTTTCAGCCCAAATAAACTAGTCTAATTAACAAGCACATATTAGTTTAGTCCCAAGTCAATCTTTAATTATTCAAACTGGGCTAAAGCCCTAAACAATTAATTAATCTAGCAAACTAATTTAATTAATTCTATCTCTCCATGGGCCTTTATTTTATTTTAACCCAATAATTAAATTAGACTACTTAAATAAAATAAATTCTATTTAATTTAATTTAAGACCAATTCCTTAGCCTGTATTTAATTAGGACTCATGGTCTATACTGGGGACCAAAAGACACACCGCCTTGGCAACTAAAATGACCAAAATATCCTTACCATATAAATTGTTGTATTTTATATTTTAAATATTTCCTAATATCACCATAAGGAAATATTGACCCCAAGGACAATGCTGCATTAGCAAAGTCTCTGACCTATAGGTGTAATGACTAAAATACCTCTCTATACATCACTGTATATTTAGAGAGGAAGAAATGTACTAACACCTCTCTAAATGACATCTACCATCCTTAGGCTTCTAGTCCAATGATCCACAACTTCCTAGATTATTTCTGCTTTCCAAGGGAGCTACCCTATAGCAAACATCCAAGTCATGTTTCCTAGGACCCTAGATATTTAGATCATTCAGACAACCATAAGGGGTCGTATAGTATAGAAACTATCTTGTACAAGTCTGTCTTAACTAACTAGTCACACATACCCAACATGCGAGAATATTGGTCCTACGATAGAACCTTAACTATAGCATATCAAAGTACATGCTTCCAGCTTCGTCAGACCACCAACTTACACTTAAGTCGTAAAGTACTAGTCCACGCTATAGCAGTAGTAGTCTAGGTTTCTACCATATAGTACTTTTAGAAACCACTACTATAGGTCCTGTTCTACGTATTCGAAATACACTTATGTCAGGAAGTGAGTGGACTACTCACCGGCTAAAGGTAAGCCATTCGCCATTTGGAATTCATAATATAATAACCTAACTATGATGAGATTCCCATTCTCATCAATCGATTAAGAATGAACGTTTATGTGTTAAGTAACCCGTTATCCATACCTTACTATGAAAGACCACCATTCACATGGACCACTTACTTTAAATATAATGGGTCTTTTCCAAATGAAATTGTGCATAAATAAAATGTAAATTCACAAATAATTTCTAAAAATAAATTCTTTTATTAAAACATTCGATATTTACATCAGAAACCTAGTCTAAAAGGGCATATTTCCCAACAAGATACTCCTCTATCTCTACACCCAAACTTACCGGTTGTCCAACAAGAAAATAAACAGTAATTCTGAACTATGATTGCTAGCTTAGACCGGCCTGACCAACAAGAACTGTCGTCTTGTCTAGGCAGAGCTCGCCCCTCAGAGGTGGCCTCCTACTGAGAGGCTTACCCAACCCTTCAAAGACTAGTCCTAGTAGTCTACTCTTATTGAGTACTTAATATTATGTTTATCTCACTTAGGAAATATAAAATCAATGAAGAGATTTCTTTGAAGTAGCAATTATTGTTTTTGAACAATCTTAGGAAAAAATTTGTTTAAGGAAAATTTGTTGTTTTGCTTGAAAAATTGTTTGCTTGACAAAAATTATTTTATTTTAGAAGAGAGAATATATTGTCCATAATTGCATCTGAAGGTACATCTTCCACGATAATAAGTGCATTTGACTTGCAGAAATGCATTTGTTCACAAACATTTTTATGTAAGGACTTACCTGATCTCTCGCTTTTCCTTGATACAATAGCCTTCCAAGTTAGTTCAAGACAAACTAGCCCCGCCTGGGGTAAATATAGGGTATAAGTCCTAATATCCAAATAACACTTGCTCAAATAAATAACTCCTAACCTAATGTGCATAAGCTCAGCTAGTTACAACAACATCCAGTTATGACAATAATGCCTTAAGCTTTAACATTAATTGATAAAGTATTTTATAGAATAAGATTAATTTGACAAGTCAAAATAACATAGGTGTTATAAATAATAAATCATAAATTAAAACCAAATTTATTTATTAACAAATAATAATTATAAATAATATTGATAATAAATAATAAATAAAATTAGTAATAAATAATAAGTACTATTAATAATAAATACTAAACAAAATTGATAATAAATAATAAATAAAACTATTAATAAATGACAAATTATATTAATAATACGTAATAAATAACGTTAATGATAAATAATAAATTATATTAATACTAATTAATATTCATAATTATTTATTATTATAAATAACACATAAGTTTAGATAAAAGTTTAAGTAAATATAATCAATAATAATTTGAATGTAAAAGATGTTGATATTACTTGCTTTATTATTATTATTATTATTTAAATTTAATAATTCCTAACAAAAAATATTATTATTTCTTTGTCTAATAAAGTAATAATATTTTAAGTAATTATTAATTTTGAAAAAATTGAGGTTACTGAAATTAATAAATTAAATTAAATAGTGATAATAATAATAATAATAATAATAATAATAATAATAATAATAATAATAATAATAATAATAATAATAATAATAATAATAATAGTGAAAGTAGCTCTAATAATAATTTTTTAATGACCATAGTGAGTTTACTAGTACAATATATATATATATATATATATATATATATATATTCTCATACACATATATTCAATAAAAAACATGTTGATTTGCCCAAAAATAGACTTGTAATAATATTTATCAGAACAAGGGTGATACTCTCTATTTCCAATCATATTATAAAGGGATTTTGTGCCAAAAATAACATCATCACGGGAGTGTAATCAAACAATAGTGGTATAATATCCATCATTCATCACAGCATCCTTATTAGAGACATTGAGCCTTTAATCATAATGTACTAATGAGCATACAATGATCCCAAAGCATAATCCAACAATAATCTGTAAGCCTCAATATTCATTTCAATCTTCAAGTCTTAAAATTATTTCCTTCACCCACATACATATCTCCATCCCAACATTATTCGATCAGCCTATTAATTCCATCATCTAAAAGTCTTGAGTTCAAAAATTTAAGAAGAAGGTCATGGAAGAAATACTTGTTTGATGATCATTGGAGTTGAAGATGTTGTCTTATCCAACAAAGGTCCTTGAGTGCTTGAAGAGTCCCCTTCTGTTTGAAGTTGTTCAAGAATGGCCACCAATGGATTAGCCAAGAGAGAGAGAGAAAGCGAGAGAAAGAGAGAGAGTGAGTGATTAATATGATGACAAAATGGGGATGAATAAGTAAAGAAGTGCTAAGGTGATTAAATTTATCTTCTTGATGTTCTTTGTGTTCTTGATCAAAAAGCACGTTTGATCTAAATGGAATATCAACTTTGGTTGTTTTAGTGTTATGGAGTGTGCTATGGATGAGTATAGGTTGAATCCCAGTTGATTTGAAGGTTTTCGGAGTGATTTAGGATGAATAGAGATGATTGAAGGTTGAAAAAGTTTAGTGTGTATTTTTTGTGTTATTGAGAAATAAGAGAAAATTGAGAGATAATGGTTTGTGTGTGCTTAGTGAGTGATGACCGAATGGCCTAGCTAGGGAGGAGAATTTCAGTTATCCTAGGAAGAGAGAGAGAGAGTTGGCTAGTTTGAATTTCAAAATGACGAAAATGTTGAGATGTTTGAGGTAGAAGATTTGTTAATGATGTTTTCTTCTTGAGGGTTTCTTACCCTTTAATGGTGGGTGGCTAGTCTACCTATGTATTGATTGTGAAATGGAGGATTGTTTCAGCCTTATAGCTGGCCAAAAATGGCAGTACAAGAGAGGAGAAAATTCTGGTTAGGTGAGAGTTTAAGGGGGGAAAATCTGGAATTTAATTTTCCAGTTTGAAAAGTTTTGAATGGAGTAAAGTTAGGAGTGGTTTGAGGTGTGTTAATGGAGCTCTAAAGGCCATGGAGAATGATGAAGACAAGATGTTTAGTCCATGGCTTCAAGGTGTTCGAAATTGGTGAAGATTATGGAGTAAAAAATTGGTTCTTAACTTTCCTAAGCAAGCTGGAAAAATTCTGGTTTTACCTACAAGAATTCTTAGGATATAGAAGGAGTTTTTTGGCAGAATTTTCAAACCATTTCAAAATGGATTTGCAGTTGAAACTTAGCAGTGTTTGAAGGTTCATTAATGGTGGTTTTCCAGTCATCATCTTGGACAAGAAGGGTGAAAGTTTCAGGTGTTCTTATGCATGAGTTGATGGCTTACTTCCGTGTCTAGCTCTTGGTGGTTTGCTAGAAAATTTCTAGTTTGGTAACGCTGTACAAGTTGCGAAACTCCAAGGCCTTGACAGCTTTCATGTTTACACAAAATAGCTAGTTGCTAGCAAGAATTATAATGGCAAATGTTGCTGCAATTTTTGAAAATCAGCCAAGAAGGATTGCTTGAAAAATTTCCAGATTTGAACCAAAACTAGAACAAGAAGAAAATGTAGTTCTTGGGAAAAAAAAAAAGCTATGGTGATTTAATTGAAAACCATCGACCTATTTTCCTTCCTAAACTTTGGTCATTTTCCTATCTCAAAAGCTAGAAATTTCAAAAATTCAAGCCAAGATTTATCCAAGACATTTTATCAAAATTGAAAAGAATTAAAGAAATATGAGTATTTTAAATTTAAATAGGTTAGGACAAGGATTTCTAAAATGATAGAGACCAAAAGTCTTCTAGATTTTCTTTTAGGACAAGATCATATGGTTAGGACATTACCATTGTGTCTTCCCAAAGACAACATTCCTAGCTTTAAGGAATGTAAGAAAAGAGAAATTCAAACATTGGTTAGGATAATTAAAAATAAAACTTAGGTGATGGGATTTGAATTCAAGACCTTAGAGATTATTCACAAAGCTCTAAGACTTTAGAGATTAATCACAAAGCTCTAACCACTTAGCTACATTAATTCTTGTTCTTATTTTTCCAACTTCATTTTCTTCCTTTCTAAAACCGAAATCTCTTCTTCTCTCATCTCTAAGCAAAATTCCCTAATTGCCCCTAACACACGTCTTGCATAAATAATTCACAAAAACCACCTATAGCAATTTTAAAAATGTACAATTTCACCCATAAATAATTTATTCACGTAATATGCCATGGAATGCAACCTTTCCCTCTATTTCTAGGGTAGTTTTAAGTGGGGTTTTACATCTCCCCTCCTTAGAAGATTTTCATCCCAAAATTTAGCATGTACCTTTCTCTCAAGTCAGGATATTTTTACTTCATCCATTCTTCTGCTTCCTGCATGGCATCTTATGCATCGGCATGCTAAACTTCAAATCAAACCCCATAGATATTTGGAACTT
This sequence comes from Voacanga thouarsii, assembly GCA_026120185.1. Taxonomy (NCBI): domain Eukaryota; kingdom Viridiplantae; phylum Streptophyta; class Magnoliopsida; order Gentianales; family Apocynaceae; genus Voacanga; species Voacanga thouarsii. The sequence continues at coordinate 3,130,262 of JANUWF010001942.1, forward strand.
TGCCCAAAACCGCATTGTAGACCTCGGGTCTCGGTCAGAGACGATACTTAAGGGTACTTCATGCAACTTACTATTTCCTATACATAGGTTTTGGAAAATATGCCTTCTTAGACTAGGTTTCTGATGTAAATATCGAATGTTTTAATAAAAAAATTTATTTTCAGAAATTGTTTGTGAATTTACATTTTATTTATGTACAATAATGTTTGAAAAAGACCTATTGTGTTTAAGTAAGTGGTCCATGTGAATGGAGGTATTTCACAGTAAGGTATGGATCACGGGTTACTTAACACATAAACGTTCATTCTTAACCGATTGATAAGAAGGGGAATCTCATCATGTCTAGGTTATTATGTTGTGAATTCCAAATGGAGAATGACTTACTTTTAGCCAGTGAGTAGTCCACTCACTTCATGACATAAGCGTATTTTGAATACGTAGAACAGGACCTGTAGTAGTGGTTTCTTAAAATATTATATGGTAGAAACCTAGACTACTATTGCTACAGCGTAGACTAGTACTCTATGACTTGAGTATGAGTTGGTGGTTTGATGAAGTTGGAAGCATGTACTTTGATATGCCATAGTTGAGGTTCTATTGTAGGGCCAATATACTTGCATATTGGGTATGTGTGACTAGTTAGTTAAGACAAACTTGTACAAGATAGTTTCTATACTATATCACCCATTGTGGTTGTTTGAATGATCTAAAGCTCCAGGGCCCTAGGAAACATGACTTAGATGTTTACTTTAGGGTTGCTCCCTAGGAAAGCGGAAACAATCCAGGAAGTTGTGGATCATTAGACTAGAAGCCTAAGGATGGTAGATGTCATTTAGAGAGGTATTAGTACACTTCTTCCTCTTTAAATGTACGGCTATGTATAGAGGGGTATTTTAGTCATTACACCTGTAGGTCGGAGACTTTGCTAATGCTGCACTGTCCTTAGGGTCAATATTTCCTTATGGTGATATTAGAAAATATTTAAAATGCAAAATAGAGCTATTTATATGGCAAGGGTATTTTTGTCATTTTAGTAGCCAAAGCGGTGTGTCTTTTGGTCCCCAGTGTAGACCATGAGTCCTAATTAATTATAGGCTAAGGAATTGGTCTTAAATTAAATTAAATAAAATTTATTTTATTTAAGTAGTCTGATTTAATTATTGGGCTAGAATAAAATAAAGTTCCATGGAGAGAAAGAATTAATTAAATTAGTTTGGTAGGTTAATTAATTATTCAGAGCTTTGACCCAGTTTGAATAATTAAAAATTAACCTGGGACTAAACTAATATAGGCTTATTTATTGGACTAGGTTATTTGGGCTGAAAAATTAATTATTAATTGGGCCAATTATTTGGTTCTAATTTGAATAATTAATTAAGTCTAAAAGGCTAAACTAAGAGTCTAATTTTCCAGTCTAGTTTAGCCTAGGGTTTTATTTAGGTTAAACAGGAGGATTGGATATAACATTGGTCTTCACAGCTTCTTCTCTGTGAAAAAGAAAAGACGTCTCTCTCTCTCTCTCCAGAAAATATTTCTTAGTCTATCAGTTGTTCACCAAACGGAATTAGGCAGGCCATATACTAGAAGATCGAGAGTTTGGCATTCACCTACATGTAAAGACGAAGTAGGAGGCTTGCAGGAATTGCACCAGAAGTTTCCACCAGCACACCTACCCCGATTGCACACATTCTGGTCCAGTCATCTTTGAGAACAAGAAGAAAAGGTTAGAAATTTTTTAACCTCAAAGCCTTGCTAAAGCACGATCAGCACCGGCTGAGGCTGTCGGAGCCGGCGTCGGCTCTGTTCAGGTTCCCCTGTTCTTCAGTTTTTCTAGTTTTTTTTTTTTTTTTTTTTTTGCTTCTGCTGTGTGCTCTGTGTTTTCCCCTTTCAAGCCTTCAATTTGTATTGGAGCGTGAAGGTTTTGTGAAAATATAGGGAGTATGCATCTAGTTGAATAAAACTAGACACATATATGTTATTAAACTGTGATCCTTCGTTATTTTGGTATGGATTGATTCTCTGTTAAACCTCACGGATTGAGGTATAGGAGATTTGTAATTTATTGTTTTTCGTGGCAAATCGTGTAAGCCCAATGTTAATGGGTATAGGCGGTTGTTGGTTTTGGTTGATTTCATTGTATTTGGGTTGAAATCGGAGAGCCAATGAAACTAGAAGTTGTGCAGAAAAACGGAGCAAATTCGCAGAAGAAAATTGTAGAAAAAAACTGTAGGAAAAGATCCGACAGACCGCAACCGGTACCAGCTTGGGGTGTTGGAACCGGCGCCGGCTCGGGTCTGGAATCCGGTTCGCCCGCTGGTTGCTCATGGGTCTTGGTTCTATGCGGCGGGTGCAGTGGACCAAGGAGAAATTTTTTAATTTTCCTTATAATTTTTCTTGCAATTTCTTTTGATTTTGGGGTCCATAATAGGCGAAGTTAATATTTTGCAATAGTTAATATTCAAGGAATATTTTTGCATGAAAAATATTAGTAAGGGATTTTAGGATTAAACAAGACCATTAATTAATTAATTAATTATTGTGTTTAATTTTATTATCTAGGCACTTAGGTTTAAAAATAGAAGAGCATGAAAACATTTACTGTTTTCTAACATGCTATTTATTTTTATCTATCTATGTGCGCGGTTTCTCAAAGACCAAAGTCTTTGGGTTTTTTACAAAGAAAGCATTTTTCTACAAATTAAATTGTTATTTTAACTTGAACAAAAATTAATCCTTAGATATTTTCTCAAAGGATTTAATCCTTGACATAGAAAATATATTGGATTTAGATATTTTTGTAAGTTAAAATAGAAAGCCATTTTGTTTTATTTTTGGCACAAAGAAAAATTATTTTGTCAACTAAACTTGAGACCAAAATCTTTAGAAAGTTTTAATTGGAAATTTTTTTGAAATCATTAATTTTTTTTAACTTAAATAAAATTAGTCCATGGAAAAATCTCTAAAGGATGTATACCTTGACATAGAGATTTTAATAAATTTAGATATTTTATTTTTTGAGTTAAGGGAAAACTTAACGGAAATTTTCAAAAGGATATTTTTCAGAAAATCCTTGTTTTAAAGGATTAAGTGGGAGAGGGGTTCCAACGGCACCAGGCTTCCATCACGATCCTCATTAGAGATCATGAGTCCCCTCGCGTCATCCTGGGAGTGAACTCGTATAGGATGGGGATACCACAAGGATCTAAATCTAATGGAGGAATGTAATTAATAACCCAGGGCATCTACTATTATTGGCCAGCTCCTCGTTGGAGGTCATAGTACGAGGTATGTCCATAGAAAATGAGAGGAAACAACCATCCCCTCGATGGAGTTATCTTCTAGATCATTACCTAGAAGGGAAATTAATTTGTGGTGATTAACATACTTAGCTTAGGGAACTGTTAATCTTTCCAAAAAGCTATGTCAGTTTTTGTAAGAGCGAAATTAATTATTATCAGTTTTGATAAAGTGCACAAATTTGTTTTGTTTTCACAAACTAAATTTTTTTATTTTATTTTTCGATTTTTCAGAAATGGTAGGAGGTTCTTTTAGTCCATTGGCTGTTATTCTCAGAGGGAATAAGCTAACGGGACCAAACTATGTGGGTTAGAAGAGGAACCTAGACATAATACTCACATCGGAAAAGTATAAATATGCCCTTTACGAAACCTGCCCTGTAATCGGGGAGGGTTCCACCGCCGAGGAGCGAGAGGCTGAGAAGGCATGGAAGAAGGCTGACAAGATGGCTTATTGCTACATGTTGGCCTCTATGTCTAATGTGCTCCAGTCCAAACATGACAACTACGTATGACATAACTCAATCATTAGCCACGATGTTCGCGAATAAGAGCCGGCCCGCAAGGCAGAAGGCTCTTCGAACTATCATTAACACTAAGATGGCTGAGGGAGTATCAGTCAGAGACCATATGCTCAAGATGATTGTTGCTTTTGAGGAGGCAGAAATCTTAAAGGTTGTCATTGACCCTGAGAGCCAAGTAGACGTGGTTCTCGAATCTCTACCCGATTCCTTTACTCAGTTCAAGTTGAACTACAACATGAACAATTTAAAGATGTGTTTAACTGAGTCAATGAAGGAGCTCCATATGGCGGAGAAGGTCATGAAGCCACAATCAAAGGCTATGATTGCTAAGGCTTCATTTTCTAGAACTGGGCCTAAGCCCAGGAAGTTCAAGAAGAAGAAGGGGAACACAGTAGCCCAGTCCAAGACCCAACCCAAAGACAAACCCAAGGGCAAGAGTTCTTCAAATGTGGACTGAAGGGACACTGGGAAAAGGAGTGTCCGGATCTTTAAGCCAAGAAAAACCCCACAGGTAATGTTTTCTATCTAGAGTCTATATCAATGGTTGGATCAACTTCCACTTGGATTGTTGATTCAGTGGCCACTGATCACATCTGTAACTCCTTACACAGGTTTAGAAAGATTAGAAGACTCCAGAAGGGCGAACATGGACTACGTGTGGGAAATGGAGCACAAGTTTGGGCCCTTGTATTGGGAGAGCTGGATCTTGTTTTTTATTGTAATAGAATAGTGGTTTTGAAAGATATTTTATATATACCTAGATTTTGACAGAATTTAATTTTGGTTGCGAAACTAATAAATCAAGGATATTCTATATTTTTCTATTCTGGTATTTTTATCAGTAGAGATGGAGAAATTTTATGTACTGGGCACATGTATAGGAATCTATTTTTCTTAAACCCTATTAATGATCAATTAAATAATGTTCAATTTGAACCTTTAACAAGGAAGAGAAAGACCAATGTCAATAACTCTTACCTTTGGTGTAACAACCCACTACCTAGGCCCACCAGAGTTGGGGATGTCGTCCCGTCCAAAGGACAAGGAATCTTTATAACTAGGTCACACAATCAAAATAGTGAAACAAAAATAATATTTTAACTTAAAATTTATTACAACCCAAGAATGAATCCAAGAATTCCAAAATCAAATCCATAATAAAATTATCCACTCTTAACTCACCAAAGCATTACACAAATTAAATATCAGAAAAATCTTCCAAGGCAGGCAATATCTAGCTACTCATCCCCATAGCAGGACCGACCTGAAATCATGATAAAAAGGGTGATGAGACAAAAATCTCAGTAAGTCCGTGTGTGCTTTGAGTGTCCAGTGAAAACAGTTCGTGAAGGCAAAGTATAAATCTTTATAAGAGAAATACTAGCAAGCAATAAACATTAGTCAAAATCAAGAGCGGTGTTTTGGCTTTTCCAACCATACATAATCAATAAAATCAACCACTCAAAAGAAATGATCATAGGTTACCGCACGTTGGGCCCCATAACTGGTCAGAATACCGACACTTTGTGTAGACTGACAAAAGGTAGGTGATCAGCCTACCGGGAAAGATACTCCTCCTTCTCTATACCCAAACAACAACTGGTTATTCATTCTGGCAACACACAATCACTTGATTGAAAAAAAAAACTGCTAGCTCGGACCGGTACAACCTACTGGACTGACATCCTATCCGGGGAGGACTTACCCCTCAGAGGTGGCCACCTACTGAGAGACTCACCCTAACCCTTCAAAGACTAGTCCTAGCAGTCCACCCTTATTGAGTACTCAACGAACTTATCCCACTTGGGGAAAAAGGAACAAAACATAGTTCCACTTGAAAATGGCAAATAAGGGTTTCTAAAGTCTGTCAAAATCAGTTTTAGAAAAAGTTTTGAGTTTGAGTAAATTTGCTCATTGATTTTCAAATAATTTGTTTGACGGAAATAAGATAGGAGACAATCCTCAATTACCTTTACAGAAATAAGTGTCCATGCACTCTACATTTGGTTTGCCTTAATAAACATTTTGCATCAAACAGGTTTTATGCAAGAGCTTACCTGATCCTTAGCTAGAGATAAAATAAAGGTCTTCAACAGCTGACGCAACCCCACTTGGGGTAAATACAAGCCATAAATAATTTCAAGCTAAAATCTACTTTCACAAATAAAGCTAACTCAACTCACTACTACCATGATCCTAGTATCCCAAGCTTTAAGGCAAAATAATAAATAAAAAGGATTTATAAGCTAAGTCTAATTTGATATTTAAAAATAATTATTGTTTCGGAAAATAGGTACTAATAAGTTGAAGGTTTAAATCTTACTAAGAATAATTTAGAGTTTATTTTATAAAGAGTCCTAGGTGGTATTAGGTAAAATAATGATTTATTAATAATCAATTGTTTGAAAATAATGGATAACTAAAATTAGTTGAAAATAAATTTTAATAGGTCTTGATTGAAAGATACTAAATAAATTTTAATAGGTTTTGATTAAAAGATAATAAATTTTAATGATATTTATGAATATAAGACTAACAAAATTAATATTTTACTTATTATGATTATTTATATAAAATGCTTTATTTGATATTATTATTATATATAATATCTATATATTTTATCTCTTGAAATAAAAGTTATCATTTATTTGACTAAAATATCCTTATTATATATAATAATCCAAGTCTACCTTACTAGCAAAAATTATAATATTAAATATTTTATTGATGAAATAAAATTAGCTTAGGGTCAACTAGATTATAATCATATTTCTATTGCTAACTACAATCATGAACATATATACTCTACTTCAATTCATCAACTCATCCAAATCATGAATAAAAGTATAGACCTAAATTTACCAAGGCATGATCCAACCTCTACTAGCATAAACATAATCATAGCTTTAACAATCATACATGAATATAAATCCTATTCACCATAGGTGATATAATCTCTAATATACTTGATCACAAATATTACTTATGACATGGAGACATGTATTAAACCCTAAAAATACCATACAATCAACCAAGATAACCAACTCATGCATAAATCCCATCTCCATCATATACACACATTTATTCATGCTTCAATCTCAACTCATCACAACAATACATGCTCAAATCCTATTCATAATCCATCTCCTACCAATATCATCCTAGAGACATGAAACTAGAATTAAAAATGAGGGTTGAAAAGACTTACTTGATTGATGAGTACCTTGAAGGAGTTTCGAATGGATCTCGATTCCTAGGTGACTAAATCCGTCCAAGGGAGATGTAGAAAGCATGGTCATTGGTGAAGAATTCATTCGGCCAAGAGGGGAGGGTATTCGGCCAAGAGAGAGAGAGAGAGAGAGAGAGAGAGAGAGAGAAGAGAAGAAGAGAGTCCATTAGCATGTTTGTTTATATATAGATATTCATTAGAGATCAAAGATTAGTGAAGATGAAGTTGCTTGAACAAACTTACCTTGAAGGTGTTCTTGAGCCTTCACAAAAATACTGATTTTTTATCCAAAAGAGAGAGTTGGATTTTGGAGTTTGATGTTAAAAGTGGTATGGATGGACTCACGACAATGAGTAAATGAATTTTGGAATTTTTTTGAAGAAGATTGAAGTGGTTTAGAGAGGTATTAGGCGAGAGAAGTGAGTAGGTGTTCTTGGTGTTCTATGTGTGCTTGAAGGTTGAAGAGAATGGAGGGATTTTGGTTTGAAGCTACCGAAATTCTGTATGTGTGCAGTGGCCGAATTGTTTGGGTAGTTTAGGTAGATGATTTTTCTGGTTTGAAAGGAAAAGGAAAGGCTAGTTGTTGAAATCCTAAAAGAATATTTTTGGGAATCAAATTTGAAAAAAAAATATAACAAGAATATCTTTGATCAATGCAGAGCTTTTTGGAGCTGTAATGGCCGACTGATTGCTCAGTGATTTGGCTGGATGAAAGCTGGTTGAAGAAGGCTAATGGTGACCGAAAAGAGGGGGTGCAATGGTGAAGGAAAGGTCTGGTTGTTTAAGGGTTATTTTATGGAAGTTTTCTAAATTAGGATTGCTGGAATTTTGGTATCCAATCAAGGCATGATTGGAGTAATTTATTGGAGATATTTTGGGGTAGCCATGACTGGTTTTTGTGTAGAAGCTTGCGGAAGATAATGGGGTTTAGTTCATGGCTGTTCAAGAGAGGTTTGGGCAGAAAAAGAATGAAGTTTCGGCCAGGGCTGGAATAGGAAACAAAGTTGGACAGAAAATCCTGTACAGATTTCGCAAGTGCTGGAATTTTACTGGGCAGCTTTTGCTGCTATTTTCCAGTCAGATTGCAAAGAGTTTGAAGGGGCATTCAAAGGTCCTTCAAAGCTGGTTTCTAGCCTTCTTCATGGAGGAAAAACGTGGCTAAGGAGTTGGGAGATAACTAGAAGAAAACAGCTTGGTTTAAGCTCATACATGCTGCGATTTTGCCCAGAGAATTTTCTGGTTTTGCACAGCATTTGTGCAGTCTGAAATTGGCTAGTAAATTTCAGATTTCAAGCTGGTCAAAAGCGCCATTTCCTGGCAGCATTTGGGAGGGGATAATGGCTGAGAATTTCGACACCTTGCATGCACAAGAAGTTGGAAAATTTTCAGATCATTACATGAAGGAAATTTGCATAGCTAGAGTGAAGATTTGAAGGTTCACTAGGGGAATTAATTCTTTTGGAACCTTCCCCATCTCTTCCACATTTTTGGACCATAAGATGTCTTTTCCTTAGACATTTTGAACCTTCAAACCACAGCACTTTACTGAATTTTCTGGAATGAAATTGCCTAGAACAAATTGGCCAACCTAATGAATTAAGAAGTAGGAAAAATTAAGGATCAAGAAGGGATGAATTCCCTTAGGAATTTTTGTAGAGTACAAGAATAGGATTAGGGTACTCCTATCATGTACAACACCTCTACTCTACTCTACTCTAAAGCACCTAGGGTCGAAAATACAATCTTTCTAAGCAAAAATAAAATTTAATCATTCTAAAGCTTCAATGATGGAATTTGAACCCAAGACCTCAAGAATTAATTCCAAAGTTCTAACCACTAAACCACAATGACTCTTGTTCTTATTTTCTCTCTAAAATATTCTTCCTATTTAATCCTCAAGCTATCTCCCTATTTTCACCTCAAGCAAAAATTATCATTTTGCCCTTCTTACTTAATGAACATATTTAAGCCCTCAGGACTATAACATTCAAATCTAAAGCATAGAAAATCATATAAAAATATATTTAAACATGCAATAAAATATGATATGCATCCCAACCCCCTTACTCTAAGGTTGGTTTCGACTAGGGTTTCACATTTGGCATCTAAAGTTGGGTCATATCAACTCAACTGGGATTCAGAGATTAATCCATGATGGGTCTTTGGGCTCATTGAGATTGAAAAATTGGCCTCAGTGTGAATCTTGCCTAATGGGAAAGATGACCAAAAGGTCATTTACCCCTAATGCAGATAGAGCCAAGAAGGTATTGAGTCTTGTTCACACTGATGTGTGCGGTCCATTGTTTACACCAGCTAGAGGGGGTTTTGAGCACTTCATTACTTTCACAGATGATTGTACAAGGTTTGGTTACATTTACCTAATGAGACGCAAGTTTGACTCTTTTAACAAGTTCAAAGAGTTTAAGGCTGAAGAGGAGCGTCGGACAGGTAAATTGATCAAGGCCTTACGATCGGATCATGGTGGAGAGTACTTCTTTGGTGAATTTAAGGACTACATGGTATATTATGGGATAGTATCCCAGCTTTCTACGCCAAGGATAGCCAGTAGAACGGAGTAGCTGAGAGAAGGAACAAAACATTGATGGAAATGGTCCGAAGCATGATGACTTATATTACTCTTCCAGTGTCTTTTTGGGAATATGCCCTCGAAACAATGGCATAGATTCTGAACTTGGTGCCTTCCAAGTCAGTACCTAGGACTCCTTATGAGATGTGGACTGGGCGTAAGCCAAGTCTGATTCATCTTAGGATATGAGGTTGTCCAGCTTATATACAGGTCAAGGGAGACAAGTTGGAACCAAAGATCAGAATTATGCTATTTTGTTGGGTATCCAAAAGGGACAAATGGTGGTTACTTTTATCATCCTAAGGAGTAGAAAGTACTAGTAAGTACCAATGCTAGATACTTAGATGATGATCAGAGTACTTCCACGAAAGGTTCAACTAGGTTAGAACTTGAGGAGAAGTTATCTTCGAAATCAACTTCTTTTGACACGATTGTGGAACAAGAAGAGACACAACCTCAAGAGACTGTACAATTGGAGCCTCGTCGTAGTAGGAAAGTGTCTAGGGTTTTAGAGAGATGGACTAGACAAGCTTTCGAGCTAGTCTCTGACCATCAAGAATAAGATCCCACTAGATACGAATAGGCTATTGCTGATGTCGATACAAATCCATGACATGAAGCAATGAAAGCCGAGATTGAGTCTATGTACTTCAATCAGGTTTGGGATCTTGTAACTTCACTTGAAGGGATAAAACTCATTGGGTGTAAGTGGGTATACAAGAGGAAGAGGGGAGTGAATGGAAAGGTGGAAACTTTCAAAGTTAGGCTTGTGGCGAAATGGTATACTTAGAAAGAGAGAATCGATTATGAGAAAACCTTTTCCCCGGTAGCCATGCTTAAGTCCATCCGTATTCCCCTTGCCATCGCATATCATTATGACTACGAGATATGGTAAATGGATGTCAAGATGACATTTTTAAATGGCTATCTAAGCGAAGACATCTATATGTCCCAACCAGGAGGCTTTATTGCTGAAGGCTAAGAACATATGGTTTGCAAGCTTTAGAAGTCCATTTATGGACTTAAGCAGTTATCAAAAGCATGGAATATTCATTTTAATGAGACGTAAAGTCTTATGGTTTTATTCAAAACGAGGATGAACCCTGCATGTACAGAAAACTTGAAGGCATTAATGTGGTTTTTCTTGTCTTGTATGTGGATGACATTCTACTCATTGGAAATGATGTAGGGTCATTGTCATCTATAAAGGTTTGGCTATCTAATCAATTCAGTATGAAGGACTTGGGAGAAGCCAGTTACATTCTCAAGATTAGACTTCCTAGAAATAGGAAGTAGAGAATGTTAGAATTATCCCAAGCGGCATACATTGACAAGATGTTGGCCAGGTATAGCAAGGACTCATGCAAGGGAGCTCTAATTCCTTGCAGACATAGGTTGTCATTTTCCTCAAGGGACTGTCCTAAGTGTCAAGAAGAAAAGGACAGAATGAGTAGGATTTCCTATGCTTCGACTGTGGGAAGTCTCATGTACGCTATGCTGTGTACTAGGACAGATATCTGCTTTGCCGTAGGCTTGGTTAGCAGATACCAATCAAATCTTGGGGAGGTTCATTAGCAAGCTGTAAAGCATATTCTCAAGTACCTCAAGGGAACGAGAGATTATATGTTGGTTTACAGGGCTGGTGACTTGGTTCCTACAGGATACATAAACTCAGACTTCCAGGCAGATAAGGATGAGAGAAAATCCACTAGTGGATATATCTTCACCTTGTCTAGAGGAGCTATTTCATGGAGGAGTATCAAGCAATCTTATATTACTGACTCAATCATAGAAGCTGAGTATGTGGCAGCTTCGGAGGTATCCAAGGAAGCAGTCTGGCTCCAAAAATTCCTTTCAGAACATGGAGTCGTGCCACACATGGACACTCCAATTGTGATGTATTGCGACGACACTGGAGCAGTATCACAATCTAAAAAACCCAAGAACCATAAGAAGGGGAAGCACATCGAGAGGAAGTACCACCTAATCTAGAATTTCACTAGAAATGGGAAGTCGTGGTGAAACAGATTGCCTCCAGGAAGAATCTAGCTGATCCATTCACCAAGCCTTTGGCTGAGAGAGTCTTCAAGAGATACTTAGATGCCATAGAGGTGGGCACCTATGAACTTACTTAGTCTTAGAGTGCAAGTAGGAGATTGTTGGGAAATATGCCCTCTTAGACTAGGTTTCTGATGTAAATATCGAATGTTTTAATAAAAAAATTTATTTTCAGAAATTGTTTGTGAATTTACATTTTATTTATGTACAATAATGTTTGAAAAAGACCTATTGTGTTTAAGTAAGTGGTCCATGTGAATGGAGGTATTTCACAGTAAGGTATGGATCATGGGTTACTTAACACATAAACGTTCATTCTTAACCGATTGATAAGAAGGGGAATCTCATCATGTCTAGGTTATTATGTTGTGAATTCCAAATGGAGAATGACTTACTTTTAGCCAGTGAGTAGTCCACTCACTTCATAACATAAGCGTATTTCGAATACGTAGAATAGGACCTGTAGTAGTGGTTTCTTAAAATACTATATGGGAGAAACCTAGACCTACTACTGCTACAGCATGGACTAGTACTCTACGACTTGAGTATGAGTTGGTGGTCTGACGAAGCTGGAAGCATATACTTTGATATGTTATAGTTGAGGTTCTATCGTAGGGCCAATATACTTGCATGTTGGGTATGTGTGACTAGTTAATTAAGACAGACTTGTACAAGATAGTTTCTATACTATATCACCACTTGTGGTTGTCTAATTGATCTAAAGCTCTAGGGCTCTGGGAAACATAACTTGGATGTTTGCTTTAGGGTAGTTCCCTTGGAAAGCAGAAACAATTCAGGAAGTCGTGGATTATTGGCTTAGATACCTAAGAATGGTAGATGTCTTTAGAGAGGTGTTAGTACACTTCTTCCTCTTTAAATGTACGGCGATGTATAGAGGGGTATTTTAGTCATTACATCTGTAGGTCGGAGACTTTGCTAACGCAGTACTGTCCTTGGGGTCAATATTTTCTTATGGTGATATTAGGAAATATTTAAAATGCAAAATATAGCTATTTATATGGCAAGGGTATCTTGGTCGTTTTAGTAGCCAAGGCTGTATGTCTTTTGATCCCCTGTATAGACCATGAGTCCTAATTAAATACAGGCCAAGGAATTGGTCTTAAATTAAATTAAATGGAATTTATTTTATTTAAGTAGTCTGATTTAATTATTGGGCTAGAATAAAATAAAGGTCCATGGAGAGAGAGAATTAATTAAATTAGTTTGGTGTGTTAATTAATTATTCAAGGCTTTGGCCCAGTTTGAATAATTAAAGATTAACCTGGGATTAAACTAATATAGGCTTATTTATTGGACTAGTTTATTTGGGCTGAAAAATTAATTATTAATTGGTCCAATTATTTGGTTCTAATTAGAATAATTAATTAAGTCCGAACGGCTAAACTAAGAGTCCAATGGGTCATTCCAGTTTAGCCTAAGGTTTTATTTAGGTTAAACATGAATATTAGATATAACGTTGGTCTTCACAGCTTCTTCTCTATGAAAAAGAAAAGACGTCTGTCTCTCTCTCTCCAGAAATATTCCTTAGTCTATCAGTTGTTCACCAAATAGAATTAGGCAGGCCATATACTAGAAGATTGAGAGTTTGGCATTCACCTACATGCAAGGACGGAGTAGGAAGCTTGCAGGAATTGCATCAGAGGTTTCTACCAGCACACCTATCCCGGTTGCACACATTCCGGTCCAGCCATCTTTGAGAATAAGAAGAAAATGTTAAAAAAAATTTAACCTTGGAGTCCCACCAGAGCACGACCGGCTCGGCTGAAGCTGCCGGAGTCGGCGCCAGCTCTGTTCGGGTTCCCCTGTTCTTTAGTTTTTCCCTTTTTTTTTCTTTTTGTTTTCGCTTCCGCTATGTGCTCTTTGTTTTTCCTTTTCAAGCCTTCAATATGTTTGAGCTAACTTTTCCATAAAGTCCCATACACTTACAGGGATAAAGTGCACTGTCTTCGTCAGTCGATTAACCACTACCCAAATGGCTTCTTTTTGGGTCATTAACATAGGTAAGCCAGTGATGAAGTCCATCTTTACATTTTCCCATTCCCATTGTGGTATTGGCAAGAGTTGCAATAATAGAGCTATCTTTTTATGTATCGTGATGCTCCCATAATATTTTCACCTTTGGTATTTGTTTATTCCAAAGTGTCTTGGTGCTTCAATTTAGAATCTTAATCGGTTTCCCTATGTAACTCAAATCAGGTTACAATAGCAAATGCTCATCATTAACACATGTTCTAGATTGGGATTGTACATCTTTAGCTGGGATATATGAAACACGTCTCGTAATCTCAATAAAATGTCTGGTAAGTCCAATCTATAGATGACAGTTCTGTCATTCTCCTCCTATCATTTGCATAACTCTTTTGTCGACTCTGAGTCACCTTCAGTCCTTTGCTTATTACCTTTATTTAGTCTGCCATTTCTTGAACACAAACTCTACCGGATTTGATAATCTGCCTATCTTTCATTTATCCCTACTATAATGGTACTTGACATGTCAGACTTTGCATCGCTTCATATAGGTAAAACTAATAGAAGATTGATCATTGCTATTGTAGGCCTACTGGCATGCTACATGCTTCAGTCCATTTATCAACAAAGTTCAGTATACATGCCCTAAACATACCCTTCAGTATCTAAATAAGTCTCTTCGACTAGCTATCAATTTTGAGGATATGCTGCAATACAGAACTTTCAAATTGATCCCATTATCTTTAGGAACTTAGTCTAAAATCTTGCAGTAAACTTAGGATCCTACTAGGATACAGTACTTGATGCCACCCCATGTAGCCTCTACCATAGCTAGGGCTATCTTAAAACCACTCTTAATTACCTCTTATTCCAAAAATAGAACTGTGCTCAACTAAACATTCACTTATCAAACTTAATGGAAATTTATGTTATCTCCACTTTCTAACACCATGTGTTAATGGCATTCAAAATATATCAGGTGTTATCTAAAAAGGCACCATAAAATTATCAAAGCATGATTGAAATCCTATGCATTTACTTCACAAGTAATAGAGCTTTTGTTAATCGTTATGACATCACCACCCGTTCTTAGTACCTATCCCCAATATTAATCACAATCTCGGATATATCCCCTTCTTAAATTCACACTTATTGTTATCCCTATCTTAAGTCTAACTTAGGAGTAACAACAAATATTCTTGACAACCAAACTATTCAATATTCTCTGGTCTATACCTAGCTTTTAAATTCCCTCATTTTCTTATAACATTACTACCGGGTCCCATAGGCTACAACACTAAGCTAGATATTCTTAGCATTCCTTCAACTATAGTCCATGAAGCTTTGCACCTATTATTATGCTCTACACGTTCTTCACCTTACCTCTTCTAAAATTTAATCATACCCATCTAATCCACAAAATGCATTATTCTATCTCTATAACCAACTTAACTCCTTGCTTCGATGATCATTCCTTGTCTAATATGCTACCATAATTCTCAAAAGCAAACAACTCAGATTCACGATAAATTTTACTTCTTTAGCCAAAATTTCATCTCTTGGATCAAGCCTATATATCATTACTTCCTTGCACGATGAAGGATGCTTAACCAATTAATAAGAAAATCTATACTATTCACAGTTAATAGATTTGACTCTTATGGTCTAGCTTATCACTACTCAAACGAAAAACACACTACATAATATATATATAGGCTATATAGAACAAAGATCAAAGAGCATATTCTTTGAGCTTAATAAAGAATTAACCTCATACTACAGCTACATCTGATCTCACGTCCTCTCTACTCAACCACCTTGGTCATCGCATATGGATTTAGCTTATTTTCTCCAATAACTATATTTCCTCAGCCGGCTAAATCAGTGGTGGGGTTTTAATCAGGCCTATCCAACTATTATCTTAGAAGATCCCTCAAGTTCTGTCTCTTGTTTTTCTTCATGCTCTTTTCGTACATTTGGCTACGAGTGCTCTGTTGGCTCGTACTCAGGTGTTGAAGATTTTTCTGACATGACCAGTTCTGCCTCTTGCTGCAATTTTACGCCTAGGTGCCATCTTTCATCATCATCGCCATAATTATAGGTCAATAAATACATATATAGGCATGCAAACATATAGTGCATAGATAACATATATAACTTTTGCTCACTCATTAAACAAATGGGAGTTTCTTTTTGTTTATTTTTTGTTTATTTTTTTGAAAAAAGTGAAATACTCAAAAGTTTTATTTAAAATAAATCATACTTTAAAATAAAGAAATTAGATATCACAGATAATACATCTAAGGGAATCAAATATTCATAGACAAGAAAGTAAATAAGGCCATGAACTCAATAAATAGATTCCCTAATCAATAAATTACATCACAAATTCGTTAAGTCTTCTTGTTGCTCTAGTCATCACTCGAGTAGTTAGAAATAGATTCTTCAACCATCCTTCTCTTCTCTTCTTGCAGTT
Source organism: Voacanga thouarsii (assembly GCA_026120185.1). Lineage (NCBI taxonomy): Eukaryota > Viridiplantae > Streptophyta > Magnoliopsida > Gentianales > Apocynaceae > Voacanga > Voacanga thouarsii. The sequence goes on from JANUWF010001942.1 coordinate 3,146,421, forward strand.
TATTCCCAATCCAAACCTAAGTATACAACAATTAGTTCTACTCTTCCTGGCACTCTCCTCCACTTTCCTTTTTGCCTTATCCTTTGCCCCTAAGTCCGACTCTTGAAGTGCTCTCATACTTAGTGTGAGTCTATTATTCTGTCTGGGTCCCTCATTACCAGACTTCTCGATGGGTAATGTTAAACTCTCTTATTGTTGGAGTTCGAGGAGGCACAACTACCTTCTCTTCCTCATCAGACTCTTCCATCCCCCCATTCTATTTCACTCGTAGAATCATCCATCTCTTCTCCTCCCTTATCGTTAGCATCACTCAGTTCCTCACCTCTCTCACCATCAACATCACCCATTTCCTCTTCTCCCTTACCACCTAAGTCAAGATTAGGAGCTTTCTCCTCAGCCTCGCTATCTGAGACTAAATCAACCATTGGTATGAGAGGGTCTATTGCCTGCACATCCTCAACTCCTCCTTCTTGCTGAGTAACTCTAGTTCAACAACCTCAACTACCATCTTCTCTTCCTTACCATTATTTGGCACAATAGGGTTAGAAACCTCAATCTCCATCTCACTGTCACTATTCTCTAACTCAAACCAATTTGACCTAGGTTCCAGTTCTGTGCCTAAAGAGGATAAGTCCACTACAAGAAATAGAGCAGGTGTTCTACCACACATAAAAGGCTAATCTCGGGTAACGGATGCGAATCTCCTAACTATCCTACAAACATAACACATAGATTAGTACTAGAGATTATAAATCTTAACGAAATAAATCCAAATATTATCAATAGCTGCCTAAACCTAGGCTTTGATACCACTCGTAACACTCTACTACCTACATACTACAAAAGGGGCGGGGATGTCGCCTCGTCCTTAGGACAAAGGATCTTTATAACTAGATAATATAAAATATAGAAGAAAGTAACTTAATACTAAACTTATTACAATCCCAAAATAATACCTAAACAAGTCTTAAAACAAATAGAAGGTAACTAAAATCTCTAAAAAATAAACACATCAAAACTAAATCTTCCATGCTCATGGCAACATAAGTAAATCAACCTTTGAAGTAGGATCGACCTGAAGACATGGTATTTAAAAGGTGTGAGAAATATTTCTCAATAAGTCCTGTGTGTGCTCATGTCAGTTTAAGAAAACATTTCATATATGCAAGTTTTCAACAAGTCATATAAAAAAGTCTGCAAGTCCAAAAATTTATCTTTGAACACTGAGTGGTGTATTATTAGCATTTGTAAAGTAAAAGTGCTCAACTTATAAAGAAATAACCACTAAAATCAATTTGACTACAAAATCTGCATCATGAATAGATATGGCACCACATATTGTGCACCATGATAAGTGAACTGTCAGGATGCCACATATTTTACATTATGATAAGAGAATGATCATGATGCCACACTATGAGCATTGTGATACAAGGTGGGTGTACGACCTGTCTAGTGAGATACTCCTCCATCTTTACACCCAAACATACCGATCGTCTACTTTGAAAATAAACAGTCCACTTGAATTGTGATTGCTAGCTCGAACTGACCTGACCAACAAGAACTGTCATCTTGTCTAGGTAGAGCTCGCCCCTCAGAGGTGGCCTCCCAACCCTTCAAAGACTAGTCCTAGTAGTCTACCCTTATTGAGTTCTCAACGTTATGTTTATCCCACTTGGGAAATATAAAATTAATGAAGAGTTTTCTTTGAAGTAGCAATTATGGTTTTCGAACAACCATAGGTAAAAATTTGTTTAAGGAAAATTTGTTGTTTTACTTGAAAAATTGTTTGCTTGACAAAAATTATTTTATTTTAGAAGAAGGAATAAATTGTCCATAATTGCGCATCAAGGTACATCTTCCACGACAATCAGTGCATTTGACTTGCAGAAATGCATCTATTCACAAATATCTTTATGCAATGACTTGCCTGATCTCTTGCTTTTCCTTGATACAATAGCCTTCCAAGTTAGTTCAAGGCAAATTCTCCCCGCTTGGGGTAAATATAGGGTACAAGTTTCAATATCCAAACAACACTTCCTCAAAATAAATAACTCCCAACCTAATATGCTTAAGCTCAACTAGTTACAACAATATCCAGTTATGACAACAATGCTTTAAGCTTTAGCATTAATTGATAAAGTATTTTATAGAATAAGATTAATTTGATAAGTCAAAATAAGATAGATGTTATAAATAATAACTAATAAACTATAACCAAATTTATTTATTATTAAATATTAATAATTATAAATAATAATAAATAATAAATAATATTCATAATAAATAATAAATGACAAATGATATTTATAATACGTAATAAATAGCATTAATAATAAATAATAAATTATAATAAAACTAATTAATATTCGTAATTATTAATTGTTATAAATAACACATAAGTTTAGATAAAACTTTTAGAAAGTATAATCAACAATAATTTGAATACAATAGATATTGATATTACTTTTGTTTTATTATTATTTATATTTAATAATGCTTAATAAAAGTATTATTATTTGTTTGTTTAATAAAATAATAAAAATTTAAGTAATTATTAATTCTAAAAATATTGAGGTTCATAATACTAATAATAATAATAGTAGTAGTGAAACTAGCTCTAATAATAATTTTTTAATGACCATTGTGAATTTACTAGTACAAATTTTTTATATATTCATACACACATATGTTCAATAAATAACATGTTGATTTGCCCAAAAATAGACTTGTAATAATATTCATCACAACAAGGGTAATACTCTACTACCAATCATATTATCAAGGGATTTTGTGCCAAAAATAACATCATCGTGGGAGCATAATCAAACTATGGTGGTATAATGTCCATCATTCATCACAACATCCTTACTAGGGACATAAAGCCATTAATTATAATGCACTAATGAGCATACAATGATCTCAAAGCATAATCTAACAATAATCCGTAGGCCTTAATATTCATTTCAATCTTCATGTCTTAAAATTATTCCCTTCACGCATATACATATCTACATCCCAACATTATTCGATCAACCAATTAATTCCATTATCTAAAAGCCTTGAGTTCAAAATTTTAAGAAGAAAGTCATGGAAGAAATACTTGTTTGATGATCGTTCGAGTTGAGGATGTTATCTTGTCCAATGAAGGCCCTTGAGTGCTTGAAGAGTCCTTTCCTGTTTGAAGTGGTTCAAAAATGGCCACCAATGGACCACCAAGCGAGAGAGAGAGAGAGAGTGTGTGTGTGTGTGTGAGTGAGTGAGTGAGTGAGTGATTAAGATGATGACAAAATGGGGATAAAGAAGTGAAGAAGGGTTAAGGTGATTAAATTTACTTTCTTGATATTCTTCTTGTTCTTGATCAAAAAACACGTCTGATCTAAATGGAACATCAACTTTAGCTGTTTTAGTGTTATGGAGTGTGCTATGGATGAGTATAGGTTGAATCCTAGTTGATTTGAGGGTTTTTGGAGTGATTTGGGATGAATAGAGATGATTGAAGGTTGAAGAAGTTTAGTGTGTGTTCTTGGTGTTCTTGAGAACACAAGAGAAAATTGAGAGAAAATGGTTTGTGTGTGCTTAGTGAATGATGGCCGAATGGCCTAGCTAGGGAGGAGAATTTCAGTTATCCTAGGAAGAGAGAGAGAGAGAGAGAGTTAGCTAGTTTGAATTTTAAAATGAGGAAAATGTTAAGATGTTTGAGGAAGGAGATTTGTTAATGATGTTTTCTTCTCGAAGGTTTCTTGCCCTTTAATGGTTAGTGGCTAGTCTAGCTATGTATTGATTGTGAAATAGAGGATTATTTCAGATTTATAGCTGGCCATAAATGGTTGTACAAGAGAGGAGAAAATTCTAGTTAGGGGAGAGTTTAAGGGGGGAAAAATCTGAAATTTAATTTTCAAGTTTGAAAAGTTTTGAATGGAGTAAAGTTAGGAGTTGTTTGAGGTGTGTTAATGGAGCTCTAATGGTCGTGGAGGATGAAAAAGACAAGATGTTCAGTCCATGGATTCAAGGTGGCTGAAATTGTTGAAGATAATGGAGGAAGAAATTGGTTCTTGACTTTGCTAAGCAAGCTGGAAAATTTCTTATTTTAGCTACTAGAATTCTTAGGATATGAGAGGATTTTTTAGTAGAACTTTCGAACCATTTCGAAATGAATTTGCAGCTGAAACTTAGGAGTATTTGAGAGTCCATTAATGGTGGTTTTCTAGCCATCATCTTGGATAAGAAGGGTGAAAGTTTCAAGTGTTCTTATGCATGAGTTGATGGATTACTTCCGTGTTTAACTCTTGGTGGTTTGCTGGAAAATTTCAAGTTTGGTAAGTCTATACAAGCTGCAAAATTCCAAGGCCTTTTCAGCTTTCATGTTTACACAAAATGATTGGTTGGTAGAAAGAATTATATAGGCAAATGTTGCTGCAATTTTTGAAAATTAGCCAAGAAGGATTGCTGGAAAAATTTCCAGTTTTAAACTAAAACAAGAACAAGAAGAAAATGTAGTTCTTGGAAGAAAAGCTATAGTGATTTAATTAAAAACCACCTACCTATTTTCCTTCCTAAATTTTGGTCATTTTCCTATCTCAAAAGCTTGAAATTTTGAAAATTCAAGCTAAGATTTATCCAAGACATTTTATAGAAATTGAAAAGAATTAAAGAAATAGGAGTATTTTAAATTTAAATAGGTTAGGACAAGGATTGCTAAAATGATATAGACCAAAAGTCTTCTTGATTTTCTTTTAGGACAAGATCATATGGTTAGGACATTACCATTGTGTCTTCCCTAAGACAACATTCCTAGCTTTAAGGAATGTAAGAAAAGAGAAATTCAAACATTGGTTAGGATAATTAAAAATAAAACTTAGGTGATGGGATTTGAACTCAAGACCTTAGAAATTAATCACAAAGCTCTAACCACTTAGGCACATTAATTCTTGTTCTTATTTTCCCAACCTAATTTTCTTTCCTTCTAAAACTGAAGTCTCTTATTCTCTCATCTCTAAGCAAAATTCCCTAATTGACCCCAACACACATCTAGCATAAATAATTCACAAAAACCATATATAGAAATTTTAAAAAGGCACAATTTCACTCATAAAGAATTTATTCACGCAATATGCCATGGAATGCAACCCTTCCCTCTATTTCTAGGGTAGTCTTAGGTGGGGTTTAACAGATCCAACTTAGAAAAGTAACAAAAACCTTGCAACTGATCAAACAAATCATCAATTAAAGGCAACAGATATTTCCTCTTGTTCGTGAGGTTATTTCAAGCCTCTATTGTCTATGCACAACCTCAGAGTTCAATTCTTCTTCTTTACAAACAACACTGGGGCTCCATAAGGCGAAGTATTCAGTCTTATATATTCTTGTCTGACTAACTCTTCTAACTGATCCTTCAATTCCTTCAATTCCGAATCTGCCATCTAATAAGAAGTCCTCGATACAAGCTTAGCTCCAGGAACTAAATCAATGGTGAACTCAACTTCTTGCGGAGGTGGGAGTGAAGTGAATTCAATTGAGAATACGTCCACAAAGTCCTTTACCACATTGATACTTTCCAAGGTGCATTGGATCTTTGTCTTATTGATTAAGTATGCCAAGTATCCTAAACAACGCTTCTTTAGCATCTTCCGCGCCTTCGTTCCCGCTATCAAGAATTTCAACTCTTTTACCTTCATTGCATTAAACTCCAATACATCACATCCTGGTGTAACGAACTGCACCATCTTTATTTTGCAATCTACTCTTGCTCCGTGCTTCGCTAACCAATCCATACCCAAAATTAGATCGTAATCATCAACAGGTTGGATTTTGAGATCCACCTTCAAAATATCCTTCCCGACTATAATATCACACCCTTGGGTATGGATTGAAGAGTCCCTTTCCGTTTGAAGTTGTTCAAGAATGGCCACTAATGGATCGACCGAGAGAGAGAGAGAGAGAGAGAGAGAGAGAGAGAGAGAGAGAGAGAGAGAGAGTGAGTGTGTGTGTGTGTGTGTGTGTGTGTGTGTGAGTGAGTGATTAAGATGATGAAAAAATGGGGATGAAGAAGTGAAGAAGGGTCAAGGTGATTAAATTTACCTTCTTGATGTTCTTCGTGTTCTTGATCAATAGCACATTTGTACCAAATGGAAGATCAACATTGGCTGTTTTAGTGTTATGGAGTGTGCTATGGATGAGTTTAGGTTGAATCCTAGTTGATTTGAGGGTTTTATGAGTGATTTGGGATGAATAAAGATGATTGAAGGTTGAAGAAATTTAGTATGTGTTCTTGGTGTTCTTGAGAACATGAGAGAAAATGGTTTGTGTGTGCTTAGTGAATGATAGCTGAATGGCCTAGCTAGGGAGAAGAATTTCAGTTATCCTAGGATGAGAGAGAGAGAGAGAGAGAGAGAGAGAGAGAGAGAGAGAGAGAAGAGAGAGTTGGCTAGTTTGAATTTCAAAATGAGGAAAATGTTGAGATGTTTGCGGTAGGAGATTTGTTAATGGTGTTTTCTTCTTAAATGTTTCTTGCCCTTCGATGGTCGGTGGCTAGTCTAGCTATGTATTGATTGTGAAATAGAGGATTGTTTCAGCCTTATAGCTGGCTAAAAATGGCTGTACAAGAGAGGAGAAAATTCTAGTTAGGTAAGAGTTTAAGAGGGAAAAATCTAGAAATTAATTTTCAAGTTTGAAAAGTTTTGAATGGAGTAAAGTTAGGAGTGGTTTAAGGTGTGTTAATGGAGCTCTAATGGCCATAGAGGATGAAGAAGATAAGATGTTCAGTCCATGGCTTCAAGGTGGCCAAAATTGTTGAAGATAATGGAGGAAGAAATTGGTTCTTGACTTTGCTAAGTAAGTTGGAAAAATTCTGGTTTTACCTATAAGAATTTTTAGGATATAGAAGGATTTTTTTAGCAGAAGTTTTGAACCATTTCGAAATAAATTTGCAGCTGAAACATAGGAGTGTTTGAAAGTCCATTAATGGTGGTTTTCCAACCATCATCTTCAAGAAGAAGGGAAAAAGTTTCAGGTGTTCTTATGCATGAGTTGATGGCTTACTTCCATGTCTAACTCTTGTTGGTTTGCTGGAAAATTTCTGGTTTGGTAATGCTGTACAAGTTGCGAAACTCCAAGGCCTTGACAGCTTTCATGTGTACACAAAATAGTTGGTTGCTAGCAAAAATTATAATGGCAAATGTTGCTGCAATTTTTGAAAATCAGCCAAGAAGGATTGCTTGAAAAATTTCTAGATTTGAACCAAAACAAGAAGAAGAAGAAAATGTAGTTCTTGGAAGAAAAGCTATGGTGATTTAATTGAAAACCACCTACCTATTTTCCTTCCTAAATTTTGGTTATTTTCCTTTCTCAAAAGTTGGAAATTTAGAAAACTCAAGCTAAGATTTATCCAAGACATTTTATAGAAATTGAAAAGAATTAAAGAAATATGAGTATTTTAAATTTAAATAGGTTCAGACAAGGATTGTTAAAATGATAGAGACCAAAAGTCTTCTAGATTTTCTTTTAGGACAAGATCATATGGTTAGGATATTACTCTTGTGTCTTCTCTAAGACAACATTCCTAGTTTTAAGGAATGTAAGAAAAGAGAAATTCAAACATTGGTTAGGATAATTAAAAATAAAACTTAGGTGATGGGATTTGAACTCAAGACCTTAGAAATTAATCACAAAGCTCTAACCACTTAGGCACATTAATTCTTGTTCTTATTTTCCCAACCTAATTTTCTTTCCTTCTAAAACAAAAGTCTCTTATTCTCTCATCTCTAAGCAAAATTCCCTAATTGACCCCAACACACATCTAGCATAAATAATTCACAAAAACCACCTATAGCAATTTTAAAAAGGCACAATTTCACTCATAAAGAATTTATTCACGCAATATGCCATGGAATGCAACCCTTCCCTCTATTTCTAGGGTAGTCTTAGGTGGGGTTTTACAGATCCAACTTAGAAAAGTTACAAGAACCTTGCAATTGATTGAACAACTCGTCAATCAACGGCAAATGATACTTGTTCTTGATCGTGAGGTTATTCAAGCCTCTATAGTCTTTGCACAACCTTAGAGTTCCATCCTTCTTCTTTTTACAAACGACACTGGGGCTCCCCACGGTGAAGTACTCGGTCTTATATATTCTTGTCTGACTAACTCTTCTAACTGCTCCTTTAATTCCTTCAATTTCGTAGGCACCATCTGATAGGGGGTCTTCGATACAGGCTCTACTCCAGGAACTAAATCTATGGTGACTCAATTTCTTGCAGATATGGAAGAGAAGTGAGTTTAGTCGGGAATACGTCCACGAAGTCCTTTTCTACATCGGTACTTTCCAAGGTGTATTGGTCATTTTGCTTGTTGATTAAGTAAGCCAAGTATCCTACACAGCCTTTCTTTAGTGTCCTTCGTGCTTTCGTTCCCGCTATCAAGAATTTCAACTCTTTTACCTTTTTTGCATTAAACTCCAATATATCACATCCTGGTGTAACGAACTGCACCATCTTTATTTTGCAATCTACTCTTGCTCCATGCTTCGCTAACGAATTTATATCCAGAATTAGATTCAACAGGTTGGATTATGAGATCTGCCTTCAAAATTTCCTTCCCAACCATAATATCACACCCATGCACTACCTTACTTGCATCTCTCTATCTCCCTAAAGGAGTACTCACTAGCATGGTATAAGGTAATTCTACCTTATCCTAACAGAAATTGCATGCACACTTATCGTTTGCATACGAATGAGTCAATCCTGGGTCTATCAAAATAGTAGTGGAATGACCTTGCATAGAAAGCATACATTCTACCATTGTTGCATTAGCTCCAACCTCTTCCTGGTTCAGGACGAAGACCTTAGCTTTCACTTGAGGTTTTTGACCTCCTCCTCCAGTCATTCCAACGGGACTACCACTGTTTTCACTAACTGGTTAAGTCGAGGCTCCTAGCCCCCTCCTTAGAGGTTTGGGGTAGTTGTTCCTCAAGTGGGCAGGGTCGCCACAGTTGAAACATCTCCTTGATAATCCCTTTGACTAGCAGTCCCTTTCCACATGACCATGCCTCCCACAGTTCCGGCACATAGAACCATTTGGCATAGGGGCTGATGGAATTGCCCTTAGCTGTTTTCCCTTGTTTTCTTACTGTATCAAGTCAACGGGTCATTTGTTGATCGAATGTCTCATCGATGGATGATTCGGTTGAAACGAACGATTCATTAGTCAGTTCCTATCCTCGTTCTCGGTTTGAATCGCTGCATCCACAACAGTAGTATAAGTTGCCGGTGGAGATGGTGCCAATACCTTTCTTAGGTCTTACCATAGACCCTTCATGAACTGCCGAGTCTGCTTCTGATCGGTATCCACCAAGCACTTGTAACACTTGGATAGTTGAGTAAACCAGGCTGCATATTAGGCCACAGTCATGCTTTTTTTTTTTTTTTAGAGTTTAGAATTCATCCTCTTTCTTCTTAGCTATCTATCGTGGGATATACTCTACTCGAAAGGCTTTGACAAATTTTTTCCACGTCCAGTCACAATCTTCTCTCTCCCAGTCTTCTTGGACTCGCTGCCACCATGCCCAGGAAAGTCCTCTCAACTTGAACACTGCAAACTTCACCCTCTTCTTCTCAGTGTATTGCAAAGTTGCAAAGATGTCCTCTATCTGCTGGATCCATTGTTTAGCCTTTTCATCTTGTTCCACCTTTCCATGAAACGTAGGAGGTTAGAACTTTAAGAACCACTCCAGTCCTTATCCTCACCTTTCGGTGCCTTTTTCTCCACTTTGTCTATCTTTTTAGTCAAATTTTGTAGAATGGCAGCCATTTTATCAAAGACTTGCCCTATGGTTACCTCTCTAGATCCCCCAGATGTTAATTCTCACTCCTGCTCATAGTCTTTCCCCATTTCAAGTGTGGACTATCGCGTCTGCTCAAACTTGGGAGTTGACGACTCACTTTCCCGAACAGTCCTACCTCGCACTACAGTTCTACATCTTGGTGCCATCTACTTTTACCCATTATAAGGTTCATCAGGGGAAAAGTCTATGATATGTAATTGAGTAGCTAATATGTTTGAAATAGCGTACAATTTATTAAAAAGTAAATTTTGCAAATAATACTCCAAGTAGAATAAATAAATCAATGGAATCATCTTTTATTAATCAAATCAACTTGGTAAAATATAAGGGAGTATCCTACAAGGTTCCCCTTTTATTCTAGCTAAGCAAAATTCGGAAACAAAGAATCATTTCTGAATTAAATAAATAATTCAAACATCCTATTCATAAAAATAAAAGCACTACAGGTCTTATAACTCTAAGCATCACTAGAGTCACTGGAATCCTTAGAAGTCTCTGAAGGAGGCTCCACAAGCCAACTTGCACTGTTGTTGAGATGATCTATCACACAGTCTCTTGAGAAACCAAAAGATCTAGGCTTTTTTCTAGGCCGTCCCAACATAAACCTATCAGTTTCCCTACCCCTCAACTTGGCTCTCAAATCTGCATCCCTAAGCTTCTCCATGGCTAACATAAGTGCACTTTTGGGTGTAGGCCTCTCAGATTCCGACTCATATGATTCATTCCCCAGCATAGTCAGGATTCCCTCTTCTACAGTCGAGGTCGCGGGTGTGTAACCATATCTTCCTCCTCACCATCAACCTCAATCACTTCCTTACCACCTTCACCCTCAAGCTCTCCTATCTTATCCTTATCCCCAAGTCCTTCTATTTCACCCTCACTCTTATCACTGATCTCTCCTATCTCTCCCTTATCATCCTCTTCATACTCACCTATGTTCTCATCCCCTTCAAGTGCAGGCATCTCTGGTATTGGTTGCCCAAGTTCCTTCTCTACACCAAAATCATCCATCATAGGTGGCTAATGATCTACCTCGTCTTTACCTTAAAACCATCCACTCTTGGGTTCCGTCTCTGAATTAGATGAAGATGAATCTGCTATAGGAATTGGGCTAGATGTTCTACCACTCTTGGGACCACACATAAAAAGCTAATCTCTGGTCACAGCTACGGATCTTCTAGCCATCCTATAATTAGAACATAAAGAAGTCAGAACTAAATCTCAATTGCTATTGTATAAGTACTATTCATTAAAATAATTTGCCTAAACCAGTCTCTGATGTCACTTGTAATACCTAGCTACCTACGCACCTAAAAATTACAGGGATGTTGCCCTATCCAGTGGACTAGGGGTCTTTATAACGATATACAAAATGGAAAAGCTAAATAAAATAAATGAAATAATATTATTACAACTGAATCCAAAACTTATACAAGTTTGATAACCCAAAACAAACACTATTATCTCTCAAAAGAAATATAAAGTAAAATAAAATAAACTTCAATCCCTAGTTCATTTGACCTGCTAAATAAAAGCTCTCTCCTAAAATCATGACATAAAACGGTGTAAGATTGGTATCTCAGTAAGTCCCGTGTATGTAAATGACACTTTAAATATTTCGTGTATACAGGTTTATCAAAAATCACAAAATATGCTTGCAAGTCAATTTTCATCAATAAACAGTTATAGAGTGGAACAAAAAACAATATATCCAAAACAATTCCTAGAGAGTCATCCACTCATCAATACAATAGATTCAAAAAAGGATAGAAATGATCCAATTATAATATCATAGTCCATATCATGATTACCATCATTTAGCTCCCAGTGTAATTGTTCAACACTGGGCAGTAGATGATCCGCCCACTAGGATGAGATACTCATTCATCTCTACACCCAACACACCAGTTGTCTAACCCAGAAAATAACAGTCCATATGGACTAACATGCTAGCTCAAACTGGCCTGACTAAATAGTACTGTCATCTCTTTAAGCAGAACTCATCTTCTGATGGTGGCCTCCTACCAGAAGACTCACTCTAACTCTCCAAGACTAGTACCACTAGCCTATCCCCCACTAAGTACTCAATACTCACCATTAAGTGCAAAATCATTTCCCTTTTTCACAAATTTTGAATACCTTGGCTTTGCAAATATGATTTTCATATTAAGCTTGTCGAAACATTTTAGTCATAAAAGAACAAAACCGTTTTCAGTTAAAACTGGTGATTTGACAAAATTATTTTGAGATCAAAGTAGCCACGTTCTCAATCCAAGTTTCACAATTCAACAATAACATTTCATCATCATTTCAATCATCATGTTAACATTATTTTGACATCATTGTACAAAAGACTTGCAAACATGTACGATTTAGTGAAACAGTTATGCAGGGACTTGTTTGAATAATCCAAATAATCAAACCAAAGCTAATGTTTCCCGTACTTCAAATTTCTTCCTTATCTAGAATTAATGATTCTATAATTAGAATCTAAATATTACATTCACCATCATTTCATGCAACATGAATCCCCATGGTCTCGCTAATCACGTAAATCATCCATGATATCTAGACAAATTAATTCATTAAATCACTTCTATAACTTTCCCTTGTCATGCTACTCGTCATTAAGTATGCATACACTTAAATTAAGCCATCAACATGATAACTCCAATATTTGACTATTATTAAATCCACATAATAACCCTATTTGTATCAAAAGATTCCATCTTTAACCAGCATGCAACAGATCTACATCCAACATAACAAGATATAACCAATTTTTTTTCTGTCCATATACGCCTAAATCAATTATTGCACCATCAAACTCAACAATCTCATTTGTTCATGCCTTTTCATGCTAACTTCATGCATAACAATACCACCATAACATCATGCTCATCTAAATCAGTAAGGATTGAGTCTCAAGAATACCTCTTGGTGTGACACAACTACGAGCAAATGTGACTCCTTGGTGATGGGTTGAGTCCACGTGAGAAGAAGAGATGGTTGGTGCTCCTTTGATTCCCTTTGTTTGAAAATTACAAGAAGTAAGGTAAATCGGTCCCCTTTTGACCATGTTTTAGAAGATGAGGAATGGTAGAATTGAAGAAGAATTGATGGAGGTTGAAGAGTTGCTTACCTTGATTATGGATTTCGGTTTTGGTAGAGTTTGGTGTTGTAATGGCCAAAATATTGATGAGGGTTGGCGGCTGGATTTTTCATGTAGAAGAGATATTTAGGGTTTGATAGGAGGTTGATTTGATGAAGAGAATAGGTTAGGTTTAGGTGTTTTGTTGTTTGGAAGAGTAGCACCTTGATTTGGAATCTTGATCAAACAACAAGAAAAATGACAGCTTTTGCTCTTTTTAGGTTGTCCAAATTTGAGCAGTGTTTAGAAGGAGTTTATGGCTGTATTTTAGGGTGCTAAAGTGGCCGAAACAATGAGAGAAAAATGAAAAGAATATAGGCTGATTTTTGGTTCAGCTTTGGGCGAAATTGTGAGATGAAAAATGAGGTCTTTTGTGTTGTTATTTTTGGCTAAAACAAGAAAAGAGTTTGAGAGCAATTAGGGCTGAAATTTTCATGCATGTGTGTGTATATTGTGGCCAAAACAATGGTAAAAAGAAAGGAGAAATTCTAGTTTTTTAATTTGCTAAATAAACTTTTATTGGTTGTAGGTTATCTTGGATAGAATTATCCTAAGATTGAACAGTTCTAGTTGAGCTAAACTAGCTCTTCAAGGTGGCGGCTAGGTCATTTAATTTTCCAGAAAATTAAAGTAAAGAAAATAAGATTTTTGTCTAAGAAATAATTTAGTTAATACCATAATTTACTCTAGGGAAAAATAAGTAATTAAGGGATAATAATATTTAGAGTCAAAATCTAGTTTTTAGAAGATAAAGCTGAAATTTCTTTCTCCCCAATTCTTTGTTTTCGAATATAGCATATTCTCAAGAGACATTTGCTTAAATTAAAAGTTCAACATTATCTCTTTATTTCAAACTAAAATTAATTTGGGGAGACTTTTCTCCTATTAAAAATGACGACTAAATAGCTTCCAAGACAAATATTTCTATATTTTATTTCCTTAATAAATCCTTTAGATAATAGCTTTGAAAATTTTAGATTCTGAAATATTTAAAATCCCTAAAAGATTAAGATAAAATATTAACTTAGGAAATAATAGGAATTTAATTTTCTTTAATTATTTTTGGCAAAAACCCAAAATAATCACATTCCTCTATTTTAGGAATTGAGAAACTAAGGTGGCGGCTAACCCTAGGATTTTCGGCCATGAGTGGGAAAAATAGGGAAAAAGGAAATAAAGTAGGGAAAAGAAAGAAAAGGCTTGCAAGAGTTAGGATTTGAACTCAAGTCACCAAGAATTAAATACCAAGCTTTATCCACTAGATCACAACAACTCTCGTTTAATTATTCCTCAAATAAATTCCCGTAACTCCAACTCTACTCACTTTAGTCTTCTTCTATTAAATTCTACTCAACAAGAACAAAGGCTCTACCATCTCATCTAACACAACTATTTCTAAATAAATAAATTCATGCAATATCAAACTCATGAATCACATATTTTCATAAAAATAGTTCAAAATTATCAAATACAATATAAGATGCTATACTATGCATGACTTTCCCCTTGAACTAATAGTGGTTTAAATCAGGGTATCATAATATAGGCGGGCAATATACTCATTGCAACACAATAGATTAGCCATCAAAAGAATTAGACTGTAGAAGTATTACGATGATATAAAACTAGAACAAGCATAATTTCACAACATACATCTCATTTTATACTTATCCCATCTTCTTTACATATATGTATTCATATTACATACCAATTATATACATATCTATAGAAGATACTTACTAGCTAAATACATATCTACAAAAGAAATTAAATTCCGTTACTATATCAAATGATTTAGGTACCGCAAAAGCAACTACAACAACTTCTAAAACATTTCTTAGAAGATAGGCATGGCTAGGAAAGTTATTAAAATTTTATCAAATAGGAGATTGTTACGATCTTTTACACACAGTGCATTTGTTGGAAATTCTTAAGCACCAACAACTCTGAGGATTTTCTATTATAGACATTATAGCATGGTATGTAAATCCATAATTTATGCAAGTAAATAGAACTTTCACTAGTAGTTTAAAATTTTATTGAGAGCAAAACCAAGTTACTACAGTTTCAAAGTCCATTCATCCTATGGATTCAAGATAAAAATCAAGATATAACTTTTTTAGTCCTACCCCAAACTACCTAGCAAATGCATTACCTTTTTAGTCCTACTCCAAATTTTGCCTCGGTTGGACACTTTGGAGAATTTCATGGTCTTTTATCATATCTACAAAATAAAAATAAAAAAGGTAGTAGTTATTGAACTAACAATTAACAACTTTTAAATCAAAACTATTAATGTAAGTAAATAAAAATAATCTAAAAATAAATTCCATACACACCTATCTCAAGTTTTTCACGCTCTTCAATCATTTCTTCAAGATTAATAAGTTGCTTTGAGCCCCTCAACCAATCTGGGTAGCAAATAAGCACTGGTAGGAGTTAATAAACCCATAAATGTTTCTAAAGTCCTCCCTCCAATGCTAAAAATAGACTCAGATACCACCGTTGACATTTGAATATTCAAAACATCATCTGCAACCTTAGCCAAAGTAGGAAACCTTGCCTCATTTACTTTCCACGAACTCAAAATGTCAAAATCGGTTTTGAATTTTTTATGGTACTCTTCTAAACATCTATCCTCCTAAAGCTACAACTTGTTTCTCTTTATCTATTTGTACAAAATACTCATCAATTTTCTCATTCATTTCATCAACAACATCAATGGCATCATGAATAGATAAAGAGCAACAACTTCCCCTGCTACATCCTTTTTCTTATATTCTTCCATCATGTCATTCAAAGCTGAAGTAACATATGGCATCAAGTGTGCAACTTCATGTTTTCCTTAATATGTAGTGTACTTTACTTTGAGAAAATTGATTTTATACTAAGGGTCTTACACCACAACTGCGAAAACCATAGTATTTGTCTTATCCAGAGATCCCCAGTATTTGTCAAACTTTTCTCTTATTGCTCTATTCATTTAAACTAGTTATGAGTCTTCACTATTTTCACAAACCTCCAAATCCCTTAAAGTTCGTATTATCTCAGGAACGTACACATTGAAAGCATAATACAATAAGCCAGACAATTTACAAGTGATATCATAAAATCTTTTTAGGAATCTTGTTCTAATTCTCATATTATTCCAATCACTCTCACTAGGAAAATTTGATCCAATTTCTCTTAAGAACTTGTTGTCTCTATTCTCATACCTATCAAATGCCTTTTAATATAAAATTACAGCTTTAAGCATGGTATAGGTTGAGTTCCACCTAGTAGGATAATCAAATTGTAAGGATGCTTTGTTTTGAATGCCCAGTGCCTCAGCATATTCTCTAAACATATGTGACCTTTGAGGGCTACTTTGAATATATTTCACAATACTTCTATTTTTTTTTTCCTGAAGCATCAACGGTTTGGAGCCCATCCTTAATATTTAATTAAATTATACGTGAACAACACCTTGTATGGAAATGTTTTCCATTTAAAATTAAAGCATCTTTCTTTACCAACTTTTTTTTTTTTAACTGAGAAATTGCAAAATCATTATTGGATGCATTGTCAACTATTATGCATATGTGTCTATCTAAACCCTATCCTTGCATGCAAAACTCAATATCATTCCTAATATTAACTCCCTTATGAATTTTAATGACACAAAAATTTAGAATTCTCTTATACATATTCCATTGACTATCAATAAAGTGCGCTGTCAAGTATAAGTAAGGCAGATTTTGATTACTTGTCTAAGTGTCAGTAGTTAAAGAAACCTTTTGACACTTAGTTGTAAGAATGTCACATAGTTTCTATTTTTCTTTCACAAACAAAGCATAGGAATCTCTGACAATGGTATGCCTAGATGGAATCAGAAATTGAGGCACTGTAACTTCACAAAATTACTTGAACCCTTCTTTCTCAACAAATCTAAAAAGTAATTCATCCTTTTTAATCATCCTGACACAAGCCTCCGTAGTTGCTTGTTGATTAAAAAGCCAACAAGATAACTTAGCTTTTTTAGAATTTGAACCCTTAGTGAAATTCAAAGTTGATTGTGATTTATCTTTTCCTTTGTGTAATTCAACCAACTCTTTTTTACTAGGAAATTTTTTACAATTATCTCTCAAATGTTTCTATAAACCTAAAGTGCTTTGGTCACTGTTCCATGCATACTCTTTTTTACAACAAAGACTCATTGCCCTACTAGTTTCTTTTCCCTCTGAATCAATCAATCTTTCAAAATGATCCCAAACACTAGACCTACTTTTCTTATGAGCTTACTGAGTTTGAGGTTGACAAATAGAAGTAGTACCTTTGTTTCAATTAGGCAAAGAAGAAGAAGTAGTTGTGATTGGAAGATGAGTTCCACTTGCAGTTTAAGATTTTTCAGGTAATAAAGGATTAGACTTCCTCTTATTGTTTGATCCTCTTACATTCTCTATGGAATTCATCCAAAAAAAGTAAAAAATTACACAAGTAATTTATTATAATTGGTAAGAATCTATGGATCCCTTTTTTTTTTAATAATAATAACGCAAATTATGAATGTTCAATACTGCCACTTTCTTTGAGGAACAACTAAATATTCAAAAGTAATAAACTAGTAGTACTATCCATAGCCATTTTTCTTCAATAAATATGGCAAATATAGCAAAGTACAATGCACTAAAAAATGGGAGTGCATTGTCACTCCAAAATAGTTAACTAACCTTTCCTAGTCTCACCATGTATTTAGAGAGATCTATGAATCCTCTTCCTATTGCAGCTTGTTTTTTTTTAGTGTTATGCCCTAGATGTAATTAATTGTACATTATATATGACACATTTTATTTTAATAAAAGGTATTATTTATCTCACAGTTTCTTTTGTTTACTTTTGTGTAAAATAACTGTTAGATAAATTTCCTAGTACAATACTGTGTTAAGGAAATCATGATAGAGATCATGATATGAGATTCCTGCTACACTGTATAGTGTTAGTATTTAAATAGTCCCTAGTCGTAGTATTAATAAGACATGACATCATTAACGCGTTAAGACTAGCATGTGTTAGACTTTCTGATTTGATTAGGCGGTGGTTCTCATATCCGTGACTATTGAGATACTCAAAGTTAACACATAGATGCTTGTTAATGGAACAAGTACATTAGATGACCTAACTTTGAGATAATCACATGGATAACTATTTAATACCAGTGATATAATCTCGATATAGCAAACGTGCAGATATCCTTAGACTTGAGATCTCTAAGGTACTTTGTTTGCTGAGCTTTATGCTTTGATTCAAATCTCCGGAGCCAGATCGAGGGCCGCCTATGGGATGGATATTAGGTATATTGTGAGGTAAACGAAAGTAGTTGAGAGGGTCAATAAAGGATTCACCACTCCTAATAGTAGGGGCGAATATCTCACAGCCACTTGTAGGAATTACTACTCGAGAAGTCCTTGGCCAAGATGAATGTGTATTGAAAATAGTTCCAATTCATACACATCTAGAGTATTGGGTTCTTGATACAAGTACTATTGTATTCGGGCCAGAATATATTCTGGAGGGAGTTGACACTAATTTGGTACTCCAAACCGAATAGGATATTGTATGGTGAAAGGAGTTAATTGCTCTGTAGTTTGTTATTGAAGGGTTCATGTCAAGCCACTTGACTTCCTGGACTCTTGGGTGGTCATGATGTGTTGCTAGATACCGCTCATGATATATGAATGTGGGTTTATTAATTGATGAATTAATAAACCAATCCTGATTAGAATTGATATGATTAATTCTAATTAATTATGGATTATTAATCTCAAAGATGTTTGGATTAATTCATGTTTGCTACCAATTGACTGGGAAACCTAATAGGTCACATACAATAGAGGATTATATACTCAAGATGTTATTTGATAACATAGTGGGTTAATTGCGAGGAAGAGAAGTTGTTATGGCCAAATTATAATTAGTCATAATTTATGGGCTAAATTATAATTATGAGAACTTGATAATTCCAATTACAATTAGGGAATTCTAATTGTTTTAGAATTCTCAATTTTGATAATTCTTTTCGTGAAATATAGGATATGCACGAAACCCGAAGGTGTGAGAGCAATACGCACAAAAATAAGGGCTTCCAAAACCTCTTCTCTTCTCTCTCTCTCTCTCATCCTTCTTTTGAAGAAGAACAAACCCTAGCCGCCATTGTTTTTCCTGCTAACACAGGAAATTTTGGTACTTGAGTGTATCCTCTATGTGGATTTCTGTTAGAGATAATCACATACTGTGATTATAGTGGTTGGACATTCAACTCTCGTGGTGTTTGATCAAGAGGATTGTTGGATTGTGCCTTGACCGTTGAAGAAAGAAAATTTTGTTTTCCACACAATCAAAGAAAGGTAAAAAGTTGTTACATTTGTTCTCTTTATGTCTTGTTTTCCACACACATGGCAGATCTGGGATGGTATCTCGTTTTAATTTTTCGCTGCGCCATATATGATATGCGTGAGAGATACCCAATAGTTTTATAGGACAAATCATTGTCTATTCAGCAACTAACATGGTCAAAATTATGTATCACCAAAAGTACAAACATAAATAGGCACATAGTATGGCATTTGAATAAGGACATGTGTTGTGCGCGTGTGGTGCTCAAATGATGTAAATGTTGTGTAAAGAAATATGCCCGAGGCCCGTTCAAGTTTTAAATTAAAATACCAAGTTAACTCACATACACACACACAATTAGACAAGTATACCCATCATATAGTATAGAATTTAGTTGGCAAGTATTGAAGGTCTCTAGGAAATGACGTTAACTACCACTACTTATTCTGAAGTTTCATTATCTAATTCATTATAATAGTAAAGTAAAATGACTAGAGATTACTAACTAATCACAAAAGAGTACCACAAGGATATCTCTACCCAACTTATAAGATAAAATCAAGAGATCACAAAGGTAAGATGGGAATCAAGCTTTTCCTTGCTCTGATACCAAACTTTTTGATATGACTTTTTGTGGTGGTTTTTTCTTGGTGTTGTGGTATATTTGTTGGTTATGGTTCAGCTCAACAATGGGAACCAAAACAGAGAATTTTTCTTGTGACAAAAGAGAAAGGTAACCTAACTATCTACACTCTTTCAAATCCTTGAAGAACAAAACCTCAAAGACCCTCAAGATGAATAGAAAGTTCTACTAGATTCTCACCCTAATATCCTTGAAGCAACAAAGGCAAACAAGAACAATAGAATAGAGAAAATAGGCATCCAAATATTGAATTTCAAACAAACCTTAGAAGAACAAAGCAACTAAGACCCATTCAAAAAAAAAACATTGGATTATCCAAAAGATTTATAGACTCTTACAAAAGGAGGACTAACCCTTTAGCTTGGTCTTGGATAAGAAGAACAAGGAGGCTTGGCCTCCTAAGATTCTCTCTCAAATTTGAATTAAAAGTCAAGTGAATTGTCTTGTCAAAGTAATAAATGTGCTATTTATACTACCCTAACCCTAGCTAAGTAATCCCTGATGTTTAGTTACAGTTTAGGGTCAAAATAAGTCTTTACAAGTAATTAAAAGTGAAGAAAACCGAAGAAAAACATTAAAAAGCAGAACAGTCGATGACTGCCTAGGGCCAAGCTGGCGCCAGTTTGGAACATCACAACCGGTGCCGGTTAGGTTCTGTCTTCGACCGGTTCTCATTTGCTTGAGTATTGGTTTTGGACAGAATGGAGCCGGTGCCGGTTTGACTGCATGGAGCCGGCGCCGGCTACCCTCTGGAAGCCTTCCTTGTCAAATTTCATCCCCTTTGGTTGACGGCTTAAGTTCTTGTTGGGGTCCTTTGCGGATGGCATCAACACGAACTCTTTGCTCGTTTTGTCAACCCTCCAATCCTCCTTCATCCTCAAGCATTATTTGATGATCAATTGAAAATCATCTTGAAACTTCTTGGTCCTTGCTCTAGTCATCGGTCCTTGTCCTCCATGATGAAGTGGAGTCTCATCACTTTATCAAACAGTTTATACACATATTCAGATATAACAATTAAACTGAAAGATAAAAAATGCTTCTTCTATTAATTATTATGCAATATACATGGTACAAGTGATTTTCTCTAGGGCATAACACTAACAATCTCCCACTTGTACTAGAGCCAATCATTCATATATCAAATACCGAATGGCTGAACATGTTTATAATGTTTCTTCTGGGAAAGTGCTTTAGTGAATGGATTAGCTATGTTCTGATCAGTGAGAATTCTCTCTATCTTTACATCTCATTTATCAATGATATCTCTAATAAAATGAAAACGTCTAAGTACATGCTCTAGTCAATTGTCAGTAACAATATCTTGTTTGGAACTTTTCCAACCCACTACCTTTCCACACAACATAAATACGTATCCAGATTATGATTTGTAGTCGTCCTTATCGGACTAAAAACTGGCATCAGTATACCCTCTTACTTGCAAATCACCATCTCCATATACCAGGAATACATCATTACTCCTTTATAAGTACTTGAGGATATTCTTTATAGCTTCCCAATAACTCTCTCTAGGGTCAGATTGGTATCTGCTGGTCAAGCTAAGAGCACATGATACATCGAGCCTAGTACATACCATAGCATACATGATAGACCTAATTACCGAAGCATACAGAATTCTACTCATATGATCCTTTTCAACTTGTATATTTGGAGATATCAACTTTGAAAGGCTTACTCCATGTGTCATATGTAAGAATCCTCTTTTGGATTAATCTATGCTGAACCCCTTCAACACTTTATCTTTGTATATAGACTGCAAAAGAACTAGCAACCTCCTTGATCTATCTCTATAGATCCTTATTCCTAGAATATAAGTTGCTTCTTTAAGGTCTTTCATGGAGAACATCTTGGATAACAAAATCTTTACAGATTGATGAACGGAAACACTATTTCCTATTAGCAATATGTCATCTATATAAAGTAATAAGAAAACAAATGCACTCCCACTAATTTTCTTATACACACAAGGTTTATCCATATTTTGAATGAAACTAAATTTTGGAATTATCTCATCAAAATGGATGTTCCAACTCCTAGATGCTTACTTAAGTCCATAGATGGACCTTTGCAACTTGTAAATTTTTGTGCCATCTTTGGAAGTGAAAACTTCAGGTTGTGTTATATATACTTCCTCGATGAAGTTTCCATTAAGGAAAGCTGTTTTCACATCCATTTTCTAGACCTCATAGTCATAATGAGTGGTGAGTGCTAGGAGTATTCTTATGGATTTTAGCATAGCGACTGGTGAAAAAGTTTCGTCATAGTCAACACCTTGCTGATGTCGATAACCTTTTACAACTAGACGTACCTTATAGGTTTGCACCCTATAAGGTATCCATGTTGGTTTTTTCTTGAAAACCATTTGCACCCTATAGGCTTGATTCCTTCGAGTGGATCAACTAAAGTCCATACTTGGTTGTCATACATAGAATCTATTTCTGACTTCATAGCTTTAAGCCATTTGTCAAATTCTAAACTATTCAGAACGTCCTTGTAAGTAGTAGGCTCATCTTCTTCTATGAACAATACGTCATTGTGGTCACTTATAAGAAATCCATATCTCTCAAGTGCCACTCATATCCTACTCGACCTATGAGGCTCTTGTGTGTTAGAAGGTTCAACAATAGGTGTGGGTTCAGACAGTTGATCAATATTTGTTTGTTCTTCTAGAACTTCACTAAATTCAAGCTTACTCCTACTATCTCCTTTAAACATATGCTCCTTTTCTAAGAAGAAACATTTTTTGAAATAAAAACTTTATTTTCAGTAGGAAGATAGAAGTAATATCCAAAGGACTCTTTTGGATATCTAACAAGCAAACATTTATCAGACTTATCAAGTTTATCTAACATTGCCCTTTTAACAAAAGCAAGGCAACCATCCTTAAATGAGATAACTTTGGTCTCTTACCAAAGAAGAGCTCATAAGGAGTTGTATCAACCATTTTTTATGGAACTCTGTTTAATATATAAACAGCAATCTTCAGTGCATATTCCCAAAATGATTTTGGTAACTCTACAAAAGCCATCATGGTCCGTAACATGTCTAGAATGGTTCGATTCATTCTCTCAGATAGACCATTATGTTGAAGTGTATCTGGTGGAGTCTATTGAGATAATATCCTATTATTTCTAAGATAACTTAGAAACTCTTGGTTGAACACCTCCTCGATCAGATCTAACAGGTTTAATACTTTTGCCAAGTTATTTCTTTACTTTATTCTTGAAGTCTTTAAACTTGTCAAATGCTTCATACTTGTATTTCATTAAATACAAATACCAATATCGTGAATAGTTATCAATGAAGGTTATAAAGTAATAATAACCTCCTCTATATGTATTAGTTCTAATAACTTTTTAGCTCTTTCTCCTTTTCTAGAAAATTAAGTTTTAGCCATTTTAACAAGTAAACAAGATTCGCATATGTCATATAATTCATAATCAAATGACCCCAAGTCACCCAACTTGTATAACTTAGACACGTATTTTTCATTTACATAGCCTAAACAACAATGTCATAAGTAAGATGAGATTGAGTTATCTTTTATTTGTTTCTTTACATTTATATTAAGATTGGATTATCCATGTCTAGAACATATAAACCATTAACCAAAGTTGTAGAACCACAATAGATATCATTTAATGAAAAAGAACAACATTTATTCTTAAAATTTAAATAAAATCCAAAGAAGTCTAAACAAGCAATTGAGATAATGTTTTTCAATAAAACTAGTACACAATAGCAGTTTTGAAGTTCTAAAATTAATCTAGAAGATAGATTAAGATGATAAGTCTCCACAGCTAGTGTAGCAACATTTGCTCCATTTGCAACTCGCAAGTCCACATTGCCCTTTTCCAACCTTCTATTGCCCTTTAGTCCCTACAAATTATTGCATAAATGAGATCCATAATTGGTATTTAATACCTATATCTCATTATTAAAGGCAGTATTAATCTCAATCATAAACTTACTAGGAGTAGAAATAGAAGTGCTTGCAAGCTTCTCCTTCTATTTCTTTTCCTTTATGGTCTCTAAGTAGGCTTTGCAGTTACACTTCCAATGGCCCATCTTGCCACAATAATGACATGGCCCTTTAGTGGCTGCTTCCTTCTTCTTCACGCCTCTTTTGGGCTTGGTAGGATTATTCTTCTTCTTTTTAGAAACTTTCTTCTTAGAAGACGAAGAACCTACTAGCAAGATCGCCTTATCATCGTTCTTCACGGATGATTCAACAGTCTTAAGCAAATTGATAAGCTCAGGTGTGGTGGTCTCAATATTGTTCATGTGGTAGTTAATCTCAAATTGTGAAACACTACTTGGTAATGATTGTAAAATTAAGTCAACACTTAAATCGTGATCCATTACGAAACCAAGAGACCCAAGCTTTTCAATATAGCCCAACATCTGCAGCCTATGAGTGGCCACTGAAGTACCCTCAACCATCTTAGAATGGGACAGTGGCTTAGAGATCTCATATCTCTCAATTCTAGCTTGTTTATCAAACAGCTCTTTAAGATGGAAGATAATAGTTTGATCATCCATATGCTCATGCTGTTTTTATAACTCAAGAGTTATTGACTCCAGCATAATACATGATACAGTGTTACTATCCTTCTTGTGCTTCTTGTGGACAGCATGCTCATCAGTAGGAGCATCTTAGGCTAGAGGTGGCAGAATAGGAGTATCTAGCACGTAGAGCAACTTTTTCGATTTGAGAACGATTCTCAAGTTTCTATACTAATCCAAATAGTTTGATTCGATGAGCTTATTTGTTTCCAAGATGCTGCGTAGGTTTAGGTTTGTCGACATAATGCAAGTGACCTAGATGTAAAGGTAGAGTAATTAGAACATGTATATGCTCATGATATGGAGGTAATTAGGTCTTTAATTAAACACATTTTTACTCAAATCAATAGCCTCCACTATTAACTCAGGAAAGCTTGTTGGAAGCTTTCCTAGTGGACCAGTATCTAAATTCCTTAAGAATGACCTTGGGTCTGCCTAACAAGCTACTCTTAAGTTTAGTGGTAGGTATCTAATACCAATTACATCAAATGTGACTAATGTATCATTGGGTAATTGACATCTCTTAATCATTAAAGTATTCCATACTATCCCAACTTTGCCTCTCATATTCTTTATGCTTGGGTTAGCCCAACCAGGATAAAGAAATTAGTTAAACCCAATGTCAAGTAAGCTTGGGTATGCCCAACAACCTGGTCTCGAAAAAGAGCTCTCATTCTTACTATATTATTGGAAGGCATTAGATTTAATATTATTTGAGGGATTTATTCCTTTTAGTTGTCTCATCATTTGACATGCATTCAATTTATCAATAAGCAGCATAAATTGATAAACACGGTAATAAACAATTACGTGGCATGGTTAGGGACTCTCTAGATTAATTTTCTCGAGCCATCAAGGAAATTAATATGGTCAACCCGATGTGTTCATGCATGATTTAAGTAGAATGTTTTTACCATCTCGCTTTGTTTTGATTGCCGTCTTCAACATCTTGTAAAGTTAAATTCTACCTCAATCTAACCTATATAAACTAATTTACATAATTTTCAAAAGGAAGAAACCTTGAGTTACATTCGAGGGGGGTTAGATGAGAAGAGAATTACACAAGAATTTTGAGATAAGGTAGGATGCGCATGCCCTATTTAAATAAAACAAAGCGATAAAGATGCATGAAGAGATAAGTTTGGTCTTAGTCCATAACCATCCACCATGCCAACAAAACATGCTTAAAATACAGCATATAAAGCATCCAATGCACAAACATCCAAAATCAGTATTTTGGAGAAATCTGGGTCCAAAATTGAATTTTGGAAAGTTTTGAGCCGAAATCACATTTTTAGAAAATTGTGGGTCCTCTATGTAATTTTGAAAATATTTTATCCAAAATCATGGGTTTCAAATAAATTCTAGTCATTATTAAACCTATTCTCAAAATTAGAAAAAATAAAAAAAAACATATATTTTTTCTTTATAAAACAGTGCTGGAATAGAGTGCACCTGGCGCCAAGTTAGTCGAACATACCCAGCCCCAGGTTTGCTCTGGAGGCATGCACAAAGAAAGAACAAAGTGTACCTGGCGCCAGGTGGGTCGAATGTACCCGGCACCAGGAAGGCTTTGGAGGCGGAAAAATCACTGTTCATCTTCTTCCCCAAATTTTGCTATAAATTTTCCATGAACAGCAATGTGATTTTCATACCATTCGAAACAATTTTGATATCAAACATTGTTAATCAATATTAACAACCAACTATAATCTACGTCACAATTTAAACAATAATCCAAATTGTTGAATCAAAAGCTTAATTGCAGAAAATCTTATGCCAAAACAGAGACCCGCATGGAAACAGTTTCCAACCAATTTTGAATGACCCAAAGACTCTTCAAACCAGAAAATCCAAGCATGCCATATAAAGTAGTAGATATACAATCACCATGATCATATAGTTACATGCTTTGAAATGATTTCAAAGCGATTAAAGACCAATTAAAACACAAACACAAAGACTCTGATACCACTATTGGGATTTCATCATGCTTATCAAATAAGAACGTAGCGGAAATAACTATGAAATCCATGTCCAAGGATCACATGTTTGCAATTAAAATGGGAATAGAGGAAGGAACTGGATATTACCTTCTATGGCAGAAAACAAAAAATTTTCTTGCACCTACTTCTCTACTTTGATCATCCACTTTACGCCACTACAATCCAAGAGTAGGATTATCTCTAGTAGTAATCCACACAATGTTGAATCGCTCACAAGCCCGCTCAAATCTATTCTAGTAGAAGAGAAAGGGCTAGGATTAATAATTGGAGAAGAAAGTGGTGAAGAAGGAGAACAAAAAATCATCCTTTTGATCGTGAAAAAACTCACACAGCAATAGGGAACGTTTCCCATGTTTATAGGTTTTAGGATTTGTGTTAATTGCAATTAAGTCATCCAAGATCCAATGTCTACAATTGGGCTCTTGAAGTTTATATAATTGCAACAAAATCTCATGAATTATAACAAACTTATAATTCACCTATAAATATATTTTCTTCTCTCAATTAACCCCACAATATTATCAAATAATATATATTGAGCATTCAAGCCTTTATTGTGTCTGACCCATTAGGTTTCCTGGTCTTATTGGTAGCATAATATGAATTAATTCTAACAGCTTTAGAATTAATAATCCTAAATAAAATATAAGATTAATTTATTAAATCTCTAATTAATAAATCTACATTTAGCATATCAAGAGCAACATCTAGCAACGACTCTTAATCACTTAAAAGTTCAAAAAGTCAAGTGGCTTGACATGAATATTTCAATTGCAAATAACCAGTGCAATAAACTCCTTTCACCATACCATATCTCATTCTGTCTAAAGCATGGAATTAGTGCCAACTCCATCCAGAATATTATTAATTCTAGCCCAAATATTTTAGTATTTGTTCAAGAAATCCATTGCTCGATCTGTGTATCAAATTTGAAACTATTTTCAACACATAGTCACCTTGGCCAAGGACTTCATAAGTAATGATTTCTACAAGTGACCCTGAGATATACTCTAATACTATTAGGAGTTGTGAATCCTTTATTGACCCTCTCAGTTATTTTCGTTTACTTTACATTATACTCAATATCCATCCCATAGGCGGTCCTTATAAGACTTCAAAGATTAGAATCAAAATACTACGCTCGATAAACAAAATACCTTGGAGATCTAATGTCTAAGGATACTTATACACTTGCTATAATGAGATTCTATCACTAACCCTCAATAGCTTATCCAAGTGATTATCTCATTGCTAGGTCATCCAATGAACTTGTTCATATAACAAGCATCCACATATTAATCCTGAATATCACAATACTCACGGTTATGAGAACCACCACTTGATCCAATTAAGGGATTTTACATGTGCTAATCTTGGCATATTAATAATGTCTCCATCTCATTATTACTATAACTAGGGATTATTCAAGCACAAACACTGCATAGTGTAGTAGGAATCTTACATCGTGATCTCTATCATGATTTCCTTAACATTGTGTTGTATTAGGGACTTTATCAAATAGTTTATACACATATTCAGATATAACAAATAAATTGAATGATAAAGAATGTCTCTTCTATTAATTATTATGCAATATACATGGTACAAGTGATTGTCTCTAGGGCACAACGCTAACAGTTATAGCTCATGTGATTGCCCAAAAAATAATGAGTAAAGAAGAAGTATTGATTTGCAAAAAGATAGTGCAATTCCTTGTGAACACTATAGTAGCTATAGGCATAATTCATTAGATTGTTGTTGGAACTCCTTTAAGAAGCAATGTAGCCAATTGAACAAAAGATTTGAGTTGAGAAAGAAACAATATGAGAGAAAACAAAAGCATGAGTTTGAAGTCGAGGAGAGTGATAAGGTTGTTGGGAAAAATGAAAAGAATGCGCAAAATGAATTACATGAAGTTGAGAAAGAGGAGAAGCTAGAAAAAGAAGTCAAAGGCTAAGAATTACCAAACCAAAGGGATGAAGAAGAGTATGAAAAAGTTGAGAAAAATATTGATGAGATTGATGAGGAGCCAAGTAGTGATAAAGGAAAAGAAATGGAACCTTTGAAATCCACAAATGGGGTGACTAAGAAGTTCTACAATATCTTGTTATTTCTAGATAAAGAGTCACGTCCATTAGAAGTGATAGAGGAGAATGAGCAAAATAGAATAGAATTTGTTAAAGAGCAAATAAATTCAAACAATGAGCTGGAGAATGAGCAAAAGTGTGCACTATGGATGAAGGTCCCAAAAATGCTTTAAGTACTCATAAAGTGGGAGAAAGCTCGTATCAATAAGAGGAGAAAAAGAAGAGTTGACTAGAGGTGGTGCAAGAACAAATAAGAAGAAGCGAGATTAGTGAGAACGAGCTATCTAGTTCAACGATGCAAGACACCAACTCTAGTGGAGACGTTAGAGTGAATGGAAAAGATGGGGATGCACTTGAGAGACCATGCTCATTGATTGGTGTTAGGAAAGAGGTTGTAGATGAGTGTGTAGTGGAAGGAGAAGGAACTTTAGAAAGGGATAATATATTCTATTCAAGGTGTCAAATCGAACAAAAACTAAGTAGCTTGATTATTGATGGGGAGTTGTAAGAATGTGATTAGTGCTATATTAATAGAAGAGTTGGGAATGGAGACCTTGAAACATCCTAGACCTTACAAACTTTAATGGTTGAACAATTGTATCGAAGTGAAGGAGAATAAATAAGTTAAGGTGGAATTTGCCAAGGGGATTACAAGGATGACGTTGTGTGTAATGTCTTTCCCATGCATGTTAGACATTTGTTGTTGGGAAGACCTTGGCTATATGATAGGGATGTGGTTCACCATGGGAGGAAAAATACCTAGACTTTGTGCAAAGATGGAAGAAAATTTACACTTTATTCTATGTCCCTTAGTGAGGTTTTGAGAGATCAAAATTTCTTGAGGGAGGAAGACAAAAAGAAAAGAGTGCAAAAGGAGAAAGAAAAACAAGAGAGGGCAAAACAAGAATATGAGAGAAGAGAAAATGAGAGGAGAAAAAATGAGGAGAATGAGAGATTAGAAATCCCAAAGAAGGCACAACCAAAGAGAGAGTATGGAGGTAAAATAATAGTGCTTCATTGGGTTTTGGGGGTGAAAACAAAAAGAGTATGGAAAAAGAGAGAGAGGGTAAAATGAGAAAGAAAATTTGAGTTATAAAGAGAGAAAACAAGGAAGTTGGCGAGGTCCAAAAGGCTAACGTTACATCTTCGTACTAAACTTCTTGTTTGCATTCTTTTGTAGGGAAAACCACCCGAGCAGTATGGCATATTAATTCTATGAATCCACTTCAAGAAGAGGGAAATGTTGTGATCCATCATAGGCTTGAAGGACTAATCAAAGAAAGGGGATGGATAGCCAAGCCTTGCTTCAAGGTTTCTTGGAAAGATTCAACATTCAAGATGTTTGAAGGTAATTTTCTAGCCATCTAAGACTACAAGCCAAGAACAAGAAGATAATCAAGAAATGGGTGCAAAAAATGGAGATTAAAGGAGCTCAAATTCTACACAATCACACATAGAAAATCAAGAATCCCTAGAAGCTAATTGAGGAGCCAAAAAGAGCTTAAAGAGAAGTGGATTCAAGTGGAAGATCAAGGAATGGCTAAGGAAATCTAAGGGGATGTATTTGATCAAGCTTAGAGGAGTGCAACAGGGGATGCATAGCTTAAATGCACGCCATACATCAAGTTGTGCATATGGCAAAAGAAAAATTGCTCCTAAAAGTTATGCATGGTTAGTTGCCTATGCACAGCTTAAATTTTGTGAGCCCGATGATGGCAAGCCATACAATAATTATACATGGCTGTGCAAACTTCCTAAAGGCATTTTCATGTTTTACTTAGCTTATTTTTACTATGTTTCAGCCCTTGATTATTTTTCTATGAATTGTATTAGTTTTAATGGCCAATTTGACTTATTTTAGGAATCTTTCGACTAGCTTAAGTTAGAGGTTCTATATACCCCATTATAACTCTTGTAAATGGGACTTTTAGAAATTTGAGAATTTGAATGCAAGAACTTTTGTGAGTTTGGTGAAGTGATTCCTCTTGGGTTTTTTCCCTTCAATCAAGACAATCTTAGGGCTTAGTCATTCCTTTTAATTTAAGTTCTAAACTATTTAAGGATAATCCAATCCTTCATCTCTAATTGGGGTGTTAGGTTTCTTCCTAGTATTCTTGTTAGGATTTAGTTGGGTGCCAAAGTCTTCCCATCCCTTTTGTTCTTGATCCTTATTGGGTTAAGGGTGTTGGGTGTTGATTTAGTTAGCTTAATTCATTAGATTGTGGGTTCTAGGTGGCTTAGTTTACCTAGGGTTCTAGTCTTTGGATTGGGATTTGTTTGAACTTTCATTTTGAAGTATAAATTCACTATTTTGAGTGCTTTTAGTGTTCTTGGATTTAATGCTTCTTTGAGCCATGGAAATTGCAACAAAATGGTGCTCTGAACTTGTATAATCTAATATAAGAGTAAAATAGGATGCAAGCCTTTAATTTCAATTCAAATAAAGTAAAAATAGCAACTGCAAATTCATATTATAAAGGTGATAAAGGTAAAACTAATATATATGGGTTCTCTTCTTCTTTATAATCCTCCTTTAGGTGCCCTTTTTCTTCTTCAATCTACCTTTTATCTTCTTTTCTTTACTTCTCCTTGTGTTTCCAAAAGGTTTTTTAGAGGTTTTCCTTGTGTCTTTTGTTTCTCTTTTTTGTAAGAACCCAAATAAAATGTATTTATAGGTTACTCTCTTAGATCCCTAAAATTCTATAGAACAGGAGGTATTCTGTGAAGTTGCATGGTGCCATAGAAGGTGATCTGCATGCCACCGTGCATATTCTGATATGCTACACCCATGTTGAAATGACATCATAGGTCTTGATTTCATTATGTGCTAGAAACAGGCATGACACCATAGAAGGTAATATGCATGGCCTCGTCAGTTCTCAGGATTCCTGATGTTTTTTACTTCTAATTGTGCACAATGCTGATGCGTATGGATTTGGGTATAAAAATTATATAAAAAATAAGCACATTTCCAATCAAGTTTATATTAAAACGTTAAACCCAAATTACATATATGAGCAAGCGTACTCATCATTAACAAAGCATAGGGTTCAAACGAGTGTCGATCCTCAAAGAACAAGTATACACTAATCACCTTTCTTTCATTGTTTAACCGACTCGATAAAGTGAAAAAGATATAAAATAAAATAAAATAAAAATATATACATGTCAAGGATGGAGAAGTATGCAACTCAAACCATTGTTTCGACAAACACAATCTTAAGGTACCTAATCATTATTATAACTAATCATTCTCTTGGCATCATGAAGGATTAAAGTAGACTTACTTCTTTTCCAATCCATGAATCCCTATCTTCTAGATAACTTAGCATTACATTCCTGTCTCAACTAGTCTTACCCAAAAGATGCATTAAACACAATCATTTGATTAAATTTCCATTCCTGACAAACTTAAAACATGAAATTAACCAATGAATCTATTCCTGACAGACATCAATTAACCTTTATCTACCTTTTTCTTAGCAATTAACCCATTTTTCAAGCAAGTTAAGAGACAACAAATATGAAATCAATCAAATTGAAACCTCAATCAACCCTTTTCCAAGCAAGTCAATAGAAAGCAACAATCAATCAATCTCGTAATTCGCCCAAGTAATTAAATACCAAGAAAAACAACCAATTAATCAAAAGATCAAATAACTCTAAAAACCATGAATATCTTAAACAATGTCAAATTACAATAAAACAATTAACATATCATTATTCAAGAAAAAGAAAATAAAAGAAAGAAATAGATACTCATAGACAAGCCTTTTTCTTCTTCCCTTGAAGACCTTCTTGTACAATCTTCCTTAAACTATTTATTTCTCTCGGGAAAATATTGGCGATGCACTCTAAAATAAATCTAAGTCTCTACATTGTGCACCCCCCCTTTTCCTAGGGTAAATTGGCCTTTATTTATAGGGTCACAAAGTTTCTAAAAGAGTCCTAAATAAAGAAGAAGTAATTACTAAAAAATATCTAAAACAAAAAATGAGTAATAAAAACTAAAACTAAATTAAAAACCTAAAAATTAAAACAATATCACATTCTTGTCTCCATCGCCTTTTGACTTTTGAGATTTAAAATTTAGTTTAATTCAATTTGACTTCAATTCAGATTCTTTCTTTTAGCTTTGTCATCTTGTCATTTTGTGCCGAACAAATTGATGTTGAATTTGGAATTGTGAAATCTGCAATCGGCTTCCAATTGTCGTTTTAGCTTTTCTCTTACTGTTCGGCTCACGTGAGCCACAAAATTGAATACCAAAGCTACTTCTTGTTCAATTGTTGCTGACCAAAATTCTGCTTTTGTTTTCTATTATTGCTTTTGTTGTTTTCTCAGCCACCTTTGTTGACCGAAATGTCTTTCTTCGTTTTGCTGTTGTCCTTTCTTGTTGTCGGATGAAGTGATGAAGCCAGCCGAAATTGTCTTGCTAATTGCTGCCCGAATTTCCTTCTTCTTTCTTCTTCTTTTGCCTTTGTATTTTGCTGACCTAAATTCTACTTGGCTGACCGAATCAATTCTTTCTTTTTGTTGCAATTGTTTCTCTTTTGTTTAGCCGTGACATAGCCTTCAGAAGCTTAGCCATTTTTTTCTTTTTTTCCTTTCCCTTTTCAATTGCAATTACCCTGTTCCTTCAATTCTCTTTTTGCTTCCAATAGCTAACCGGCACCGGCTGTCCTTCTCGGGCTAGCGCCGCCTCTGTTCTGAAAAATCACATAATTAGCTCTAATTTTCTTTTATATTTGCATAAAATTACAAAAAAATCATTTTTATAAAGGAAATATCAAATAGGAAGGAATATGACTAGTTATTGTACAAAATGTATCACAAAATAACCTCAAATAACTATAAAAAATATGACTAATTTAGCCCCTATCAAATGCCTTGCATAGTGAGAGGAATAGTTCCATGGACATCTAGAACTTTAACTTTTGAAGCTCAATTATTGCACACAACTTTGCATGGTAATGGTGACGGTGCCATGGATACTTTCCAATTTCACAGTGTAAGTGCTTTTCACCTTACTTTCTCTTCTAATCTCATATTAATGCATCCTATATTAATCAGTATGAAAATAGGGGAATAAGTAGCAATCCATAGTGGATTTCTCAACAATTTTAAGTACAAATAATGTACAAAATATGTATATGATAAATACTCTCCACACTTAAACATTTGCTTGTCCTCAAGCAAATTATCAAAATTAAAAGTGCTCCAAGCAAAAACAATAATCAAGAGTAGATTTTTGGCAACAATGACTATTATGAAAAAATATTTAATTTCTGTTGAGTTGAAAATTTAGTTCAAGATCATCCAACTAGGCTAAACTTATGTAAACCCATGCATTTGAATAGATAAAACCAAAGCCGTCGAAGTTAGATTAAACAAGTCTATATCTATTCAACATACTTCACCGTATTTCCTAAGTCAAGAATACAATTCAAGTGATTCATATAAGTAGGGAATAATGCGTGAATTTAAATTCTTCGACTTTCAAAGCTACCGCAACCATAGATAGTAAACAGAGGGGTGGTCCCCAACTTACTTTAGTAGGGAATGTAAATGCCTATTAAAGATGGATAATAAAGATCTTTCAGCTTCTACATTTTACCTTCATGAAATTCTCATTTTCTTTTAGAGCAAGATAATACAAATGCCTAATAGAGATAAAATGAATGATTTTCAGCTTTTACATTATCTTGCTTCAATCACTCATTTTCTTACCCAGCTTTTTATATTACCTTGCTTCAATCATGCATTTTCTTAGCCCAATCCACATTTACTTAAAACCAAAATTAAGACTAGATAGAAGATCATAGAATATAAATAGACTCAAATTCCCTTACTTATACTTTAGCACAAGTTTCTGATCAATTCCTAAGAAATAAAGTGCAACAGTGTTTACTAGAACATAAACAAGGTTTAAGCTACATTTTCAAGATCTAGTCCATATCTCACCAAATATACACTATTACCTAAGAATATCTAGTTAGAATAACCTCATTTCGAATTTTTATGTCAAGAGAAAAGGAATAGCAATTCTAAAAAAGTTCAAAATATGCTGAAAAAATTTAGCTCAATTTCATCAATCATTCTCAACATAAATCATAAATTTTAGACAAAATTCTTGTAAGGTAGTACACTACATTCTCTCTTTCTCCCACACTTAAAGTGGATAATGTCCTCATTGGCCCAAAATGTATGCAATGTACTGTATGAAACAAGACTGAAAATGATAAGGGAAAAAAAGTAGAGTAGTACTCCCCAAGTAATTAGAAGCTCAATTTTGATCATCAAAAAGAAAAGAATAGAGGATCAACCATAAAGAAAGTTATATCTATAATCATCCAAAATACTGAATAAGTGCAATAAAGTGAAATAAAATGCTAAAGTGCAATGAAATAACCAAAAAAAAAAAATACTAAAAATGTTATAAGTAAAATCCTATCTCTCTCTAATAGTAAGAAATTGCAAAGAAAAGAAAAAAAACATATAAAAGATAGGTTAATCAATTGGAGTTTTTGTAGCATATAAGATTGATGAATCTCTTTCTAAACCCCCAAGATCCTCTCCAAAGTAAAGCTTCAACTAGTTTCCATTCACTTTAAATATCATTTTCTCTGGATGAGAAATCTATATGGTGCCATAATGAAAGACTCTATTCACCATGTGCGGCCTAGATAATCCGGTCTTAAGCTTTCCAAGGAACAATCTTAATATTGAATTATAAAGCACCACTTGATCGCCCTCTTTAAATTCCTAGTTTGACAAAATGTGTTTACCATGCTATTGTTTGACCTTCTCTTTATACACTTTATGGTTCTCATAAGCCTCATTTCTTTAATCATCAAGCTTATTCAGTTGAAGACACCTCTTTTCTTCTACGAAATCAAGATCAAAATTTACAAGTTTGATCTCCCAGAATTCCTTGTGCTCAATTTCTATAGGTAAATGAAAAAACTTCCAATAAATCAATCTATAAGAGGTGATGCCTAAGGGAGTCTTACAAGCAGTTTCATATGCCCATGAAGCCTCACTCAGTTTCTTACTCAAATCTTTCCTCGTATGACTGACTACTGTTTTCAAAATTCTTTTGAGCTCTCTATTAACTATCTTAACTTGGCCACTAGTTTAAGGGTAGTATAGGGTTGCAAGCTTATGGGTAATAACTAGATAAAGTAGTGTCTTTTCTAGAAAATGAACAACCACTCGAGCATCATTAGTTGGCAAGGCTTGTGCGTCAACCCACTTTGATACATAATCAACAGCAATTAAGATATATTTACAGCCAAAAGAATTAGGAAATGGTCCCATAAAATTAATTCCCCAAGACTCAAATACTTTGCATGATTGAAAGATTGATAAAGGCATTTCATGAGCTTTTTAGAAATTTAGAGGTTTTCCTTGCGCATTTATTGCACATTTTCACAAACCTGTATGCATTCTTAAAGATTGAAGGCCAGTAAAATCTAGATTCAATGACTTTTCTCGCAGTCACATTGGCTTAATAGTGTCTACGAGCTGGTCTTTCATGAAAATGGCAAAGAATGATTTTAGATACATATTAATCCCCGTTTATTCTAATAACATGATCGGCATAACAACAAAAAGGAAAGGAATCCTCCCAAAAGTAATACTTTACATCCGAGAAAAATTTCTTCGTTGCGAAGTATATTCCTTTGGAATAATTCATATAGAAAGATAATTAGCAAAGTCTGCAAACCAAGGAGATAGAAAAGTTTTACTCTTAATCCATAACAGTTGCTCATAAGGGAAAATGTCATGAATTTCAGTTTCCTTCAAAGGCTCTAAATAGGGATTGTCCAATCTAGACAAATAATCTAGTGTAAGATTTTCAGCTCCTTTCTTATCTTTAATCTCCAAATCAAATTCCTGTAAAAATAACACCCTTCTTATCAAACTAGGCTTAGAGTCGTGCTCAACAGGAAGAGAGTTCAAAGTAGAATAATGAGTGTATATAATACTTTAGACACAATAAGGTAAGAATGAAATTTATTAAAAGTAAACACTATGGCAAATAGCTCTTTTTTTTTTTTTTGTGGTAGTATAGTTTTCTTCTGTATTAGTGAGAATTTTGCTTGCATAGTGAATTAGTTGAAAGTTCCTCTCTTGCCTTTGTTCAAGAACTACAACCCTCTGCAAAATCACTTGCATCACACATTAGTTCAAAGGGTAAAGACCAATCAGGGCTAACCAAAATAGGAGTTAGTTAACTAAAACTTTAATTCATTGAAAGCTTGCACACATCATTCATCAAAATTAAGTAGGGTTTCTTTTTTCTAAATAGAGAAGTGAGAGATTTGAAAATTTTGAAGAAGTCTTTGATAAATCTTCTACAGAAACTAGCCTGCCCTAGAAAACTTCGAATAGCTCTTACAGAGGAAGGTGGAGGAAGTTTTTCAATAATTTCAATATTTTCTCTATCAACCTTTAAGGTCTTATACCCCAGAACAATGCCCTCGTCTTAAAATGTTTTTTTTCCCCAATTCAATACAAGATTTATTTCCTTGCATCGTTGGAGTACTCGTTCCAAATTTCTCAAGCACCATTCAAATGAGTCTCCAAATACTGAGAAATCATCCATAAATACCTCCATTATATCACCAATTAGTCCCTCAAAAATTGCCATCATGTGTCTTTGAAATGTTCCTAGACCATTACAATGTCCAAAAGGCATACGATGGTAGGCAAAAGTTCCAAAAGGGTAAGTAAATGTTGTTTTCTCTTGATCCTCAAAAGCTATGGGTATCTGAAAATAACCAAAAAATCCATCAAGGAAGTAGTAGTACGTATGCCCAACTAGTCTTTCCAACATTTGATCAATAAATGGAAGTACGAAGTGGTCAATTTCTGTGGCTTCATTTAACTTCCTATAGTTAATGTACATTCTCTAACCATTACAAGTCTATTTATATCATTATGAACTACATTCATACCTCCTTTCTTATGAACTAATTGAGTTGGACTTATCCCCATACTTTCTAATATAGTATAAGTGATTCATGCATCTAGAAGTTTAATCACTTCATTTTTCACCATTTCCTTCATGTTTTAATGCAATCGTCGTTGAGGTTGCATCACAAGCTTAGCACCTTCTTCTAATAATATCTTGGGTATGCACGAGGAAACACTAATTCCTATTATATCAGTTATTTTTCATTCTATTGCTTTCTTGTACTATGTTAGAACTTGTACCAACTGTAACTTCTGCCATTCCTCTAAATCTTTAGCAATAATAATTTGCAATTTGTTTTCTTGTGCCAAGAATGCATATTCTAGATGACCAGGCAGTTCTTTTAACTTCAGTTCTGGAAGATCCTCAATAAATGGTCTTATCTTAGTAAGATTTGATTTCTCAATTGCCTCAAAAACTTTTAGTTTAGGGTTATCCTCACAATTCCCCACTTGTGCTATAAATTCTTATGTAGATTGCTTTGTTGCTTCAAATTTGTCCTCATCTATCCACGTTGTACCCTATGCTTTTTCAATAAAATACTCATGCACAAAATCATCAATATACTTTTCAAAAATATTAGCCATGAAATAAGAATCATCTTGCATAGATGAAAGCTTTATGCTCTCAGAAATTCTAATAATAACTTCTTCATTCTCTACTTTCAATATCAACTTTCATGTATGAACATCTATAATGGCTCTAGTAATGGAAAGGACAACCTAAAATTGAAGGAACTTTAGAGTCTTCAACCATGTTAAGAATGATAAAATCCACAGGGAAAATAAATTTATCTACTTTTACCAACACATAATTAACAATCCCTTTAGGAAGCTTTATAGATCTGTCTGCAAACTAGATACTTATTCTAGTAGGTGTAGGTCCACCTAGGCCTAGCTTTTTAAAAGTAGCATATGGTAGTAGGTTTATGCTAGCTCCTAGATCAGCCAATGTAGTACCAAAAATGGCATTTCCAATTGTGTAAGGGATTGAAAAACATCCTGGATCCTTCAATTTTTTTCTTTTTTGTTTTTTTTTGGTAGCATTTCCTTATATTGTACAATGGCATAACACTTTTCATTTAGATAACTCCTCAAGCTTCCTTTTATTTGACAAAACATTCTTAAAGAACATAGCATACTTAGGTATTTAAGCTAGAGCTTCATCTAATGGTAAACAAATCTAAAAAATTTTGAAATTGCTCAGCAACTTTCTCCTTTTTAAGCCTACCTGGATATGGAATAAGATGGATGGAGTCTGGTAACTTTTTTGTCATCTCCCTACTTTTCTGATTGGCAAGATGGCGTCATCACGGTTACCTTGCACGACGTTGTGGACTCCCTGAACTCCTTATTTTCTACTATAGGGGACTGTTCATCCTATACTTGTACAAGCTTGTTTGCACCTTCTAACTTTTTCCCACTTCATAGTATGATTGCCTTAGCCTGATCCATTTGATTATGTTCTTTATATCTCTCTCAAATGGTTTTTGTCAAATGTCCAAGTTGGAAATATGCATTTGTTGTAATGGCAAAACTCACAAATAAATCTTTGAGAGGTGGCTCCATTGAATACTCCCTATATTCTGCAAAATATTGCATTTAAGCTTCTTAATGAGAGTCTAAAGATAATTGAATCACTTCTCCTTAGAATAGTATTTCCCAAAAAGTAGAAGACCTAATCAAACAAAAACCATGTTAATATCCCCAATACAACTAAAATAACTCCAAAAACTATCAATTGCTATCAACTAAACAATAATATTAAAAATAAAACAAAAATGAATATAACCAATATTTACAAGAAATCCACAAGACAAAGACAGAGAAAAGAAAAACACAATTCTATAAAATCAAAATACCCTAAACCAAGAACAAACTATCAATTTCCAAAGAATATTAAAATTAAGAATTAACAAATTAAAATAATAATTGAATAAAAAAACTCAAGTGATTTTGTTATATTGACACACGATCCCCTGCGACGACGCCAAAAGCAAGTTGTGCGCATGTAGTGCTCAAATGATGTAAATGTTGTGTAAAGAATTATGTCTAAGGCCCACTCAAGTTTTAAATTAAAATATCAAGTTAACTCACATAAACAAACACAATTGGGGTAGTATAACTATCATAGAGTATAGAGTTTAGTTGGTAAGTATCTAAGATTCCTAGAAAAGGACATCAACTACCACTACTTCCAAGTTTTATTGTCCAATTCATCAAAATAGCAAAGTAAAATGACTAAAGATTACTAACTAATCACAAAAGAGTACCACAAGGATATTTCTACCCAACATACAAGATAAAATCAAGAGATTACAAAAGTATGATTAAAGTAAGAAAATGAGATTGGCCACGTAAATAAAGAGAATTTCCCACTTAAACCCCAGTACCAAACATCAATTAATCAATTGAAGTCACATTCAAATATTGGCAAGATTTCCCAAAATAGTGCAAAATTAACTCTCTTTTAAGTAACGAATTTCTTACCCTTGAGCCCAACCCATAGATATATATTTCTATATATATATATATATATATATATATATATATATATATATATCATACAAATCAAGCCCAAGAATGAATAAAAATCATAGGAATCAACAATTAAGCCAAAAAGCCGTAGAATCCCATCTCTAGGTGACTTCACAACCCTATATACCACCAATTTCTCAATTTCTCAAATTCTTTCTCAAGTTCATCAAGGGAAAACAAATCTCTTAGATTGATATAAAAGGCAACCCGTCTTATACATCCTTTTTCAAGTTCAATATAATATAATTACCCAATTATAGAATCTAACTAATCAAATTCATGTGATAAATTACTTAAAATAGAAATTAATAGATCAAATAATCATCCAATACAAGAGTAACATAGGGTACAACCCTTTAATTACAATTCAAATCAAGTAAAAATAGCAACAAAAAATTCATATTACAAAAGGGATGAAAGGAAAACTTATAGATAGTGGTTCTCTTTTTCTTTGCAATCCTCTTTTTGTTGCCCCCCTTTCCTTCTTCAATCCACTTTTGATCTTCTCTTCTTTACTTCTTCTTGTGTTTCCAAAGGGTTTTTTTAGAGGTTTTCCTTATGTTTTTCACTCCTCCTTTTTTTAGTAAGAACCCAGATAAGATGTATTTATATATTGCTCTCTTGGATCCCTAAAATTCAGCAGAATAGGGGATATTCTATGAAGTTGTATGGAACCATAGAAAATGACCTGCACGCTGCCGCACATGTTCTGATATACTATACCTTATTGGAATATATGCCCAAAATGGACAATGTATTTCTATATTTTAAAAACTAATAAAATACTTCATTCATTAATGTTTGTTTATTTACATATATGTGCATATTGAGGACTAAATATGTTAGTATATAATCTATGTGATTGTGTCGTTCTTTCACAGTAAGGTATAGATTATGAGTTACTAACATCTAAGCGAAAAATGTGTTCTTGATCGATTGATGAAGTTGGACACTTGATCAAGGTTTAGATCATTACATTATGGTTTCTAAATGGGGAATGGTTTACCTTTGACCAGTGAATAGTCCACTCACGCCAATAATATAAATGTATTTGGAATACGTAGAACTGGACCATACGATAATAATCTTTATAAAAGTACTATAATAAATAAAGATTAGTTTATCGCCGCTACTATGTGGACAAGTACCTTTAGACATGAGTATAAGTTGGTGGTTTGGTGAAACTGGACTTGTGCACTTTTATGTAGTATAGGTAGGGTCTTAACGTACAGCCAATAACCTTGTACGTTGGGTGTATAACTCTAGTTAATTAAGACAGAGTTATATAATAGAGTTTCTACACTTCACTTAGTGAAAACATCACTCCCTTATGATTGTCTAGGATAATTTAAATAACCAAGGGTCTTGGGAAACGTGACTAAGTATATATGCTTTTGGGTAGCTTTTGTAAATAAGTTGGTACATACTAGAAGTCATGGATTATTGAACTAATTACCAGAAAATGGAAGATGTTATTGAGGAAGGTGTTAGCTCATTTTTCCTATCTCAATGACGTGAGTTATATAGAGGGGTATTTTCATCATTACACCTGTAGGTCGAAGACATCGCGCTTGAAATATTATTCTTATGGTCAATATTTTCATATGGTGATAAATAGATTATTTAAAATGATAAAATACGCCTATTTGTTAGCAAAGGTATTTTGATCATTTTAGTAGCTAAGAATAATAAGTCTTTTGGTCTCTAGAGTAGTTTAAGTAACCTTAGGAAATTTATTTACTATATGTGCTTATTGGGTGAATTAATAATAGAAGTTTTATTCTTGGAGTCCAATTAATTATTTATTTAAGTTAGAATAATTTATTAGGATAATTTAATTAAATTGGTTTATTAATTAATTATTTTAGGTAATTTTATATTGGGCCCAAGTGAATTAATTAATTAATAAGGGAGTTATTTAATTAGCTTTAGGCTAATTTAATTAAATTAGTTTATTAAGTAATTATATTGAGTAATTTTATATTGGGCCTAAGTGGATTAATTAATTAATAAAAGAGATATTTAATTAGTCTTAGGCTAATTAGAAAAACCCCAGCCCACTAGGTTTGTAAGTGTTGGCTATTGTTTCTTTGGAAACAAAGGGTTAGCCGCTACACAAAGAAAAAAAAGGGGGAAAAAAAACTTGAAACAAGAATGTTAGTGGCGGTGGATTTGCAATTCACGAAACAATATGTGAATTACAAGTCGTGCATGCTAATATATATATATATATATATATATATATATATATATATATATATAATACATGATTGGTTTCCAAATTTGGTGTATGTTTTATATTTAGGTTTTTGGAAAACAATAGCTATATAAATGGTTTTTTTTTTTTATGCTAACGTGAGGTAGAATTGCAAGCTGCCAATTCGTGGCTTAGGACATGAAACAACGAAAATAATATATATATATATATATATATATTTATTTATTTATAGCTTTCGGTTTTTGTTATTAATGGCTGCCGATTCTGGTTTATTTTTTTCCCCTTTGAAAAAAAATAATATCCCTCTCAATATTCTTCTAAAAAAATTACTCTTTCACCTATTATTGTCCTTTCACTTATAGATAGGAGGTTCGAGAATATGTTCGAAGATTGAAAGCTAGCAATTTT
Organism: Voacanga thouarsii; assembly: GCA_026120185.1. Lineage (NCBI taxonomy): Eukaryota > Viridiplantae > Streptophyta > Magnoliopsida > Gentianales > Apocynaceae > Voacanga > Voacanga thouarsii. The sequence continues at coordinate 3,189,255 of JANUWF010001942.1, forward strand.
GGTGCGTGTGTTTGATGCGATAGAGTTGACGTTTGGCTAATATTCTTGCAGAACAAGTAGTTGTGGCAAACCAAAGTGTTCCGTCAAGTCCAAATCCTCCGGTTATTCAATTGAAGCGGCCTAAAAGTAAATATTTCTAGACTTTGGCTCAGAAAAAATATTAAATTTGTCGTCTTCTGCTGAGTTTTTATTTTCCTGCAATCCTTTCAAGTGGTATCAGAGGCATGGTTATAATTTAGGAGCATGCTTAGGGTTAATAACCGAAAATGTGGTTCTTTTACTAATTAAGAAATTCAATCTTTGTGATTGTATGGATCCCTTGTGGTTTTTTATATGGGTAGATATTACGTACGTCTCGCGTGTGAAGACATAGGCTCTTGTATTTATTGTCATTCGTTTTTCGTAGAATTTGTGTACGCCTCGTTTTGAAAGACATAGGCAATTGATATTGTATTTCAATTTTATTTACAAATTCTTGTAACAAAAATTGGTTCCAAATCAACACAAAAATCCCTAGAAAAGAATAGGCGGAGATTACATGTAGAAAAGGTGGAAAACAATTGAAGACGGAGCAAGCTGTGGCTGGCCCAAGCTTGAACCGGGTCAGGTAGCTTCAACAGTCTTTTTTTTCCTTCTTCTGTAATTTTATTTTAATTTTCTTTTCTTTTGGGATCCCATATCACACAAGGTTATTTTCTTGCAATGGTTATTTATTGTGATGAATAATTTTGCATGAAAATGGTTAGTAAAGGAGGAACCACCTTAAGATTAAATAAAATCATTTTAATTTCATTATTATGATGTTTAAAACATTATTTGGTCACATAAGAATTAAAGATTAAAAATAGCATGTGAAAATTTATTTTTGGAGTATGGCTATTTTATTTAATTTTATGATCAATTGCACAAAGGTTTTTTGAGAAATAAAATTTTTCGCTAGACAAAACAATTAAAGGAAAAATGTTTTTAAAATGGAACTAAGGAATTTAAAATAAAATTCATGGTTTATTCTTCCAAAGGGTTTTATCCTTGACATGGAGAATATTTTGAATTTAAGTATTTTAAATTTAGTTCCTAGAAAATGGTTTTAATTTAAATAGTGAAAATAAAAAATTCATATTTTATTCTCTTAAAGGATTTTTTTCCTTCATATAGAGAATAATGGTTGAATTTTTTGGGATTTCACTAAAGTTAATAATCAATTAATTTTTAGAAAACGTTTTTCCCAAAAACCTATTTTCTGGAAATATTAAGTGGGAGAGAGGTTCTAATGGCCCTACGGATTCCTGTTAGAGATTGTGGTTATTATGTCATTATCAACATGATCGTCTATAGGATGGATTTTCACAAAAATTTAGAACTAACAGAGGAATTATAATTAATACCTAGGATATATGTTAGTGTCGGCCAAGCTATCGTTGGAGGCATTAATACTAGATTATCCATAGGTGGTGAGAGTAGTGGCAGCCCTATCGATAGAACTATCTCTGGATCATTACCTATTACCGAAGTTTAATTTGTGATAGCTATACACTTAGATTAAAAAATTGTTAACCTTCCTATGAAATTTTGTTAATGATTCTAAGAACTAAAATTTTTCATATTTTTTGATAATGGTTTTAATAGGTTAATCATATCATGGAAATAATATGATGTTTCAAATGTTCATTTTTTATGTTTTTCAAAACAAATATTTTTTTGAATGAAGTTTTTTATTTCAATCAAAAGAAATATTTGGTTTTAGTCATTTGTCCATTATTCGCAAAGAAAATAAGTTAACTAGTCCTAATTATGTGGACTGGAAAAAGAATTTGAACATAGTACTCACTGCGGAAGAGTACAAGTATATTCTAATTGATCCCTGTCCTGAAATTGGAGAAGATTCCACGAACCAAGATCTTGAGGTTGAGAAGGCACAGAAGAAAGCTGACGAGATGGCTAGATGTTATATGTTGGCTTCCATGTCCAATGTTTTTCAGTCTAAGTACAAGAACATACCTACTGCATATGATATCAATGTATCGTTGTGCACCATGTTTGCCAACAAGAGCCAGCCTACAAGGCAGGAAGCTCTTAGGGCAATCATGATGAATATTAGGATGGCTAAGGGGGTATCGGTTCGAGAGCATATGCTCAAGATGATTGCTCATTTTGAGCAGGCTGAGGTCTTAGGGGTAATAATTGATTTTGAGAGCCAAATTAACATGATTCTTGAGACTTTGCCAAATTCATATTCTCAGTTCAAGTTAAACTATAACGTGAACAAGTTGAGTACATCTTTGTCTGAGTTGATGAAACAATTCCAGACTGCTGAGAAAATCATGAAACTTGCATCAAAAGTTTTAGTTACTCGTTCTGATTCTTCTTCTAGAATTAGGGCCTAGCCCAAGAAGTTTAAGAAGGAGAAGGCCCAGAACAATGCAGGGACCTAGCTTAAGGGGTATAAGCCCGGTCCGTCTAAGCTCGACACTAAGCCTAAGGGAAAAAATTTCAAGTGTGGCAAGAAAGGGCACTTCAAGAAAGATTGTTTAGACTTCTTGGCCAAGTCCTCTTCAAGTGTTGCTATTTACTTAGTATCTATATTAATGGTTAGATCATTATCCACTTGTATTGTTAATTGCAGAGCTACTGACCATATCTGTAACTTCTTATAGGGGTTTAGCACGATAAGGTGACTCAGTAGAGGAGAGCATGGACTGAAAGTAGGTAACGAAGCACATGTGTGGGCTGAAGCAGTGGGAAACTTGAAACTTTTATTTGATTATATTAGGATTTCAGTTTTAAAAGATATTTTTTATGTTTCTAGTTTTAAATACAATTTGATTTCAATTTCAAGAATGATTAATCAAGGATATTCTATTCTTTCCATTCTAGTATTCCAATCAGCAAAGATGGAAAAATTATCTGTTTTGGAAACATGTATAGAAATATTTCTATGTTAATCCTATTAGTCATTAAATAAATAATACTCAAACAGAATATAATAATAAGAAAAGAAAGGCCACATCAAATAACACATATTTATAGAACTTAAGATTGGGGCATTGTAATACCCTACTACCTACGTACCCAAAAAAGGCGGGGATGTTGCCCCGTCCAGTGGACCAAGGTCTTTATAACGAGGTACAAAAGATGATAGCTAAATAAAAGAAAGAACTAATCTTATTACAACTGAATTCAAAAATTATACAAGTTAAAAAAAATTAAAACTAACAATCATCTCTCAAAAGAATTACAAAGTAAAATGAAATAACTTCAATCTCTAAGTCATCCAACCTGCTTAGTAATAGCTCTCTCCTGAAAACATGATATATAAATAGTGTGAGTTTGGCATTTCAGTAAGTCTCGTGTGTGCAAATGACACTTTAAACATTTTCTATATGCTGGTTTATCAATAATCATAAAATATGTTTGCAAGTCCATTTCCTCAATAAACAGTCACAGAGTGTTTTACTTTGTAAAGGGATAGAAATATACATTATATACAATATATCCAAAACAATTCCCAGAAAGTCTTCCACTCATCAATACAACAGAATTATAAAGGGATAGAAATGATTCAACAATAACATCAAAGTCCATAACTTGAATTCCATCTTTATAGCTTCCCAGCGTAACCGTTCACCACTGGACAGTGGGTGATCTGCCCACTAGGGTAAGATACTCCTCTATCTCTACACCCAACACACTAGTTGTGTAACCCAAAAAATATAGTCCACATAGACCAACATGTTAGCTTGAACTAGCCTGACCAACTTGTACTGTCATCTTTTTGAACAAAGTTAATCTTATGGAGGTGGCCTCCTACCAGAAGACTCACTCTAACCCTCCAAGACTAGTACCACTGGCCTACTTCCACTGAGTACTCAACACTCATCATTAGGTGCAATAATCATTTCCCCTTTTCATAAACTCTGAATACCTTGGCTTTGCAAAACGTGATTTTCATATCAAGAATTTTAAAACATTTTAGTCAAAAAAGAAGGAAAATGTTGTGTTTAAATTTGGGTATAAAAATCATATAAAAATAAGCACATTCTCAATTAAGTTTAATTAAAACATTAACCACAAATTACACACATGAGCAAGCGTACTCATCATTAAGTATGCATTAATCATTAAGTATAGCATAGGGTTTAAACGAGTGTCGATCCTCTAGGAACAAGTATGCATTAATCATTTTGCTTTCATTGTTTAACCGACTCAATAAAGTGAAAAAGAAATAAAAAAAATAAAAGAAAATAAAAGAATATATACATGTTAAGGATGAAGAATTATGTAACTCAAACCATTATTTTCACAAACATGATCTTAAAGTACCCAATCATCATCATAACTAATTACTCTCTTGGCATCATGAAGGATTAAGATACATTCACTTCTTTTTCAATCCATGAAATCACTATCTTCTAGATAAATTAGCATCACTTGGTCTGTCTCAACTAATTCACCCCCAAAAGACGTATTAAACACAATTATTGGTAAAATATCTGCGGTCTCGGCAAACTTAAAATATGAAATTAACCAATGAATCCTTAGTCTGGCAGATATCAATTAACCTTTAATTACCCAGTTCTTAGCAATTAACCCCTATAGTCAAGCAAGTTAATAAACAACAAATACAAAATCAATCAATTGAAACTACCATCAACTCTTTTGACCTAGTAAGTTATTGGGAAGAAACAACTAATTAATCTCGTAATCAGCTCAAGTAATTAAATACCAAGAAGAACAATCAATTAATCAAAAGATCAAAGTAACTCTAAAAATCATGAATACCTAAAACAATGTCAAATTACAATAAAACAATTAACACATCACTGTTCAAGAAAAAGAAAGCAAAAGTAAAAGAAAGCACTCATAGATAAGCCTCATTCTTCTTCCTTTGTAGACCCTCTTGCACAATCCTCCTTGAATTGAAGAATTCCTCCTTAATTTAAGTGATTTTCTGTTTTGATATGCAAATCCTCCTTTTTTTTCCCCTTGTGTTTTCCCTTTATTTATAGGCTTTAGAAGTGCCTAATTTCGTTCCTATAGGGTTTCTGGCTGACTAGAAGTAGAAAAATACTAAAACTCTGCAAATTATCAAAAATTGCGTACGAAAATCGAGGCACCGCCTCGGCATCAGGGAACAGCCGGTGCTGCCTGTCCTACCTAGGGCTAGCATCGGTTGTGATCTGTTTCTCCAATTGTTCGCTGATTTTTCTTGATTTTTTCCCGAACCCTTCCATAGTGCAGCCGGCACTGCTTCTAGCCTCCTAGACGATGCCGGTTTAGTTTTGTTCCACTCTGTTTCACTGGTTTTTTGTCGCCTCGAAGTGCATGCCAGCAGCACATGGCCGGTGTCGGTTCCCCTATCATGGCCAGCACTGCCTTTACTCTGTTTTGCAATATTTTTGTCTTATTTTACCCCTAAAATCTGAAAATAATGCACAAAATACATTTTCAAGAGTAAAATCTCAAATATGAAGGAATATTACCAGTTATTGAACAAAATGTATCACAAAATAGCCTCAAATATCTTGGAAATATATGACTAATTTAGGCCTTATCATATTCCCCCACACTTAGCTATTTGCTTGTCTTCAAGCAAAGTATCAAAGACAAGTAGGAAAAACACAACGTTTCACAAAATCATTCAATTACTATCAAAATAATATCTCTAATGCTTTCTTTATTCAAGACAACAAAGCATATGCTATGATACCTTTCATAACAAATGCAAGACTTGTGTAAGTGAATAGAGACTAGTAAAACCATCTCAATACTTAACAATATTCTCGAACCATTGGAAAGAATTTAGTTCAAAAAGAATATGCATTCCATAAGCTTACTTTTCATACACTCTCTTCACTAATCTGAGACAATCATGATTCTACTTAGGTCAAGTAGGACTTTTTAGCTTGTAATGTAAGGCTAAAGGGTTTGTAATGTAGCTTTCAAATGAAGGATATAGGAAAATCAAATATAAAAAAGGATGAGATTTTGCAAGAAAAGGATAAACCAAATGTACCAAGAAATTCCAAACTCTTCTTGCTCTCCTATCCCAAAATCAATCAAAACCTATAACCTTGTATAGCAATTATAGCAATTCAAGCAAATCTTGCATTCTTTTTTCTCAATAATTCTGAACTCATCATTCATTTTGCACAAGAGTATCAAAAATTTCAGCAAGTCTTATTCTAACTCTCTTCATGTGCTCTTCTTCTTTTTCTCTTTCATCTTTTCTTTTTCTTTTTCTTCCAAATGCTGCTTTTGTTTGTCTTTCAATTTTCTTTTCTTTTTCAACCTTTCCTTGCAGCTTTCTTGTTTTCTCAATCTTTCTTTTCTTTTTCTTTCCTTTCTTTTCTCAACTCCACTCAACAATGCTGCATGACTGAAAGTAACAAGTCATGACATTTACACATGCCTTCTCTCTCATAACTCTTTTACTTCTACTTTTATCCATCAAGACCAATCAAAGATTTGGAAAGTGAATCAAACTCTCAGAAAGCACTAACGGACAAAGTACGATAACGGGTTTTAAGAAAGAAATTGACAATTTAGGCTCAAAGGAGGCACCAAGGATAATATAAAATAGGTAGGTTTGAAAAGCTCAAACTATCCAAAGAAAGCGTATTACCGTCATCCCTAAGTTAAACCATGTCTGTCTTTCTTATTTTGCCTCGAGAGGTATTCAAGTAAGTTCTAGAATACTTAATGAATTTTAGTAGAAAAACAGATTTAAGAACAATGTAAAGCATTTGATCAAGAACTACTTAGTTCAAGTGCATGCAAAAAGTCATGCATAAGCCATAAATGATATAGAACATATGCTCTATGATCCATCACAAAGACGTGCATTAAAAATACATCTTGAAAGTTAAACCAAAATCCAAAAAATTGTTGAAAATTTGGCTCAAAAGGATTTCAAAAGAAAAATTTTCTCAAAAGGATTTCAAAAGGATGAGGTATAACAAGAAGAATGAAGTATAGAAGAATTCCCAATCTAACCACTCCCCTACACTTAAGCTGGACATTGTCTTCAATGGCTAAATAAATAAAGTAAGGAAATAGTGCCATGGGACCAAAAATAAAGGGAAAAAGATAAGAAAGAAAATACTTCCATTACAGTGGCCATTCTTCTACAAAAGAGTCGAGTTCCTGGAGAAATGAGCAATGTCAAAGTACCTAAACAGAAAAATACAACAGAAACACACCAAAGCATAAAAACTAGAAAAGAAAAATAAACAAAAAGTAACGAAAATAGTACCCAAAAAAATAAAAGTAAAAGAGATAACTAAAAAAGGTCATGAAAATATAAGAGAAAAAGAAAACCAAAGAGAGTGACAAGTAGGAACTAGTGTAGAACAACCATCTCAATCCTCCCCATCATCATCATCAGGTGTTGAAGTGCCCTCACTGTTGGGGATATGCCCTAGAGTCAATTTGTACTTATACAATTGCCATTATGTTTTATATAATAATATGAGGCTTTCCTTTCCATAAATAGTGAGTTTTGTTTTGTTGGTCATCAAGTACGTGACTTGATAGTAAAACCCTACAATGAATACAATGACTATTCTAAAACTATCCCTGATCGATTATTATTATTGGAATAATAATAAATTAAGATTAGTATGTTTATGACTTGATGGCTATGTTTTACTGGCCATGGATATTTGTGATATCGAGTCAAGACATAAATAAATGTTAGAGAACATTGTATTGGACATGACCCATTGTGAGAGTACTTCATGGAACATGTCATAAGTACTTTCTAGCCATAATAATATTGAAGGTCCTTCGACCTAAATTCATCATAGTTTCTTACTTGATAAATTCTATATTTTGACATTGTCTAAAGTTGTCTTTAACCAGATAATAAATTAGACTACTGTTGGCTATAGAATAAATCAATGAGAGGAATATGATTGATTGTGAAGGAATTTGTCCCTCTCAGTTATGGGAGAGATATCCATGGGCCCCTTGATAAGTTAGACTGTTAAAATGCATGGTCGTGCTCAAATATATCAATCTAAGATATTGATATCATTTGTTTGAACAGTCTACTATGAAATCAAGAAATAATTGATTAAGCTTAATAAGGATGACATGCTCCGTGCCTTATGCTTAATCTGGATATCGTGTGACAAAAGGACTAAATATAAAATTATGGTTTGGTTCAAAGAGATCACCGATCTTCATTTAACCTGGATAGTTATAATGTTTTGCTAGAAACCACTTATAACTTGTGGGCCATTTAAATATGATTTAGGCACACTGCCAGTGTTAAATGAACCTATAGGGTCACACAATAAGCGAACTTGTTAGGTTATTTTTCTGGTAACCAGGTTCGATGAATCTAGATGATATCCAGATTATAAGAATCTGACTCGGTAAAATAATTAGTTAAATTACCGAGATAATGGCAGAATCTTATCATATCAATTTTAATTTAATTTGAATTTAAATTAGAATATGATAAGATATGATTAGAGTTCGACTCTAAGAGGTTTGAGGGTTTTTAAGAAAACCCTAGCCGTCTTTCAATAGTCCAATTTTTCGGTTGAGAACATTCGTGCCATTCTCTATCAGAAAAAAAAAACCTCTCAAACCCTAGGCGCTAGCACTCCCCGGGTATCGAGTGAGTTCGCGGTGTGTATCCGATAGAGGACGTTCGCATACTGCAGCGTCTGGTGATTGTTCGGGTTGAACGTACAACAGCGCAACCAGAATCGAAGGATTTCGATTACAGCAACCAGAGGTAATTCTTAAAGCTTAGATCTTCTTAATCGTTTACTTGGGTCCTCGGGAGGGATTCGTAGATGTTTTCCGCGTGTGTTATTCGTCAATGTTTTTTATTGTAGTTGTGGATTATTTTGAATAGTGCATAGCATAGCCCGTTTTATCCCAATGTGATTGGCTGGTTACATTATGGTTGTTTTAAGTTGTAATTTTTTAAATACGGCCTGCGTGTCGTTTTTCATTGTTGTAAAATTGTACTGCTTTCCTAGAACAGGAATTATTTTAATTTTACTATCCAATGTAAAAGAAGACGACAGCCGACATTTACAACCAATGAGGAGTATGCTCAAGGCATTAGAGAATGCTTAAGGAGTTCATATACCTAGATTGACCACCTTGATCTTCACTTTGCTCGTGATGATCAACATAGGTTATGGGCCATGCTATGTCACTTTTATTTATGTCTTGCATGCATATTTGATATGTTTATTTCCTGCTTACTACAATCCAATCAAATTTTTTTAAGAAAGAAAAATTTAAGTGTTAAATGCCTTCCAAAATCAAACACTTGTTATTACTTGGATCATCATATGGTCATTCCTACCAAAGTAGGATGCTTTTGATTATCTGAGTGAGATAAGATGGAAAATAGTTTTCCATATGTTTGATATGGTTTGACTTAACTGGGCTATCAAAATGGTTTTGGGCCTAGGGCATTTTATGAGATATTTTTAACCGGGACATTTGATGTCTATCTCATTTAAAATTAGAATTTTATTTAATTATAAGATTAAAGCCAAAGCTTACTTATGATTAAAACAAAATATTTTTCCCCACTACGAAACATCAAAATGTTGAAGTTTCAAAAAGTTTAAATGCTTTTAGTGGGAGTTTTTCGTTAGAGTCTCACAAATTAATTACTTTGCATATTTTTTGTATGTAGATAATGGCAACAAATAGTTGGAATAATTCATTGCGATCTGTGCTTGAGAAAGACAAGCTTAGTGGGACTAACTTTCTTGATTGGGCACAAAACTTAAGAATTGTTCTTAAGCAAGAAAAAAGGCTCTATGTTCTTGAAAATCCTATTCCCCCTGCTCCAGCAAATAACGCCTCAAAAGCTGAAAAAGATGCTTATAGTAAGCACAAAGATGACTCCAACGATGTTACTTGTCTCATGCTAGCAACCATGAACTCTGAACTTCAAAAACAGTTTGAAGAAGCAGAGGCATATGACATGATTGTGCATCTCAAGGAAATGTTCCAAGAGCAAGCACGACAAGAGAGATTTGAAACTCACAAGGCGTTAAATGCATGTAAGATGGTTTCTGGCACCTCGGTAAGTGCTCATGTCCTTAAAATGAAGGGCTATCTAGATCATCTTGATAAGCTTGGTGCTCCCGTTAATCATGACATGGCCACGGATTTGATCTTGGGCTCTTTACCTGCTGAGTATGACCAGTTTGTCATGAATTTTAACATGCATAATATGGAGAAATCCATTACTGAATTGCATGGGATGCTAAAACAAGCTTAACTGAACATTAAGAAGAATACTCCTAGTGTTCTAATGGTTCAAAAAGGGAAAGGCAAAAAGAACAATCAAAAGGGCAAGGTCATGGCTAGTAAGGGTAAGGACAAGGCAAAGTCCAAGTTCAAGCCCAAACCTAAGGCCAAAACACCAAAGGAGGGAGCTTGCCACCATTGTGGAGAACAAGGACATTGGTTAAGAAATTGCAAGCTCTATTTGGAAGCAAAGAAAAAGAAGGACAAGTGAGACCGCCGCTTCGGTATTTATGTTATTGAAATTAATTTATCTACTTCTGATTCATGGGTATTGGATACCGGTTGTGGATCTCACATTTGTGTAAATGTGCAGGGTCTAAAAAGGAGTAGAGCCTTGGCAAAAGGCGAGGTAGACCTACGAGTTGCGAATGGAGCAAAAGTTGCTGCAATGAGTCGTAGGAACTTTTGAATTAATTTTGCCCAGTGGGCTTGTTTTAGAACCGAACAATTGTTTTTATGTTCCCGCTATGAGTAGGAATATTATTTCAGTTTCTTGTTTGGATTTAGAAGGTTTTGAATTTGTTATTAGGAATAACATTTGCTCCATTAATAAAAACGGCATTTTTTATGGAGATGCTTCATTATCGAATGGGCTTTATATTCTAAATCTTCGTGGATCTTCAGTACATGTCTATCTATAATATAAATACTAAGAGATTGAAATCCAATGATTTAAATCAGACTTACTTCGGCATTGTCGTTTGGGCCATATAAATGAGAAACGCATAACAAAGCTTCATAATGATGGGCTTCTAAAATCGTTTGATTTAGAATCTTACAGAACATGTGATTCTTGTTTATTAGGAAAAATGACTAAAGCGCCTTTCAAGAGACAAAATGAAAGGGCAACCGATTTATTGGGCCTAATACATACCGATGTATGTGGACCAATGAATTCACTCGCTAGAGGAGGATTTCAAGATTTCATTACATTTACAGATGATTTCAAGCAGATATGGCTACCCGTATCCGATGAAACACAAATCTGAATCGTTCCAGAAATTCAAAGAATTTCAAAATGAAGTACAAAAATCAACTTGGCAAAAGTATCAAAACACTTCGATCGGATCGAGGTGGTGAATACTTAAGCCACGAGTTTGACGAGCATCTTAAAAATTGTGGAATTATTTCCCAATTAACTCCACCAGGAACACCTCAATGGAATGGTGTATCTGAACGGAGAAATTGGACTTTATTAGATATGGTTCGATCAATGATGAGTCAAACTGATCTTCCAATCTCCTTTTGGGGTTATGCCCTGGAGACTGCTGCATTCATACTAAATCGAGTTCCATCTAAATTGGTTCAGAAAACGCCATATGAGATATGGACTGGGAGACAACCTAGTTTGTTATTTCTGAAGATTTGGGGTTGTGAAGTTTATGTAAAGCGTTTATTATCTCGATAAACTTGCACCTAAATCCGATAAATGCATATTTGTGGGGTATCCTAAAGAAACTAAAGGATATCAATTTTATCTCCCAAAAGAAAATAGAGTAATTGTTGCTCGAAATGGATTCTTTCTTGAAAAGGAATTTATTTCCAAAAGAATCAGTGGGAGTAAAATACATCTTGATGAGATTCAAGGACCACGATTAGTGCCCGAACCTCATCAAGATGAGATTCAAGAGCCACAATTAGTGCCTCGAACCAAATAATGAATCTCGATTAGATGGCTCACAAGTCCAAGATGAGCCTACATCTATAGAACAAGGATCTCGAAGATCCGATAGGATTCGTCAACAACCCGAGAGATATGGATTTCTCATCACCGACGATCACAATGTGGAGCTTATGGTTAATGATGAGCCCACTTCCTATCAAGAAGCCATTAAGAGTTCCGACTCTAGAAAATGGTTAGAGGCTATGAAGTCTGAGATGCAATCCATGTATGATAACCAAGTTTGGACTTTGGTTAACCCACCTAAAGGTTCAAAAACCATTGGGTGTAAGTGGGTTTTCAAAAAGAAAACAGACATGGAGGGAAATGTGCATACTTACAAAGCACGATCGGTAGCAAAAGGTTATAGACAAACTCATGGTATAGACTATGATGAAACCTTTTCACCAGTTGTAATGCTTAAATCTATCGAATTCTTCTTGCCATAGCAGCATATTATGACTATGAAATTTGGCAAATGGATGTCAAAACCGCGTTTCTTAATGGAAACTTACTCGAAGATGTGTACATGACACAACCTGAGGGTTTTGATGATCCTTTGAATTCTAATAAAGTGTGCAAGCTTCAAAGATCCATTTATGGATTGAAGCAAGCATCTCGAAGCTGGAATCTTCATTTTGATGAAGCAATTAAAGAATTTAACTTTATCAAAAATGAAGATGAGCCTTGTGTCTATAAGAAAACAAGTGGGAATGCAATAGTCTTTTTGGTACTTTATGTTGATGATATCTTACTCATTGGAAACGACATCCCAACTCTACAAAGTGTAAAGACATGGTTGGGAAATTATTTCTCAATGAAAGACTTAGGTGAAGCTGCCTATATTCTAGGTATAAGGATCTATAGAGATAGATCTAGAAAGCTAATTGGACTAAGTCAAAGTGCATACATTGACAAGGTACTGAAAAGGTTCAGTATGCAAGACTCTAAGAGAGGATTCTTGCCAATGTCACATGGCATTAAGCTCAGCAAAAATCAAAGTCCTTCTACGAAGGATGAAGAAAAGTGCATGAACAAGATACCATACGCTTCCGCTATAGGGTCTCTCATGTATGCCATGTTATGTACTCGACCCGATGTATCATATGCATTGAGCATGACAAGCAGTGTTCCAATCAAATCTCGGAGAGGCACACTGGATCGCTGTCAAGAACATACTAAAGTACTTAAGAAGAACTAAAGATATGTTCTTAGTTTATGGAGGACAAGAAGGCGAGCTAGTTGTAAATGGTTACACTGATGCTAGTTTTCAGTCCAACATAGATGATTATAGATCGCAATCAGGTTTTCTATTTTGTTTGAATGGAGGTGCTGTAAGCTGGAAAAGTTCAAAGAAAGACACCATGGCCGATTCTACTACGTAAGTCGAGTATGTAGTCGCCTCACTGCAGCCTAAAGAAGCAGCTTGGATTAAAAAGTTCATTACGGAACTAGATGTAGTTCCTAGTATTGTGAACCCAGTGGATCTCTATTGTGACAACAATGGAGCCATTGCACAAGCTAAGGAACCAAGATCACATCAGCGATCCAAACATATACTTAGACGTTTTCATCTCATTCGAGAAATTGTTGATAGAGGAGATGTCAATGTATGCAAGGTGCCAACCGATGACAATGTTGCAGATCCATCGACAAAGCCTCTCCCATCGTCTAAACATGATAGTCATACCGTAACAATGGGATTACGGCTTATGCCAAATTGGTCTTAGTGCAAGTGGGAGACTGTTGGGGATATGCCCTAGAGTCAATTTGTACTTATACAATTGTCATTATGTTTTATATAATAATATGAGGCTTTCCTTTCCATGAATAGTGAGTTTTATTTTGTTGGTCATCAAGTACGTGACTTGATAGTAAAACCCTACAATGAATACAATGACTATTCTAAAACTGTCCCTGATCGATTATTATTATTGGAATAATAATAAATTAAGATTAGTATGTTTGTGACTTGATGGCTATGTTTTACTGGCCATGGATATTTGTGATATCGAGTCAAGACATAAATAAATGTTAGAGAACATTGTATTGGACAGGACCCACTGTGAGAGTACTTCATGGAACATGTTATAAGTACTTTCTAGCTATAATAATATTGAAGGTCCTTCGACCTAAATTCATCATAGTTTCTTACTTGATAAATTCTATATTTTGACATTGTCTAAAGTTGTCTTTAATCAGATAATAAATTAGACTACTGTTGGATATAGAATAAATCAATGAGAGGAATATGATTGATTGTGAAGGAATTTGTCCCTCTCAGTTATGGGAGAGATATCCATGGGCCCCTTGATAAGTTAGACTGTTAAAATGCATGGTCGTGCTCAAATATATCAATCTAAGATATTGATATCATTTGTTTGAACAGTCTACTATGAAATCAAGAAATAATTTATTAAGCTTAATAAGGATGACATGCTCCGTGCCTTATGCTTAATCTGGATATCGTGTGACAAAAGGACTAAATATAAAATTATGGTTTGGTTCAAAGAGATCACCGATCTTTATTTAACCTGGATAGTTATAATGTTTTACTAGAAACCACTTATAACTTGTGGGCCATTTAAATATGATTTAGGCACACTGGCAGTGTTAAATGAACCTATAGGGTCACACAATAAGCGTAACTTGTTAGGTTATTTTTCTCGGTGACCAGAGTTCGATGAATCTGGATGATATCCAGATTATAAGAATCGACTCAAGTAAAATAATTAGTTAAATTACCGAGATAATGGCAGAATCTTATCATATCAGTTTTAATTTAATTTGAATTTAAATTAGAATATGATAAGATATGATTAGAGTTGGACTCTAAGAGGTTTGAGGGGTTTTTAAGAAAACCCTAGCCGTCTTTCAATAGTCCAATTTTTTGGTTGAGAACATTCGTGCCATTCTCTACCAGAAAAAAAAAACCTCTCAAACCCTAGGCGCTAGCACTCCCCGGGTATCGAGTGAGTTCGCGGTGTGTATCCGATAGAGGACGTTCGCATACTGCAGCGTCTGGTGATTGTTCGGGTTGAACGTACAACAGCGCAACCAGAATCGAAGGATTTCGATTACAGCAACCAGAGGTAATTCTTAAAGCTTAGATCTTCTTAATCGTTTACTTGGGTCCTCGGGAAGGATTCGTAGATGTTTTTCGCGTTTAGGAGTCCACGAATCCCAACACTCACCACCATACGGTCCCAGAAAACGTTGTATCCACTCAGCCCATTACTGCTTCATAGTAGTCTGCCTCCAGGAAATGTTATTAATAGAGTCTCGCATGTGTAACAACATCTCCGTTTGCTAGGCTAACTATCCTAACACCGCAGTCTCAAAGTCAGTCCTCAATTGGGACTGTGAACTACCTGCTTGTGCTCATGATGGTGGTGGTGGGTGCTCCTCCTCCACAGGTGGTGGCTGAACTTAGCTAGAATATTTGACCTCATAAGGAGTTAGCCATTTCTTCATCTCCTGGCTATACTTGTACCCACAACTCATCAATGTTTGCTCCGTTACTAGGTCATGCTCAGTGGTCGTCTCCATCAATTTCCCCTCAATACTAATACCAAAATCTCTCAGAATTTTCATGATGACTAAAGGGAAGACGAAGGCTTTGGTAGAGAGACGATAATGAACCACATCCCTAATGGATTGTATAATCAATGGAGCAAAAGGGATAAGTTGAATGGTCATCATCCTATGCAAGATGTATGTATCAATAAGGCGTGTCTCATTGAAACCACTGGCTTGGGGTACAACATTAATGCCAAACATGTATACTAGAACCCTAAAGTTAGCAGCAAGATCATTGTTAGAATAGAAACTGCTAGCTTGGAAAGCATTGTGCTTATGCAACCTTAGAGTAGCTCTAGTACCATTGGCATCCCAATTAGGGTTAGAAAGAATTTTTGATTATTAGTATCTATCTCTTGCCAAGAATCATCATCATAAACCTGGAGGGAGTAGCTAAATGGTTTCATGTGATGATAATAGGGGATCCCTTTACTCTCGTCTCAATGTGTGGAATGTGTTTATTGCCTTTTTCAACCATGTTGGCATAGAATTCTTTAACGAGCACCGAACAATAATCCCCCTTTAGCTGTACTATAGGTCCCCACCCTAGCCTCCTAAACATCATTCCCAGTTTAAGGGCACGGTCTAAGGTAGGTGCAAAGGTACGCTCCGCAATAATCTTATTAGAACCCATCTTATTGTGCCACTCCTCACATAACGGATCAATGAACTCTACTAGCCTAAGGAACAGGGGGTCTATAGATGAAGGGGCTGAGAAAGAAGAAGCTCTAGCCCTTTTTGAGGTTTAACCCCGTGCTCTATACATATTGGCAAGTAAGTAGAAGTGAAGATAAGAGGATAAGGATTACGAAGCTCAAAGATTTGAGAAGAATTTGATATCCACTGTTTCAAACACAATACACAACACCCACTCAACCCTCAACCAACTTACACCACTATACCCAAACTCCTGAAATTATACCTCGCACTAAACAACAACCAATTCAATCTCCTTTAATCAATCCAACACAACCTACAATAATACATATAAAAGCTCACTGTAAAGCATAAATGTGTTGAACAAACCCAATGTATCCGGATGCACATACAATATCATGTGAACTATAGAATCATTATGTCATTATAGTAATTAAGTGTAAGAAAATTCAAAGCCAAGGTGCACTAATCATTCAATCATCATAATAGTCGTAATCATCCCCGTAAACAAATGCAGAAACTCCCTAATGATCATGTGAATGAATCATATACTTAAGAATCATTAACTCATAATTTATCCAATGCCATGAAGCTCATAAGTTAATTCACAATGCAAGAGAACATTATATATCCCAATTTTTAGCCAAAAATACACCCAAAATTAGAAAAAATTATCTACAACATTTTAACTGTGGGAAGTCAAGAAAAATCATACTTTTATGCTCTCCTATGCATGGGTAAGCAAAAGATGCATTCTTTTTTCAGCAATCAAAGCTTTTTGCATACGGATTGAAGATTGGGTTTTTGTGAAAAACTGAAGATTTAAAGACTTTTAATCCATAGAATCAACAAAAGAAGGATAGATTGATGTTTTAAAAGTGTTTGGGAGGTGAAAAATCAAATCTTGAGAGGTTTGGAAGGTGAAGCCGGCACGGGTTAGAGAGGATTTGGGAGGGAGTTGGAGAGTTTGAAAGGAAAAGTGGCCAAAATGGCCTATTTGAAGTCCTTCCCCCAATAGGAGCCGGTGCTAGTTCTAGTCCTAGCCGGCACCGGTTGCATTCTGTCCGGGTTCTAAGAATTTTTTTTTTTTTTTTTTTGAAAAATGAACTAAAAAATGATGAACACGCAGTAATGATGAACAATGCAATTTTAATTCATGAAGAAATAAAAATGAACTAAAATGACAAAAATAAAAATTGTTCCACAACATAAAAACTTAAAGAAAAATGACTTCAATGCTTTCCACGGCATTGATCCCATGGATTTTCCTCGGTATTTCCTAGTAGTGTCCCTGCTTGCCAAGCCCCAAGTAATTTAGCTAGTTGGCCAATTTAACTCTCCAGGTTGAGCATGGAGGTCTTTAAGTTCCTTGTTGTAGCATCAACTCCTTAGAACTTAGTCCCCGTTGTACTTACCAATTGGCCAATCAATTCCTCCAATAGTGGCTTGGATGGTGCTGAATTGTTGTTCACAAGCGATTGGTTCCTTTGATTTCCCCTAAAATTGAAAGAACCTTACCTAGGTTGGTTTCCATTGCTCCATGAGAAATTAGGGTGACTTCTCCAACCAGGATTGTAAGTAGAGCTATAAGGATTGTTACCTGAATGGATATTACCTGCAAAGGCTGCTTGTTCCGTGGTTTCTTGGAGTGCACCCATTTTGGCACTCATGTTTTAGGTGCCCTTCTCCATAGAAATCACAACGTACGTTTAACACTTAGCCTTGAGGCATCACCATTTGTTCTATCTTTTGAGTCAAGGCTTCCACCTTAGCCTCCAAAGCTGCCACAGCATCCACTTTGTGCACTCCTTGCACACGAGCTTTAGACCTTATACTTCCCCAAGAATAGTTATTAGAAGCCAAATTTTCAATGAGATCAAATACCTGTTACGGGGTCTTATGATTGATGGAATCCCCTGTAGAAGAGTCCACCACTTGGCATGTTGCAAATGTAAGGCCATTAAAGAAGATGAGCATCTACATTCCTAGCTCGAATCCGTGGTATGGACACTTTCTCAGCATCTCCTTGAACCTTTCCCAACTTTCATACAAAGGTTCTAAATCTAAATTGTTGGAAGGCAAATATCTCGTTTCTAAGTTTGGTTGTCCTAGTTGGAGGGAAATATTTGACAAGGAACTTTTCAGCTAGGGCATTCTAAGTAGTGATGGAACCTGTAGGTAAAGACTTTATCCAAGATTTGACTCTATCTCTTAAAGAAAAAGGAAAAATTCTTAGCTTTATGGCATCTTCTAAAACACCATCCATCTTAAAGGTATCACAGATTTCAAGGAAACTGGCTAGGTAGGCATTAGGACCTTCTTTAGGTAGCCCATCAAATTAGACTATATTTTGGACCATTTGGATGATATTGGGCTTTATTTCAAAATTGTTCGCATCCACCCTAGGTCTAGTGATACTCGAGCCTGTGCCCGAGATTGCAGGTTTCACAAAGTCATCTATAACCCTCCTATTATTTCCAGCATTGTTGTTTTGAGCACCGTCCATGTCTGCGAGTAAGTTCTGTTTGATTGTCCAGCGGATTTTTAACAATGTCCTTTTGATTTTAGGATCAAAATCTACTATATCGCCTTTAGATTTTCGGGTCATGTACCAAGGTTAACACTTAGAAAAGACTAGACGAAAGTTAGATAATGGAATTCACAATTCAAACAAATTACAAGAACATGTTAGTTAAATTAAACATCAGTTAAAGTTAGTAAATTAGATTACAAAGAGACATAAGATATAAAAGATGGCACATTTTTTAGAAAAGAACAATTGTACATACTTTACATATTTACATGTTTAAATCAACAAAATCCAAGCTTTTATGATATTATTCCCCAGCAACGGTACCAAAAACTTGTTGTATTTAAATTTGGGTATAAAAATCATATAAAAATAAGCACATTCCCGATCAACCCCAAATTACATATATGAGCAAGCGTACTCATCATTAAGCATAGCATAGGGTTTAAATGAGTGTCAATCCTCCAGGAACAAGTATGCATTATTTACTTTTCTTTCATTGTTTAATCGACTCAATAAAGTGAAAAAGAAATAAAAAAATAAAATAATATAATATATACATGTCAAGGATAAAGAATTATGTAACTCAAACCATTATTTTGACAAACATGATCTTAAAGTACCCAATCATCATCATAACTAATTACTCACTTGGCATCATGAAGAATTAAGATAGATTCACTTCTTTTTCAATCCATGAAATCACTATCTTCTAGATAAATTAGCATCACTTGGTCTGCCTCAACTAATTCACCCAAAAGACGCATTAAACACAATCCTTGGTTAAATTTTCATGGTCTCGGCAAACTTAAAATATGAAATTAACCAATGAATCCTTAGTCTGGTAGACATCAATTAACCTTTAATTACCCAATTCTTAGCAATTAACCCCTATGGTCAAGAAAGTTAATAGACAACAAATACAAAATCAATCAATTGAAACCACCATCAACTCCTTTGACCTAGTAAGTTATTGGGAAGAAACAACTAATTAATCTCGTAATCAGCTCAAGTAATTAAATACCAAGAAGAACAATCAATTAATCAAAAGATCAAAGTAACTCTAAAAATCATGAATACCTAAAACAATGTCAAATTACAATAAAACAATTAACACATCACTGTTCAATAAAAAGAAAACAAAAGTAAAAGAAAGCACTCATAGACAAGCCTCTTTCTTCTTCCTTTGTAGACCATCTTGCACAATCCTCCTTAAATTGAAGAATTCCTCCTTAATTTGAGTGATTTTTTGTTCTGATCTACAAATTCTCCATTTTCCCCTTGTGTTTTCCCTTTATTTATAGGCTTTAGAAGTGCCTAATTTCATTCCTCTAGGGTTTCTGTCTAACTAGAAGTAGAAAAATACTAAAACTTTACAAATTACCAAAAATTGCATGCAAAAATTGAGGCACCACCTCAGTATCACGGCACAACTGGCACCACCTGTTCTACCTAGGGCCGGCACCAGTTTTGGTCTATTTCTCCAGTCATTTGCAGATTTTTCTTGATTTTTGCGCTAACCCTTCCATAGTGCAGTCGGCGCCACCTCTAGCCTCCTAGCCGGCGCCTGTTTAGTTCTATTCTACTCTATTTCATTGGTTTTTTATCACTTCGAAATGGGGAATGGAGGTCTCTCACAATAAGGTATGGATCACGGGTTACTTAACACATAAACATTCGTTCTTAACCGATTGATGAGACTGGAAATTGCATCATGTCTAGGTTATTATGTTGTGAATTCTAAATGGGGAATGGCTTACCTTTAGCCAGTGAGTAGTCCACTTACTTTATGACATAAGCGTATTTCGAATACATTGAACAGGACCTGTAGTAGTGATTTCTAAAAGTAATATATCGTAGAAACCTAAACTACTACCGCTACAGTGTGGACTAGTACTCTACGACTTGAGTATGAATTGGTGGTCTAACGAAGCTGGAAGCATATACTTTGATATGCTATAGTTGAGGTCCTATCGTAGAGCCAATATACTTGCATGTTAGGTATGTGTGACTAGTTAGTTAAGACGGACTTGTACAAGATAGATTCTATACTATATCGTCCCTTGTAGTTGTCTAAATGATCTAAATATCTAGGGCCCTGGGAAACATGACTTGGATGTTTGCTTTAGGGTAGCTCCCTTGAAAAGCTGAAACAATTCAGGAAGTCATGGATCGTTGGACTAGAGGCCTAAGGATGGTAGATGTCATTTAGAAAGGTGTTAGTACACTTTTTTCTCTCTAAATGTACGGCGATGTATAGAGGGGTATTTAAGTCATTACACCTGTAGGTCGGAGACTCTGCTAACGCAGCACTGTCCTTGAGGTCAATATTTTTTTATGGTGATATTAGAAAATATTTAAAATGCAAAATACAGCTATTTATATTGTAAGGGTATTTTGGTCATTTTAGTAGCCAAGGTAGTGTGTCTTTTGGTCCGCAGTATAAACCGTGAGTCCTAATTAAATACGAGCTAAGGAATTTATCTTAAATTAAATAGAATTTATTTTATTTAAGTAGTCTGATTTAATTATTGGGCTAGAATAAAATAAAGGTCCATGGAGAGAGAATTAATTAAATTAGTTTAGTGGGTTAATTAATTATTCAGGGCTTTGGCCCAGTTTGAATAATTAAAGATTAACTTGGGACTAAACTAATATAGGCTTATTAATTGGACTAGTTTATTTGGGTTGTAAAATTAATTATTAATTGGGCCATTAGGTTGGTTCTAATTAGAATAATTAATTAAGCCCAAAAGGTTAAACGAAGAATACAATAGCCCAGTCCAGTTTAACCTAGGGTTTTATTTAGGTTAAATAAGAGAATTGGAAACAACGTTATTGCAGAACATACACTATCTGAGACGACTTCTTCTCTATAAAAAGCCAGACGTCTCTCTCTCTCTCTTTCTAGAAAAACGGTTCCTTAGTTTGTAGTTGTTTACCAAACAGATTTAGACAGGCCATATACTGAAAGATCGAGAGATTGACGTTCACCTGCATGCAAAGACAGAGTAGGAGACTTGCAGGAATTGCACCCGAAGCTTCCACTAGCGTACGTACCCCGGTAGTACACATTTTGGTCCAGCCAATTCTTAGAACGAGGAAAAGAGGTAAAAAAATTTTAACCTTAGAGTCCCGCCAAAGCACAACCGACGCTGGCTCTGATTGGGATTCCCCTATTCTTTATTTTTTGCAGTTCTTAATCTTCGCTTCCGCTGCGTGCCTTGTGTTTTCCGTTTTCTATACCTTCAATTGGTATCAGAGCATGAAGGTTTTGTGAAAATGTAGGGAGCATGCATCTAGATGAATAAAACTGGACTTATATGTGTGATTAAAATTGTGATCCTTCGCTGTTTATGGTATGGATAGATTCTCTGTTAAACCTTGTGGGTGGAGGTATATGAGATGTTTAATTTACTGTTTTTCTTAGCAAATCGTGTAAGCCCAATGTTTATGAGTATAAGCAATTGTTGGTTTTGGTTGATTTCTTTGTGTTTGGGTTGAAATCAGAGAGCTATCGAAGCCGAAAGCTATGCAGAAAAACAGGGGAAATTTGCAGGAAAAAAAATTCCAGGAACAGGCGTCTAGACCGTAACCGGCGCTGGCTTGGGGTGCTGGAACCAGCGCCGGCTTGGGTCTGGAAGGTCGGTCCTTGCGCTGGTTTCTCGTGGGTCCTGGTTCTGTGCAGCGGGTGCAGTGGACCACAATACAGATGGGTGCATGATCTAGTGTGGCGGGTGCAGTGGCCCAAGGAGAAAATTTTTATTTTTTCCTTGAATTTTTTCTTGCATTTTCTTTTTGTTTTTGGGTCCATACCAGGTGAAGTTAATATTTTGCAATAGTTAATATTAATGGAATATTTTTGTATGAAAAATATTAGTAAGGGATTTTAGGATTAAACAAGACCATTAATTAATTAATTAATGTATTTAATTCTATTATTTGGGAACTTAGGTTTAAAAATAGAAGAGCATGAAAACATCTACTATTTTCTAGCATGCTATTTATTTTTTGTACCTATGTGCACGGTTTCTCAAAGATAAAGTCTTTGGGAATATTTTTAACAAGGAAAACATTTTTTCTACAAATTAAATGGTTTTTTTAACTTGAACAAAAATTAATCCTTAGATATTTTCTCAAAGGATTTAATCCTTGACATAGAAAATATATTGGATTTAGATATTTTTGTAAGGTTAAAAATAGAAAGCCATTTTGTTTTAGTTTGGCACTAGAAAAATTGTTTTGTCAAATAAACGTGAGACCAAAGTCTCTAGAAAGTTTTAATTGGAAAATTTTTAAAATTATTAAGTTTTTAACTTAAATAAAATTAGTCTATGGGAAGAACTCTCAAAGGATATAAACCTTGATATAGAGATTTGTATGGATTTAGACATTTTATTTGTGAGTTGAGGGAAAAACTTAATGGAAACTTTCAAAATGATATTTTTCAAAAAATTCTTGTTTTAAAAGACTAAGTGGGAGAGGGGTTCCAACGGTCCCACGGCTTCCATCATGATCCTCATTAGAGATCGTAGGTCCTCTCGCGTCACCCTGGGAGTGAACCCATATAAGGTGGGGATACCATAAGGATCTAGATTTAATGGAGGGATGTAATTAATAATTTGGGGCAAGTACTATGATCGACCAACCCCTCGTTGGAGGTTATAGGGCGAGGTATGTCCATAAGAAATGAGAGGAAACGGTCATCCCCTTGATGGAGTTATCTTCTAGATCATTACCTAGAAGGGAAATTAATTTGTGATGGTTAACACACTTAGCTTAGGAAACTTTTAATCTTCCCAAGAAGCTATGTCAGTTTTCCTAAGAGCCAAATTGATTATTATCAGTTTTGATAATAGGGATAAAGTGCACATATTTGTTTTGTTTTCACAAACTGAATCTTTTTCTTTTATTTTTTGATTTTTCAGAAATGGTGGGAGTTTTTTTAGTCCATCGGCCGTTATTCTCTGAGAGAATAAGCTAATGGGACTAAATTATGTAGACTGGAAAAGGAACCTAGATATAATACTCACAGCGGAAGAGTATAAGTATGTCCTTTACGAAGCCTGCCCAGTTATTGGGAAGGGTTCCACCGCCGAGAAGCGTGAGGCTGAGAAGGTATGAAAAAAGGCCAACGAGATGACTCGTTGTTATATGTTGCCTCCATGTCTAATATGCTCCAATCCAAACATGAGCACATGACCACTGTGTATGACATAACTCAATCATTAGCCACGATATTCACAGATAAGAGCCGGCCCGCAAGGCAGGAGGCTCTTCGAACCATCATTAACACTAAGATGACTGAGGGAGTATCAGTAAGAGAGCATATGCTTAAGATGATTGTTGCTTTGAAGGAGGCAGAAATCTTAGAGGCTGTCATTGACCCCGAGAGCCAAGTGGACATAATTCTCGAATCTCTACCAGGTTCCTTTACTCAGTTCAAGTTGAACTATAACATGAACAAGTTGAACATGGGTTTGACTGAGTTGATGAAAGAGCTCTAGATGATGGTGAAGGTCATAAAGCCATAATCTAAGGCTATGATTGCTAAGTCTTCATCTTCTAGAATAAGGCCCAAGCCCAGGAAGTTCAAGAAGAAGAAGAGGAACGCAGCGGGCCAGCCCAAAACTTAGCCCAAAGATAAACCCAATGGCAAGTGCTTCAAATGTGGACCGAATGGACACTGAAAAAAGGAGTGTCCGGATCTTCAAGTCAAGAAAAACCCCACAGGTAATGTTTTTTATCTAGAGTCTATATCAATGGTTGGATCAACTTCTACTTAGATTGTTGATTCAGGAGCCACTGATCACATCTGTAACTCCTTGCAGGGGTTTAGAAAGATTAGAAGACTCCAGAAGGGCGAACATAGACTACATGTGGGAAATGAAGCTCAAGTTTGGGCCCTTGCAGTAGGAGAGCTGGATCTTGCTTTTTATTGTAATAGAATAGTGGTTTTAAAAGATATTTTATATATACCTAGATTTATACAGAATTTGATTTCGGTTGTAAAACTAATAAATCAAGGATATTCTGTATCTTTCCATTATGGAATTTTTATCAGTAAAAATGGAAAAACTTTTATGTACTGGCACATGTATAGGAATCTATTTTTCTTAAACCCTATAAACAATCAATTAAATAACGCTCAATCTGAACCTTTAACAAAGAAGAGAAAGACCAATGTCAATGACTCTTTTCTTTGGCATCTAAGGTTGGGTCATATCAACTCAACCAAGATTCAAAGGTTGATCCATGATGGGCCCTTGGGCTCATTGAGATTAGAAAATTAGCCTTAATGTGAGTCCTGCCTAATTGGAAAGATGACCAAAAGGTCATTTGCCCCTAAGGCAGATAGAGCCAAGGAGGTATTGAGTCTTGTTCACACTGATGTGTGTGGTCCCCTGTCTACACCAACTAGAGGAGGTTTTAAGTACTTCATCACTTTCACGGATGATTGTACAAGGTTTGGTTACATTTACCTGATGAGACGCAAGTTTAATTCTTTTGACAAGTTCAAAGAGTTTAAGGCTGAAGTGGAGTGTCAGACAGGTAAATTGATCAAGACCTTACGATTGGATCGTGGTGGAGAGTACCTCCTTGGTGAATTCAAGGACTACATGGTACATCATTGGATAGTATCCCAGCTCTTTGCACCACGGACACCCCAGCAAAACGGAGTAGCTGAGAGAAGGAATAGGACATTGATGGAAATGGTCCAAAACATGATGTCTCATACTACTCTTCCAATGTCTTTTTGGGGATATGCCCTAGAAACGACGACATATATTCTAAACTTGGTGCCTTCCAAGTCAATACCTAGGATTCCCTATAAGATGTGGATTGGGCATAAGCTAAGTCTGAATCATCTCAGGATATGGGGTTGTCCAACTTATGTACTAATTAAGGGAAATAAGTTAGAACCAAGATCAGAATTATGCTATTTTGTTGTGTATCCAAAAGGGATAAATGGGGGTTACTTTTATCATCCTAAGAAGCAGAAAGTTCTGGTTAGTACCAATGCTAGATACTTAGAGGATGATCAAAAGTACTTCCACGAAAGGTTCAACTAGGTTAGAATTGGAGTAGAAGTTATCATCGGAAGCAACTTCTTCTGGCTTGATTGTGGAACAAGAAGAGGTACAACCTCAAGAGCCTTTACATATGGAGCCTTGTCGTAGTGGGAGAGTGTCTAGGGTTCTGGAGAGGTGGACTGGAGAAGCTTTCGAGTTGGTCTCTAACTATCAGGAACAAGACCCCACTAGATATGAGGAGGCTATTGCTGATGCCAATGCAAATCTGTGTCATGAAGCAATGAATACCGAGATTAAGTTTATGTATCTCAATCAGGTTTGTGATCTTGTAGCTTCACCTGAAGGGATAAAACCTATAAGGTGTAAGTGGGCATACAAGAGAAAGAGGGGAGTAGATAGGAAGGTGAAAATCTTCAAAGCTAGACTTGTGGCAAAAAGGTATACTCAGAAAGAGGGGATCGATTATAAGGAAACATTTTCCCCGGTAGCCATGCTTAAGTCTATCCATATCCTTCTTGCCATCGCAAGTCATTATGACTACGAGATATGGCAAATGGATGTCAAGACTGCATTTTTAAATGGCCATCTTAGTGAAGATATCTATATATCCCAACAAGAAGGCTTTATTGCTAAAGGCCAAGAGCATATGGTTTGCAAGCTTAAGAAGTCCATTTATGGACTTAAGCAGGGATCAAGGGCATGGAACATTCATTTTGATGAGACTGTAAAGTCTTATGATTTTGTTCAAAACGAGAATGAACCATGTGTGCACAGAAAACTTGAAGGTATTAATGTGATTTTTCTTGTCTTGTATTGTACAGGAAACTTGAAGGCATTAATGTGGTTTTTCTTATCTTGTATATGGATGACATTCTACTTATTAGAAATTATGTAAGGTCATTGTCATCTACAAAGGTTTGGCGGTCTAGTCAATTTAGTATAAAGTACTTGGGAAAAGCTAGCTACATTCTCGGGATTAGACTTCTTAGAAATAGGAAGTAGAGAATGTTAGGATTATCTCAAGCAGCATACATTGACAAGATACTGGCCAGGTATAGTATGGACTTATGCAAGGGAGCTCTGATTCCTTGCAGACATGGGTTGTCACTTCAAGGGACTATCCTAAGTCCAAGAAAGAAAATGACAAAATAAGTAGGATTCCCTACGCTTCGGCTGTAGGAAGTCTCATATACGCCATGCTGTGTATTAGGCCAGATATCTGCTTTAGGCTTGGTTAGCAGATATCAGTCAAACCCTGCGAAGGTTCATTGGCAAGCTGTAAAGAATATTCTCAAGTACCTTAAGGGAATGAGAGATTATATACTAGTTTACAAGGCTGATGACTTAGTTCATACATGATACACAGACTCAGACTTTCAGGTAGATAAGGATGAGAGAAAATCCACTAGTAGATATATCTTCACCTTGTCTAGAGGAGCTATTTCATGGAGGAGTATCAAGCAATCTTGCATTGCTGACTCAACTATGGAAGTTGAGTATGTGGCAGCTTCGGAGGCATCCAAAGAAGCAGTCTGGCTCCGAAAGTTCCTTTCAGAACTTGGAGTCGTGTCACACATAGACAAGTCAATTGTGATGTATTGCGACAACACTGGAGTAGTATCGCAATCCAAAGAACCTTGGAAACACAAGAAGGGGAAGCACATCCAGAGGAAGTACCACCTGATTCGGGATTTCATCCAGAGACGGAAAGTCATGGTGGAATAGATTGCCTCCGAGAACAATTTAGCAGATCCATTCACCAAGCCTTTGGTTGAGAGAGTCTTCAAGAGACACTTAGACGCCATAGGGGTGGGCATCTACGGACTTACTTAGTCTTAGAGTGCAAGTGGGAGATTGTTGGGATATATGCCCTCTTAGACTAGGCTTCTGAAATACAAATATCGAATGTTTTAATAAAATAATTTATTTTCAGAAATTGTTTGTGAATTTATAATTTTATTTATGCACAATTACGTTTGAAAAAGACCCATTGTGTTTAAGTAAGTGTCCATATGAATGGAGGTCTCTCACAGTAAGGTATGGATCACGGGTTACTTAACACATAAACATTCGTTCTTAACCGATTGATAAGACTGGGAATCGCATCATGTCTAGGTTATTATGTTGTGAATTCTAAATGGGGAATGGCTTACCTTTAGCCAGTGAGTAGTCCTCACTTCACGACATAAGCGTATTTTAAATACATAAAACAGGACCTGTAGTAGTGGCTTCTAAAAGTACTCTAGGACTTGAGTATGAGTTGGTGGTCTAACGAAGCTGAAAGAATATACTTTGATATGCTATAGTTGAGGTTCTATTGTAGAGACAATATAATTGCATGTTAGGTATGTGTGACTAGTTAGTTAAGACGGACTTGTATAAGATAGTTCATGTACTATATCGCCCCTTGTGGTTGCCTGAAGGATCTAAATATCCAGGGCCCTAGGAAACATGACTTGGATGCTTACTTTACGGTAGCTCTCTTGGAAAGCGGAAAAAATCCAGGAAGTCATGGATCATTGGACTAGAGGCCTAAAGATGGTAGATGTCATTTAGAGATGTGTTAGTACACATTTTCCTCTCTAAATGTACATCGATGTATAGAAGGGTATTTTAGTCATTACACCTATAAGTCGGAGACTTTGCTAACGTAGCACTGTCCTTGGGGTTAATATTTTCTTATGGTGATATTAGAAAATATTTAAAATATAAAATACAACTATTTATATGGCAAGGGTATTTTGGTTATTTTAGTAGCCAAGGCTGTGTGTCTTTTGGTCCCCAGTATAGACCTTAAGTCCTAATTAAATATGGGCTAAGGAATTGATCTTAAATTAAATGGAATTTATTTTATTTAAGTAGCCTGATTTAATTATTGGGCTAGAATAAAATAAAGGTCCATAGAGAGAGAATTAATTAAATTAGTTTAGTGGGTTAGTTAATTATTCAGGGCTTTAGCCCAGTTTGAATAATTAAAGATTAACACTGGGACTAAAATAATATTAGCTTATTAATTGGACTAGTTTATTTAGGCTGAAAAATTAATTATTAATTGGGCCATTAGGTTGGTTCTAATTAGAATAATTAATCAAGCCTGAAAGGTTAAACTAAGAGTCCAATGGCCCAGTCTAGTTTAATCTAAGGTTTTATTTAGGTTAAACACGAGGATTGAAAACAACGTTGTTGTAGAACATACACTCTCTGAGACGGCTTCTTCTCTATAAAAAGCCAGATGTCTCTCTTCTCTCTCTCCAGAAAAAAGGTTCCTTAGTCTATAGTTGTTCACCAAACAGATTTAGGCAGGCCATATACTAGAAGATCGAGAGATTAGCGTTCACCTACATGCAAAGACGGAGTAGGAGACTTGTAGGAATCGCACTAAAGGCTTCCACCAGTGTACCTACCCCGATAATACACATTCTGGTCCAGCCAACTTTTAAAACGAGGAAAAGAGGTAAAAAAATTTTAACCTCAGAGTCCTACTAGAGTACAACCGGCGCTGACTAGGGCTGCCGAAGCCAGCACTAGCTCTGATTGGGATTCCCCTGTTCTTTAGTTTTTCCAATTTTTTATATTCGCTTCCGCTGCGTGCCCTATGTTTTCTGTTTTCTATGCCTTCAAAGAATGCGTATGGATTTAAGCATGGCAACATGTGATAAGGTATCCTCATAATCGATCCCTTCTTTCTGAGTATATTCTTTTGCAACCAACCTTGCTTTAAAGGTTTCCACCTTTCCATTTGCACCTCTCTTTCTCTTATATACCCATTTGCACCTTATGGGTTTAATCCCTTCAGGTGTAGTGACAAGATCCCAGAATCGATTGAGATAAATAGACTCAATCTCAGTATCTATTGCTACTTGCCATTTGTCTACATCAACATTAGCAATGGCCTCATCGCACTAGTGGGATCTTGTTCCTGATGGTCGGAGATTACCTCAAAGGCTTCTCCAGTACATCTTTCGAGAACCCTAGAAATCCTCCTACTACAATTGGTTCATTTTGTATAAGAATATCTAGCTGTGCCTCTTTAGGTTTCTCAATTGGGGTACTTGAAGTTGATGTATCAATCAACTTCTCTTCCAATTCCACTTTACTTGAAACCTTAATGAAGACAATTTGTTCATCCTCCAAGTACTTAGCATGAGTACTAATAAGTACCTTTTGCTCTTGGGGATGATAAAAGTATCCACCTCTTGTTTCTTTTGGATACCTTACAAAGTAGCACAATTCTGATTTTGGGTCTAGCTTACTTCTTTTAGTCGGTACATATGTTAGACAACCCCATGTCTTGAGATGATTCATACTGGATTTTCATCCAATCCACATCTCATAGGGTGTCTTAGGTATTGATTTGGAAAGCACCAAGTTCAAAATATATGATGTTGTTTCCAGAGCATATCCCTAAAAAGAATTAGATAGAGTTTCATGACTCATCATGCTTCTGACATTTCCATTAATGTTCTATTTCTTCTCTCAGCTACTCCACTCTGTAGGGGAGTCTCAGGTGCAGTTAGTTGAAATACTATATCATGATGTGCCAAGTAGTCCTTGAATTCACCAACGAGATATTCTCCACCACGATATGATCTTAGCTTTTTTATTAGTTTATCTATTTAATGCTCTATCTCAGCCTTACACTCTTGAATTTATTGAATGAGTCAGACTGGTGCCTCATCAAGTTAACATAACTAAAATGCATGTGATCATCTGTGAATGTGATGAAGTTTTCATTACTTCTTCTAGCAGTTGAAGACATAGGATCACAAATATCAGTATGAACTAACTCAAATATTTTCTTAGCCCTTTTTGTCGTTTTAGTAAAGGACCTTTTGGTCGTATTACCCTTAAGACATGATTCACACTAAGGCCATTTCTCCAATTTCAATGATTCTAAAGACCCACTTTAATTAACATTTGAATCCGATTAGAATTTATATGTCCTAATCTCAAGTGCCATAAATAAGAGTTATTTGATGTTTTATTTCTCTTCTTATTATTCCTATACATGTTTCTAGAACAAATAATATGTCCATTTCTATTTATTGAAATACCATAATGGAAAGAAATAGAATATCATTGATTAATTAATCTTGAAATTGAAATCAAATTCTGTTTAAAACTAGAAACATATAAAATATCTTTTAAACCTAAAACCCTATTACATTCAAATAAAAGCTCCCAAGTCTTCAATTACTTCGGCACACACTTGTGCTCCGTTGCCCACTCTTAGTCCATGCTCTCCTCTACAAAGTTGTCTTATCCTGCTAAACCCCTGTAAGGGGTTATAGATATAGTCAGTGGATTCGGAGTCAACAATCCAAGTGGATGATAACCTAACCAACAAAATAGACTCTAAGTATAGAGTAATAACTGAAGAGGATTTAGCCAAGAAGTCCAGACAATCCTTCTTAAAGTGCTCTTTCTTGCCACACATGAATGAGTGTCCATACACTCTACATTTGGCTTGCCATAATAAACATTTCACATCAATCAGGTTTTATGCAGGAGCTTACCTGATTCTTGCTCATAATAAAAGGTCTCCAATAGCTGACCTAACCCCGCATGGGCAAATACAAATCACAATCAATTTCGAGCCACAATCCACTTCCTCAATTTTAAATCGACTCAACTTACTACTACCATGATCCTAGTGTCCCAAACTCTAAGGCCAAACAATAAATAAATAGGTTTATAAGTTGAGCCTAATTTGATATTTAAAATAATTAATGATTTGAGAAATAAATTCTAATAAGTTAAAAGTTTAAATCTTGCTAAGAAAAATTTAGAGTTTATTTGATCAAGAGTCGTAGGTAGTATTAAATAAAATAATGATTTATTAATATTTAGTTGTTAGAAAATAATTGATAGCTAAAATTAGTTGAAAATAGATTTAATGAGTCTTTCTTGAACAATAATAAATAAATTCTTAATGGGTTTTGATTAAAAGATAATAATTAAATTTTTAGTAATAAATATTTTACTAATTATAATTATTTCCATAAAAGGCTTTATTTGATTTCATTATTTTAAGTAATATATATATATATATATATATATATTATTTTTCTAGCAAAAGCTATTATTTATTTGACTAAAATATCCTTATTATATATAATAATCCAGATCTACCCTTCCTAGGGTTTTTCGAAATTACTAGTAAAATTATATTATTAAATATTTTATTCATGAAATAAAAATTAGCTTAGGGACAACTAGATCATGATCAAATTTCTATGGCTAACCACAATCAAGAACATATACAATCCTTCAATTCATCAAATCATCCAAATCATGCATATAAGCATAGATCTAAATTTATCAAGACATGATCTAACCTCTACTAGCATAAATATGATCATGGCTTCAATAATCCAACATGAATATAAATCCTATTCACCAAAGGTGACATAATCTCTAACATACTTCATCAAAAATACTACCTATGACATGGAAACATACATCAAAACCCAAATCATCATTCAATCAACCAAGATAAACCTTCCATGCATAAATCCCATCTCCTTCACAATCTTACATATATTCATGCTTCAATCTCAACAATACATACTCAAATCCTATCACAATCCACATACTATCAACATCATCCTAGAGATATGAATCTAGAATTTAAAAGAAAGATTGAAGGGACTTACTTGGTTGAGGAATACCTTGAAGGAGTTTAGAATGGATCTCAACTCCTAGATGCCTAGCTTCATCCAAGGAAGATGGAGAAAGCATGGCCATGGGAGAAGAAGCCATCCGGCCAAGAGAAGAGAGTTTCGGTCATGAGAGAGAGAGAGAGAGAGAGAGAGACCATTAGCATGTTTATTCATATATATTTTCACTAGAGATCAAGATTGGAGAAGATGAAGTTGTTAGAACAAACCTACCTTGAAGGTGTTCTTGAACCTTCATAGAATTTTCTGGTTTTTTATCCAAACTAGCAAGTTAGTTTGCAGAGTTTGATGTTAAGAATGGTGTTGATGGACTCACGGCAGTGAGTAGGTTAAATCTGGAAATTTTAGAGAAGGTTTGAAGTGGTTTGGAGGGGTATTAGGTGAAAGGAATGAGTAGGTGTTCTTGGTGTGTTGTGTGTGTTCTTAAAGGTTGAAGGGATTTGAGAGATTTTGTTTGCATGCCAAATTCTCGAGAACTAGGGTGCTGAATTTTTGTAGGGTTTAGGAAGATGGCTCTCTAGTTTAGAAGGGAAAAGGAAAGGCTAGTTGTTAAAATCCTTGAAGAATATTTTTAGGAAGCAAATTTGGAAACTAAATATTCAAGAATATCTTGATTATTGGAGAGCTTTGGAAGTCTGCCATGGCCGACTGTTTTGAGCTGTATTTCAGTTGATTGAAAGCTGGTTTAAGGAGGCTTATGGTGGCTGAAAACAAGGAGCATAATGGTGAAGAAAAAGTTTGGTTATTTGAGGGATACTTTATGGAAGGTTGCTAAACCAAGGTGGCTGGAATTTTGGTAATCAATCAAGTATGATTGCAGGGATTTGTTGGAGAGATTTTCGGGCAGCCATGTCTGAATTTCGTGCAAAAGCTTAAGAGAGATAATGGAGCTTAGTTACTGAAGGTTTAAGGGAAGTTTATGCAGAACAAGGATGGGGTTTTGGCTGGGAGAGAATTATGAAACAAAGCTGGACAGTTAGACTGCACAGGATTTTCGCTAGGCTGGAATTCCTGGACAGTTTTTCGACTGCCATTTTCCAGCTAGCTTGCAGAGATTTTGAAGGGGAATTTTAGGGGCTTTCAAGATTGGTTTCCAGCCTTCTTCATGGAGGAAAAAAATGGCTAAGGTGCTGAACAAAATTTGGAAGAAAACAGCTTGGTTTTGGATCTCCAAAGCTGCGATTTGCACAAGAATTTTTCTGGTTTTGCACCACTTTTGTGCAGTCCGAAAATAGCCAGAAAAATCCAGATTCTAGGCTGAACAAAAGGGCCTTTTTCTGGCAGCATTTGGGAGAAATAATGGTTAAGAATTTCGACACATTGAAGGCACACAATGCTGGAAAATTTCAGCTCTATGCATGAAGGGAAATGAACCTAGCTAGAGTGAATTTTTAGCAAGTTCACTAGAGGGATTTATCCTCTTGGAATCTCCCACAACTCTTCCACATTTTCAGACCATAAGATGCCTTTCACTAAGACATTTTGATCCTACAAAATCACAGTACTTTACTAAAATTTCTGGAAAGGAAATGGCTAGAACAACTTGATCAAACTAATGAGTTGAGAAATAAGGAAAATCAAAGATCAAGGGGAAATGAATTCCCCTTAGGAAATTCGTGTAGGGCAACGGAGTAAAATGAGGATACTCCTAACATGTCTCTCTTAGGACAACTTCTCTACCCTACTCCAAGCACATAAAGCCGAAATTATTACTTCCCAAACAAAAATAAAATTTAACCAAGCTAAAGCTCCTATGATGGAATTTGAACCCAAGACCTCAAGAACTAATTCTAAGGCTCTAACCACTACACCACAACAACTCTTGTTCTTATTTCTCCTCTAAAAAAAATATTTTCTATTCAATCCTCAAGCTATCTCCCTTTTTCCACCTCAAGTAAAATTACCATTTTGCCCTTCTCAAGCAATATCCACAACCAAGCCTTCAAGACAATAAATCTCAAATCCAAAACACAAAAAATCATATAAAAATATATTTAAACATGCAATAAAGTATGATATGCATCCCAACCCCCTTACTCCAAGACTGGTTTTGACTGGGGTTTCACAATTGGGACTTCGATTTCAACTCTTATAAAAGTGTTCAAAAACTCGATTTTCAAGTAGATTTTTGTGCTAACTCATTCAGAAATACTCTTACACTTCAGGATGCAAAAATCTCCCTTTTCATTTGTACTTTAAAGTGAGATCAAATTGTTCTAAAGGTAAAAAGGTATTTGTGCTTAGTGGCTTAGATCTGCTCTTTGAGATATTTTCAATCTCATCTTTTTTTTATCTTTTGTATATCAAGGTTTGGGGAGTAAAACCTAGCCGGGGTGATCCTTGATCGGTTGATGTTTAGAGGTTGGGTGTAAAACCAAGTATGGTGATCCTCTTATATGATTTTGGTGTTGCCTACCACCATTGAGTTGGGAAAACGGCTTTTAGTGGATGTTTTGAAATCCTTAAGTGAATGCTTAAGGTAATGGATGTAGATTATTTAAGGATCGAACCACTATAAATCTTTGGGTCCTCTCTCTTGTGCACTTTACTTAGCATTTATGAATGTTTTCAAACTCTTCTTTTGAGTTAAAAGTTATAACCTTCAAACCAGCAATCAGTGATTGGTTTTAAAGTCTTTTGTGAAGCAGTTGAAAGTTTTATCAACTTATGCTCTGTGAGGCCTTTATTCTTGTGATTCATTGGTAGGTAGTTTCGAAGTTTTGCTTCCTTGCACTTTTGAACTCAACAGAGACTTGTTTTTCAGCACTCAAAACACTCTCAGTTCTTATCAAAAGTATTCAAATAATCTTAAAATTTTATTTTTGTTTTCCATAAACCTTATTCACCCACTCTAAGATTTATCAATTGGTATCAAAGCTTCGATCTACATTATTCTTGGCTTAGCAACCTTATAAAAAAGATCCTGATGGCAAACACCTCATCAATGCCATATAGTGAGGGGTCTTTAACAAATAGACCTTCATTGTTCAATGCAAGCAATTATACATTCTAACAAAAATTAAACGAAGATCTATGTTTGTTCGATTAACTTTGAGCTATGGAATCTGATCGAGAAAGGACCATTTGTTCCGTCTAAAATTGTTGAAGGTAAAAACAGTGCCGAAATAGAGTGATGAGTATAACAGCTATGATAATGCAAAAATGACACTAAATTTTCAAGCAATGAACATACTATTCTGTGCTCTTGATGCAAATGAATACAACCAAGTGAGTGGTTGTGATTCTGCTCATGATATGTGAAAATTTACCTATGAAATGACTAATCAAGTAAAGGAATCAAAGTTAAGACTATTAGTCTGTGATTATGAGCTATTCACTATCAAGCTAGGTGAGAACATAATTGATATGTTTACCAGATTCACAAAAATCTTGAATGGACTGAAGGCATATGGGAAAATCTATTCCCTCAGTGAGCAAAATAGAAAGTTTACTTAATGCTTTGCTAAAAAGCTGGCAACTAAAAATCTTGTTGTGGAGGAATCCAAGAATTTAAATAGCTTACCAACTGAAGAGTTGATTGGATCTCCCTTGACCTATGAAATGAAACTTAAAAGGTTTCAAGAGCATGATGATGATGATAGAGGCAAATGAGGAACAGCTTTAAAAGCAGTTGATGAAGAAGCCTACAGTGGTCAAACTGATAGTAATGATGGGACTGATTTGGATACAGAAGAATTGGCTATGGTTGCCAGAAAATTCAGAAAAATGTTCAGAAAAGGACACTTCAAAAGGGGTAAGAAGTTTATCAAAAAGAACGGATAAACTTCTTCCTTCAAGCCTCAATGTTATGAGTGCAAAAACACAGAACACTTTATTACCAACTGTCTAATAGCCAAAGAAAAAGAAGGCAAGCAATTCAAAAAGAAGAAGAAGGAAACAAAGATGCAGAAAAGAAAATGGATGATTGGAACTTGGGATTAAAATGATTCTAAATCTGAAAGAAATGGAGAATTTGAAAATGAAACAACCAATACATACTTTATATTAATGGAGGATAAGGTAAATCCCACCCTATCAAACTCTATGTCTGAATTGCATGATTCTACCAGCGATAATTATGATGATCCAAATGAGCTTCTCATTGATATATTCCATGAACTCAAAAAGCTATCTAGAAGAAACAAGTATTGGGATTTCATCATCCTTATAAAATAAAAACGCAGCGGAAATAACTATGAAATCCATGCCCAAGGATCATGTGTTTGTAATTAAAACAAGAATAGAGGAAGGAAACGGAGATTACCTTCTACGGCAGAAAACAAAAACTTTTCTTGCGCCAACTCCTCTGCTTCGATCATCCACATTGTGCCACTACAATCCAAGAGTAAGATTGTCTCTAGCAGTAATCCACACAAGGTTGAATCGCTCACAAGCCCACTCAAATCTATGCTAGTTGAAGAAAAGGGGCTAAGGTTAATTGGAAAAGAAAAGGATGAAGAAGAAGAGAAGAAGCGTCTGCCTCTCAATCTCTGTTTTCCAAAAACATATTCACAAGGGAACAAATTCCCTTATTTATAGTTTTAGGATTTGTCTTAATTGCAATTAGGTCCTCCAAGATCCAATGTCTACATCTAGGCCCTTAAAGTTTATATAATTGCAACCAAGGCCCATAAATTATAACAAACTTATAATTCACCTATAAATATATTTTCTTTTCTTAATTAACCCCACAATATTATCAAATAATATATATTGAGCATTTAAACCTTTATTATGTGTGACCCATTAGGTTTCCCGGTCTTATTGGTAGCATAATATGAATTAATTTTAATAACTTTAGAATTAATAATCCTAAATAAAATATAGGATTAATTTATTAATTCTATAATTAATAAATTTATATTTAGCATATCAAGAGCGACATCTAGCAATGATTCTTGATCACCCAAAAGTCCAGAAAATCAAGTGGTTTGACATGAACCTTTCAATAGCAAATAACCAGTGCAATAAACTCCTTTCACCATACTATATCTTATTCGGTCTAGAGTATGGAATTAGTGCCAACTCCATCCAGAATATTATTAATTTTGGCCCGAATATTTTAGTACTTGTTCAAGAAATCCATTACTTGATATGTGTATCAAATTTGGAACTATTTCCAATACATAGTCGCCTTGGCCAAGGACTTCATAAGTAATGATTTCTACAAGTGGCCCTAAGATATACTCTCCTACTATTGAGAGTGGTGAATCCTTTATTGACCCTCTCAACTATTTTCATTTACTTTACATTGTACCCAACATCCATCCCATAGGCGGTCTTTGTAAGACTCCAAAGATTAGAATCAAAGTACAATACTCGATAAACAAAATACCTTGGAGATCTCAAGTCTAAGGATACTTTCACACTTGCTATAATAAGATTTTATTACTAACACTCAATAGCTTATCCAAGTGATTATTTCATAGCTAGGTCATCCAATGAACTTATCCATATAACAAGCATCCATATATTAATCCTAAGTATCACAATACTCATAGGTATGAGAACCACCGTTTAATCCAATCAAGGGATATAACATGTGCTAGTCTTAGTGTATTAATAATGTCCCATCTCATTAATACTATAACTAGGAATTATTTAAGAACAAACACTACATAGTGTAGTAGGAATCTCATATCATGATCTCTATCATGATTTTTTTAATACTGTGTTATACTAAGGACTTTATCAAACAATTTATACACATATATAGATATAACAATCAAATTGAAAGATCAAGAATGCCTCTTTTATTAATTATTAAGTAATATACATAGTACAAGCGATTACCTCTAGGGTACAACACTAACAACAAGGAAATGAAAATGAAGGTCGATTCCTTATTAGATGAAAATGACAAGCTATTAAGTGAGAACAAAGCTTTTCATGATTCCATTTGTTGTCTTAATGTTGAAAAGGAAGTTATCTCTACTTCTTTAGACTGTTTAACACTTGAAAACAAATGCTTATGTGATAAAGCCTCTTCTCTTGAATTTTTGCTCAATGATTTTGAAAACATAAGAAAGAGAGTTAATGATCTCACTATATATATAGAGAAGTTCACAAATGGCCAAGATAACTTAAATAGAATGCTTGGTATGCAACTTGCTGCTAGAAATAGATATGGTCTCAGTTACAAACATGATAACAAAGTTGGAAATAAAAAATTCTCTGTCATGAAAGCTAGTTCCTTAAATGCAAGTCATATATGTTGTACTTACTGTGGTAAACTTAGACACAATGCATCTAAATATCATGTTAGGAAAGGAATTGAACCAGGTTTGAAAACTACTTGGAGAGTTAAAAGAATCATCACTAACCCCCTTGGACCCAAGAAGGCATGGGTACCAAAATCACTTTTCCATCTCACGAATAGGTACATCAACTACAAAAATTGAGCTCCACAAATTGGTTTTTAGATAGTGGATACTCAAGATAAATGACTGGAAATGCCAGACTGTTGAAAAACATTCAAGTCATAAATAATGGATTTGTCAGATTTGAAGACAAGAAGAAGGGAAAAATACTTAGAATAGGTAAGATTGGTAAGTGATTCTCTACTATTATCAAACAAGTGTTGCTAATTGATGAATTAAAGTACAATCTGCTTAGCATCAGCCTATTATATGATAATGGCTGCAAAGTTATTTTTAAAAATGATTCTTACACTATTATGGATAGCTCTAGTAACGAGACAATTTTTGTTACTAACCGTGTTGGAAATGTGTATGTGTTTTATCTTGATTCTCTTACGACTCATGATATTAGATGCCTCTCCATGAATGATGATGATGGCTACCTTTGGTAGGCTATGTATCTATTGATTTGCTAGATAAATTATCCTCAAAAGAGCTTATTAGAGGACTACCTAAAATGGGATTTGATAAAACCGAGTGTGTGATGCTTTCCAATTTGGAAAATAAATCAAAACCTCTTTTAAACCCAAGAAAATGATTTCAATATCAAAACCTCTTGAACTTATACATATGGATTTGTTTGGACCAATAAGGACCACTAGTCTTGGTGGTAAGAGGTATGCTCATGTACATGTAGGATGACTTTTCAAGATATGCTTTGGCTTTATTTCTTGCACAAAAAGATGAGGTTTTCTCTGAATTTTCAAAGTTGCTCAAACGTGTTCAAAATTCCCTTGGGTGTAAATTGTTTTCAATTAGAAGTGACAATGGTAGGGAATTTTGCAATCATGACTTTACAAAATTCTGTGATGAAAGTGGCATTTCACACAATTTTTCAGTAGCAAAAACTCCTCAACAAAATGGTGTGCTTGAGAGGAAAAAATAGAACTTTGCAAGAGATGGCTAGATCAATGTTTTGTGAAAACTCTCTTTCAAAATACTTTTTGGGCTAAAGCTGTGAATACAACTTGCTATATTATCAACCGTGTTATGCTGAGGCCCTTTCTAAAAAAAACACCATTTGAACTCATATTTGACAAAGTACCATCTATTTCTTACTTTAAAGTTTTCGACTGCAAATATTTTGTCCTCAACACTCGAGATAATCTTGGAAAATTTGATAGCAAATCAGATGAGGCTATATTTCTTGGATACTCTTCCAACAAAAAGATATATAGAGTGTACAATAAAAGAACTCTATGTGTGGAAGAATTCATACATATTGTATTTGATGAATCAAATATATATTTTTCTAGAAAAAATAATGATGATGTAACCATAGATGAACATTCATGCTAAAGAAGAGGAATTCGAAGAATAACAAGCTGAAGAAAACAAATAAAGAATTGAAGAGCACACTGATCAAGACTTACTAAAAAATTGGAAGTACAAAATTGGACATCCAAAAGAGTAGATTATTGGTGACCCCAGCTGTGGAGTCAAAACTAGACTGTATTTATTGAAAATTTTTCTTTACTTTTGAACATTGAACCTGATTATGTTGATGTGGCTTTGTGTGATGATTTTTGGATTCTGGCAATGCAAGAAGAATTGAATCAATTTGAAAAAAATCAAGTTTGGAAGCTTATTCGTAGACCACTAGATTATCCCATGATTGGTACCATGTGAGTTTTCAAAAACAAACTTGACAAGAATGGTGTTGTTATTAGAAGTAAAGCTAGATTAGTTGCCTAGGATTCAATCAAGAAAAGGGCATTGATTATGATGAGACCTTTATTCCCATTGCTCGATTAGAGTCAATAAGAATGCTACTTGCTTTTGCATCTTTTAAAGGTTTTATGCTCTATCAAATGGATGTTAAAAGTGCATTTTTAAATGGTTTTATTGATGAGGAAGTATATGTAGAGCAACCCCTTGGTTTTATTCATTAACATTTTGCAAATCATGTCTTTAAACTTTCTAAAGCTTTTTACAGTTTGAAACAAGCTCCACGAGCATGGTATGGCGTAGTGGTTTTTTTCTTTCAAAAGGTTTGTTTAAGAGGCTTAATTGACACTACATTATTTATTAAATCTGAAAATTCTGAAGACATCTTAATTGTTCAAATATATGTGGACGATATTATTTTTTGAGCTACTAATGATTCTTTATGCAGAAATTTACCAAGACTATGCTGCAAGAATTTGAGATGAGTGTTATAGGGAAACTTAATTTCTTCCTCAGATTAAAAACCAAGCAAACCAAAGATAGGATCTTCTTAAATCAAGCTAAGTATGCCAAGGAACTGCTCAAAAGGTTTGGAATGAATGAAGCTAAAGAAATTGGTACATTTATGAGCACATCATTAAAGTTTGACAAAGATGAAAAAGGTAAGAAAGTGGATGAATCAAAGTATAGAGGTATGATTGGAAGTCTTTTTTATCTCACAGCCAATCGATCAGACATTATGTTCTTGGTGTGCTTTTGTGAAAGATTTCAATCATGTCCTATAGAATCCCACCTATGTGTTGTAAAACATATCCTTATATACTTGGTTGGAATATATGATTATGGTCTATGGTATCCACGAACTAACTCATTTGATCTTATAGGATACACGGATACTGACTATGCTGATTGCAAAGTTGAGAAAAAAAAGTACCAGTGGACACTGTCAGTTTCTTGGATACATTCTTATCTCTTGGTACAGCAAGAAGCAAGCCCGCTTCTCACTCTTAACAACTAAAGTAGAATACATAGTAGCAGGAAGTTGTTCTGCACAAATTTTATGGATGAAAATATTTTAGTTGATTTTTGCCTTAATTTTGATTGCGTGCCTATTTTATGTGACAATACCAGTGCTATCAATCTAACAAAAAAATCCTATTCAGTATTCTAGAACTAAGTGCATTGAAATTAAGCATCATTTTATTAGAAATCATGTGCTTAAGGGTGATGTTTGTGTGGAATACATTCCAACCGATGATTAGCTTGCAGATATATTCACTAAAACTCTAGTTGAAGATTGATTTAATCATCTAAGAAGAGAATTGGGAATTACAAAATTAAGTGGCTAATGACTCTACTAGAGTAAAACTGTTCATTCTTACAGGGTTTTGACAATTGCTAATTTTGGATGGACATTCTGGATGAGATAAATCCGAAACCACCCTTCTCCAAAATCATTTTTTTAAGCCAAAGTGTGTTTGTCAAAATCAGGTGGACATTTTGGATTGAGCCTCAAGTCTAAAATGGCAGCTTCTCATAAGTCGCGTGTGAAATTTTTTTTTTTTTAATTTAGTTGAGAAATATATGCGTCCAGATTTTCTTTTTGA
The DNA here is from genome assembly GCA_026120185.1 of Voacanga thouarsii. NCBI lineage: Eukaryota > Viridiplantae > Streptophyta > Magnoliopsida > Gentianales > Apocynaceae > Voacanga > Voacanga thouarsii. The sequence goes on from JANUWF010001942.1 coordinate 3,231,382, forward strand.
AATTCAAACTATTCACGCCTTTCAAAAAATTGCTTTTCAAATCCTACAAAAATCTACCTTTTAGTGTCCTTAAGTGTGCTTATCTTCCCAATCTACCTAGGAAATCCCAAAAGAAGCTTTTACAAAACCGCCATTGACCTCTCTCTCTTACCGAGAATTTCCATTCTCTTTGAAAAATCAGAAAGCCCACACATTTACCTCACGACTGCTATTGCAAAACTTCCGAAATCTAGCAAGGGAACTGAACCCAAATCAAAGAAGACCAAGAAAACTAAGGCAACGGTAGGAAAGAAAGATGTTGCGGCTACTCAATCTACTGCAAAGAAGAAAGGAAAGGAAATCATTATTGAAGAACCAATTTCCCAAACTGACTCATTAGAACAAATTCCTGAAGACGAAAGCTCCGAATGCCGGTACCTCGATTCCTTGATTCCTAATGCTAGTTTGAATATAATGATTGGGTATCTAGAAATAGAGTTGTGATTGTTGGATATCATGTTGCCTCTGAGTCTTTCTTAAACTATTCAACTGTTCTTAGTAAGTTTGAGTCTCTTGGGTGGGGTGTCTTGTTACACCCTGCAACTCACGTACCCAAAAAAGGCGGAGATGTTGCCCCATCCAGTGGACCAAAGGTCTTTATAACAAGGTATAAAATGGAAAAGATAAATAAAATAAATGAAATAAAGTTATTACAACTGAATACAAAACTTATACAAGTCTAATAACCTAAAACAAACTATTATCTCTCAAAAGAAATACAAAGCAAAATAAAATAAACTTCAATCTCTAGTTCATCCAACCAGCTCAATAAAAGCTCTCCCCTGAAATCATGATATAAAACGGTGTGAGATTGGCATCTCAATAAGTCTTGTATGTGAAAATGACACTTTAAATATTTCGTGTACGCAAGTTTATCAAAAACCACACAATATACTTGCAAGTCAATTTTCATCAATAAAACATTACTGAGTAGAACAATAAATAATATATCCAAAACAAATCTTAGAGGGTCATCCACTCATCAATACAATAGATTCATAAAGGGATAGAAATGATCTATTTATAATATTATAGTTCATATCATGATTACCATCATGGTAGCTCCCAGTGTAACCGTTCAACACTGGACAGTGGGTGATCTGCCCACTAGGGAGAGATACTCTTCCATCTCTACACCCAACACACCGGTTGTCCAACCCAAAAAATAACAGTCCTCATGGACCAACATGCTAGCTCGGATTGGCCTAACTAAATAGTACTATCATCTCTTTAAGTAGAGCTCATCTTCTGGAGGTAGCCTTCTACCAGCAAACTCAGTCTAACTCTCCAAGACAAGTACCACTAGCCTACCCCAGCTGAGTACTCAATGCTCACCATTAGGTGCAGAATCATTTTCCTTTTTCACAAACTTTAAATACCTTGTCTTTGCAAAACATAGTTTTCACATCAAGCTTGTCAAAACGTTTTAGTCATAAAAGAAAGAAACCGTTTTCAATTAAAAGTGGTGATTTGACAAAATCATTTTGAGATCAAAGTAGCCACGTTCTCAATCCAAGTTTCACAATTCAACAATAACATTTCATCATCGTTTCAATCATTATGTCAATCATCATGTCAACATCATTGTACAAAAGACTTGCAAACATGTACGATTTAGCAAAATAGTTATATAGGGACTTACTTGAATAATCCAAATAATCAAAACCAAAGCTAATGTTTGCCCGCACTTCAAATTTCTTCCGTATCTAGAATAAATAATTCTATAATTAGAATCCAAATATTATATTCACCATCATTTCATACAACATGAATCCCCATGGTCTTGCTAATCACCTACTATTTTGGACCAACACGCTAGCTCGGACGACCTGACTAAATAGTATTATCATCTCTTTAAGCAGAGCACATCTTTTGGAGGTGACCTCCTCCCAAAAGACTCACTCTAAATCTTCAAGACTAGTACCACCAGTCTACTCCCACTAAGTACTCAACGCTCACCATTAGGTGTAGAATCATATCCCTTTTTCACAAACTCTGATTACCTTGGCTTTGCAAAATGTGGTTTTCACATTAAGCTTTTCAAAATGTTTTAATCATAACGGACAGAAAATTGTTTTCAGCTAGAAGTTGAGATTTGGCAAAACTATTTAGAGATTAAAATAACCATGTTCTCAATCCAAGTATCACAATTCAACAATAACATTTCTTCATCATCTCAACGTTTATTTCAATCACCATGTCAACATCACTTTAATCATCATTTCAACATCATTGTACAAAAAACTTGCAAACATGTATGATTTAGAAAAATAGTTATGTAGAGACTTACTTGAATAATCCAAAGAATCAAATAAAATCCAATGCTTGCTCGCACTTCAATTTTTTTTCCTTATCTAGAATCAATGATTCTGTAATTAGAATTCAAATATTATAGCCACTATCATTTCATGCAACATGAATCCCTATGATCCCATTATTTATATCATCCATGGCATCTAAATAGATCAATTCTTTAAATCACATCTATAACTTTCCCTTGTCATGCTACTTCATCATTAAGCATGCATATACTCAAATCAAATCATCAAGATGATAACTCCAGTATTCTACTATCATTAAATCCACATAATAACCCCATTTGATTTAAAAGAACTCATCTTTAACCAACATGCAATAGATCTACATCATAGTAATGAAGGATTAGAAAAATAACAGAGCATGCATACAGGTGATAAAAATGGAGGAAATAAAATCATAACAGAGCATGGCAGTAGTATGGAGGGATTTAAACCATACCTCTTGGTGCCTTAAACCTTGAAGATTGTAGGAGAGTTGATTGAAGCACAAGAACAGCCTTCCTCCACCCGTGAGATCAAGCTTCCCGTACTGGTTGCCTATCTCTTCTTCTCCTCTGGTGCAATCAATGCCTGGCTTTTCAGCTCTCAGAATATGACCCAGCCTAATCTCAGTTGGTGATCACAGAATTGGGATGAGAAAAGCCACAGACTCCCAGATTTTTCACCCTTTCACGGTTGCCTTCCTACTGGTTTCTTATGTTAAGAAAACAAAAACCAAAAGCCAGTAAGAGAAAAGGCACGAAAGACAGAGAGCCAAGAGTCTAAGAAATTTTTATTATTATTTTTTTATTTTATTTTTCCACACAGAAAGCCAAGAGTCATGAAACCAAAAATAATTATTTTGATAAAAATAATATTCACGGGATTTAATATTTCAAATACCCGAATATTATTAACAAAATAAATTTTGGTTTCTCCCTAAACTCTTCTGAACTATGTCCAAAAAAATCCTATGATCCAGACTATTGGGCTAAAATAATATTTATTATTTATTTTGGACCCGAAAAGTCCAAAATAATAAACATCAATTATTTTTCTTGAGATTAAATAAATAACCCAATAAATAATTAATGTGCCTAAATGAACCAAAAAATAATTAAACTTTAATTATTTATTTCTTAGGCTTAATTAAATGAATAACCTAATAAATAATTAAGTATTAATTATTTTCCTCGGGTTTAAATCTCGGTTAATTTTCTAATTATTCAAACTAGATCTCGGCCCTGAATAATTAATTAACCAATTAAACTAGATAATAAAATTCTCTCAATTTATTTTATTCCAGTCCAATAATAAATTAGACTTCTTGAATGAAATAAACCCTCTCAACTGAGATCAATTTCTCAACCCAAAAATTAATTAGGACTTACGGGCTATTCCGAGGACAAAAAAGACACATCGCCTTAGCTACTAAAATGACTAAAATACCCTTACTATATAAATAGCTGTATTTTGTATTTTAAATATTTTTTAATATCACCATAAGAAAATATTGACCCCAAGGACAATGCTGCATTAGCAAAGTCTTTGACCTATAGGTGAAATGACTAAAATACCCCTCTACACATTGCCGTACATTTTGAAAGGAAGAAATGTACTAACACCCCTCTAAAAGACATTTACCATCATTAAGCTTCTAGTCCAATGATCCACGACTTCCTAGAGTATTTCCGCTTTCCAAGGGAGCTACCCTAAAGCAAACATCCAAGTCATGTTTCACAGGGCCTTGGACATTTATATCATTCAGACAACCACAAGGGGTGACATAGTGTAGAAACTATCTTGTACAAGTATGTCTTAACTAACTAGTTACACATACCCAACATGCAAGTATATTGGCCCTACGATAGAACCTCAACTATAGCATATCAAAGTATATGCTTCCAACTTCGTCAGACCACCAACTCATACTCAAGTCATAGAGTACTAATCCACGTTGTAGCGGTAGTAGTCTAGGTTTCTACCATATAGTACTTTTAGAAACCACTACTACAGGTTCTGTTCTACGTATTCGAAATACCCTTATGTCATGAAGTGAGTGGACTACTCACTGGCTAAAGATAAGCCATTTCCCATTTGGAATTCATAATATAATATCCTAAACATGATGAGATTCTCATTCTTATCAATCGATTAAGAACAAATGTTTACGTGTTAAGTAACCTGTGATCCATACCTTACTGTAAAAGGCCTCTATTCACATGGATCACTTACTTAAACACAATGGATCTTTTCCAAATGAAATTGTGCACAAACAAAAAGTAAATTCACAAACAATTTCTGAAATAAATTATTTTATTAAAACATTTGATTTTTGTATATCGAAACTAGGTACATATAAAATATCTTTTAGAACCACTATTCTATTACAATCAAAAACAAGATCCAGCTCTCCCACTGCAAGGGCCCAGACTTGTGCTCCATTTCCCATGCGTAACCTATGTTCGCCCTTCTTGAGTCTTCTTATCTTTCTAAATCCCTGCAAGGAGTTACAGATAGGATCAGTAGCTCCTGAATCAACAATCCAAGTGGAAGTTGATCCAACCATTGATATAGACTCAAGATAGAAAATATTACCAGTGGAATTTTTCCTGGCTTGAAGATCTGGACACTCCTTTTTTCAATGTCCCTTCTTCCCACATTTAAAGCACTTGCCCTTAGGTTTGTCTTTGGGCTGGGTGTTGGGCTGGGCTACTGCGTTTCCCTTCTTCCTTTTGAACTTTCTGGGCTTAGACCCAGTTCTTGAGGAAGAAGCCTTAGCAATCATGGCCTTTGAATGTGGCTTCATGACTTTCTCTGCCATCTGAAGTTCCTTCATCAACTTAATCAAACTCATGTTTAACTTGTTCATATTGTAATTTAGTTTGAACTGAGTAAAGGAACTTGGTAGAGATTTGAGAACCATATCCACTTGGCTCTCGGAGTCAATGATAGCTCCTAAGATTTCTGCCTCCTCAAAAGCAGCAATCACCTTGAGCATATGCTCTCTGACTGATGCTCCCTTAGCCATCTTAGTGTTTATTATAGTTCGAAGACCCTCCTGCCTTGCGAGCCGACTCTTGTCCGCAAACATAATGGCCAATGACTGATTAATGTCATACGCAGAAGTCATGTGCTCATGTTTTGACTGGAGCACATTAGACATGGAGGCTAGCATATAGCAACGTGCCATTTCATCAGCCTTCTTCCATGCCTTCTCAGCCTCTTACTCCTCGGTGGTGGAACCTTCCCCGATAACAGAGTAGGTCTCATAAATGACATACTTATACTCCTCGGCTGTGAGTATTATGTCCAGATTCCTCTTCCAGTACACATAGTTTGGTCCCGTTAACTTATTCTCTCGAAGAATAACGACCAAATGACTAAAAGAACCTCCCACCATTTCTGAAAAATCAAAATAAAAGAAAGGATTTAGTTTGTGAAAATAAATTTGTGCACTGAAATGAATTTGACTCTTAGGAAAACTGACATAGCTTCTTCGGAAGATTAACAATTCCCTAAGCTAAGTGTAGTAACCACCACAAATTAATTTCCCTTCTAGGTAATAATCTAGAGGATAACTCCATCGTGGGATGGCCATTTCCTCTCATTTCTTATGGACATTCCTCACTCTATAACCTCTAACGTGGGCTGGCCGATTATAGAACGTGTCCCGGGTTATTAATTACATCATTCCATTAGATCTAGATCCTTGTGGTATCCTCATCCTATACAGGTTCACTCCTAGGGTGATGCGAGGGGATCCATGATCTCTAATGAGGATCATGATGGAAGCCGTGAGGCCGTTGGAACCCCTCTCCCACTTAGTCTTTTAAAATAAAGTTTTTCTAAAAAATATCCTTTTGAAATTTTCACTAAGTTTTTCCTTAACTTAAAAATAAGATATCTAAATCCATTAAAATCTCTATGTCAAGGATTATATCCTTTGAGAGATTTATCCATGGACTAATTTTATTTAAGTTAAAACTTAATGATTTCAAAAAAAATTCAATTAAAACTTTCCAGAGACTTTAGTCTCAAGTTTATTTAACAAAACAATTTTTCTTGTGCAAAATAAAATAAAATAACTTTTTATTTTAACTTACAAAAATATCTAAATCCAATATATTTTCTATATCAAGGATTACATCCTTTGAGAAAATATCAAAGGATTAATTTTTGTTCAAGTTAAAATCACCATTTAATTTTTAAAGAAAAATGTTTTCCTTGTATAAATATTCCCAAAGACTTTGGTCTTTAAGAAACCGCGCACATAGGTACACAAAAAATAGCATGCCAGAAAATAGTAAATGTTTTCATGCTTTTCTATTTTTTAAACCTAAGTGTCCAAATAATAGAATTAAATACATTAATTAATTAATTAATGATCTTGTTTAATCCTAAAATCCCGTACTAATATTTTTCATGCAAATATATTCCAAGAATATAAACCATTGCAAAAATATTAACTTCACCTGGTATGGGACTCAAAACGGAAAAGAAAAAAAAATTTTAAAAATTGCAAAAATTGGCTGGCAATCCATGTGCACTCGATGCACCGGATCCGCACCCAATTGCACTGCAGTCCACTATGATCCGTTGCATCAGCCGCACTAGAATGGCATCTGCTGGACCACCCAAACCCGCGAACCCACTCCGCACCCTCCCACGATGTGCCTGCGTCAGCGACCCGCACGTCGGCCCGAATCCGCTTCTGTCGACCCGCGCGTGCAATCAGCAATTGTAGGCGCAATTGGCTCGGAATTTCCACAGCAAACCGACTCCAGCGCGACCGACTCCAGACACAAACAGAAAGAGCTCAGCTCTGCGGCTTAGGAATAGTACTTCATCTTCTCCGTGACGTTTTTCTGCATTTTGTCTTTGTTTTTCCTTCTTTTTCATTTCCATTGCCTTCTTTGGACATTTTTCTTTACAAAAACTCATCCAAAACAAAATCACAACCACCTATACCCATTTAAATTGGGTTTACACGATCAAAATCTCAAAATAAAAAATAACTAAATGCCTATGCTTCCATTGTGAAGCTTATAGAAAAACACCAAAACGCAAAGAATCACATGTTTAAGCATCAAACAATGTTCTTCTCCATGTTTTATTAACTAGCATGCTCCCTAAGCCATTCAAAACCTTGCTCTGATACCACTTGAAGGATTTGAAAAATAACAGAGCATGCATACGGGTGATAAAAATGGAGGAAATAAAATCATAACAGAGCATGGCAGCAGCATGGAGGGATTTAAACCATACCTCTTGGTGCCTTAAACCTTGAAGATTGTAGGAGAGTTGATTGAAGCACAAGAACAGCCTTCCTCCACCCGTGAGATCAAGCTTCCCGTACCGGTTGCCAATCTCTTCTTCTCCTTCGGTGTAATCAATGCCTGGCTTTTCAGCTCTCATAATATGACCTAGCCTAATCTATGTTGGTGATCACAGAATTGGGATGAGAAAGCCACAGACTCCCAGATTTTTCACCCTTTCACGGTTGCCTTCCTACTGGTTTCTTATGTTAAGAAAACAAAAACCAAAAGCCAGTAAGAGAAAAGGCACGAGAGACAGAGAGCCAAGAGTCTGAGAAATTTTTATTATTATTTTTTATTTTATTTTTCCACACAGAAAGCCAAGAGTCATGAAACCAAAAATAATTATTTTGATAAAAATAATATTCCTGGGATTTAATATTTCAAACACCCGAATATTATTAACACAATAAATTTTGGCTTCTCCCTAAACTCTTATGAACTGTGTCTGGAAAAATCCTATGGTCCAGGCTATTGGGCCAAAATAATATTTATTATTTTTCTTAAACCCGGAAAGCCCAAAATAATAAACATTAATTATTTTTCTTGGGATTAAATAAATAACCCAATAAATAATTAATGTGCCTAAATGAACCAAAAAATAATTAAACTTTAATTATTTATTTCTTGGGCTTAATTAAATGAATAACCAATAAATAATTAAGTATTAATTATTTTCCTCGGGTTTAAGTCTCGGTTAATTTTTTAATTATTCAAACTGGACCTCGGCCCTGAATAATTAATTAATCAATTAAACTATATAATAAAATTCTCTCAATTTATTTTATTCCAGTCCAATAATAAATTAGACTTCCTAAATAAAATAAAACCCTCTCAACTGAGATCAATTTCTCAACTCAAAAATTAATTAGGACTTACGGGCTATTCCGAGAACAAAAAAGACACATCGTCTTGGCTACTAAAATGACCAAAAATACCCTTCCTATCTAAATAGCTGTATTTTACATTTTAAATATTTTCTAATATCACCAAAAAGAAATATTGACCCTAAGGACAATGCTGCATTAGCAAAGTCTTCGACCTACAGGTGAAATGACTAAAATACCCCTCTATACATCACTGTACATTTAGAGAGGAAGAAATGTACTAACATCCCTCTAAAAGATATGTACCATCCTTAGGCTTCTAGTCCAATGATCCACGACTTCCTGGAGTGTTTCCGTTTTCCAAGGGAGCTACCCTAAAGCAAACATCCAAGTCATGTTTCCCAAGGCCCTGGATATTTAGATCATTCAGACAACCACAAGGGGTGACATAGTGTAGAAACTATCTTGTACAAGTCTGTCTTAACTAACTAGTTACACATACCCAACATGCAAGTATATTGGCCCTACGATAAAACCTCAACTATAGCAAAGTATATGCTTCCAGCTTCGTAGACTACCAACTCATACTCAAGTCATAGAGTACTAATCCACGCTGTAGCGGTAGTAGTCTAGGTTTCTACCATATAGTACTTCTAGAAATCACTACTACAAGTCCTGTTCTACGTATTCGAAATACCTTATTTCATGAAGTGAGTGGACTACTCACTGGCTAAGGGTAAGCCATTCCCCATTTGGAATTCATAACATAATATCCTAAACATGATGAGATTTTCATTCTCATCAATCGGTTAAGAACAAATGTTTATGTGTTAAGTAGCCCGTGATCCATACCTTACTGTGAAAGACCTCCATTCACATGGACCACTTACTTAAACACAATGGGTCTTTTCCAAACGAAACTATGCACAAACAAAAAGTAAATTCACAAACGATTTTTGAAATAAATTCTTTTATTAAAACATTCGATTTTTGTATATAAAAAACCTAGTCTAACAGGGCACATTCCCAATAAGTAATATATAACCATATTTTACTCCATATACTCCTAGATCAATTATTGCACCATCAACCTTATCTATTCGTGCTTTTCATGCTGCTAACTTCATGCATAATAATACCACTATAGCATCAAGCTCATCTAAATTAATAGAGATTAAGTCTCAAATACCTCTTTAGCATAATAAATCAATGAAGCCAAACAACTCCTTGGGGATTAGCTTGAGTTCACTTGAGAAGAAGAGATGATTGGTACCTCTTAATTCCTTTGGTTGGAAAGTCACAAGAAGTAGGGTATATCAGTAGCCCCTTTAGATCGTGTTTTAGGAGAAGAAGAAGAGTAGAATTGAAGAAGAGTTGATGAAGGATTAAAGATTTGCTTACCTTGATTATGGATTTTGGTTTTGGTGGAGTTTGGTGTTGAGATGGCCAAAATATTAGAGGGAGTAGGTGTCTGGTTTTTTCATGTAGAAGAGAGGTTTAGGATTTGATAGGAGGTTGATTTGATGAAGAGAATAGGTTATGATTAGGTGTTTTAATGTTTGGAAGAGTTCCATCTTGTTTTGGACTCTTGATTAAACAACAAGGAAAATGGCAGTTTTTGCTTCTCTTGGTTTGGCTGAATTTGAGCAATGAGTAGAATGAGTTCATGGCTGGATTTTAGGCACTAAGGTGCCAAAAATAAGAGAGAAAAGGAAGAAGAAAGAGGCTGATTTTCTATTCTTGTCTTGGGCAAAAATAGAAGAAGAAAAATGAGGTCTTTTGGTGTGTTGTTTTTGTCTAAAGCAAGAGAGAATTTGAGAGCATTTAGGCTACATAATTTTTGTGTCTGTGTGTGGTGTATTGGCCAAAATTATGGAGAAAAGAATAGGAGAATTTCTGGTGTTGTTTTATCAAAATAAAACTTGATTGGTCAAAACTATTTGGAATAGATTTATCCTATATTTTAGAGAGTTTGAAGTGAACTAAATCATCTATCAAGTGGCGGCTAGGGTATTCCTTTTTCTAGAAATTTTAAGTAAGTAAAATAGGATATTAATCCAAGAAATAATTTAATTAATACTCTAATTTATTTTAGGCAAAAATAGGTAATTAGGGGATAATTATATTTAGAGATAAAATCTGTTTTCTTAGGAGATAAAGCTGAAATTTCTTTCTCCCCAATTCCTTATTTTCGAAAATATCATATCCCAAAGAGATATTTTCTTAAATTAAAAATTCAATATTATCTCTTTATTTCAAAATAAAATTCTATAAAGGAAATTTATTTTGGGAGACTTTTCTCCTATTAAAAATGGCGGCTAAAATGTAGCTTCCAAGATAAATATTTCTATATTTTATTTCCTTAATAAATCCTTTAAATAATAGCTTTGAAAATTTTAGGTTTTGAAATATTTAAAATTCCTAAAAGATTAAGATAAAATATTAACCTAGGAAAAAATAAGAATTTAATTTGCTTTACCCAAAAAAATCATAATGGGAAACCAAGGTGGTGGCTAACGCTAGGATTTTTGGCCATGGGTGAGAAAAATAGGGAAAAAGAAATAAATTAGGGAAAAGATAGAAAAGACTTGCAAGAGTTGGGGTTTAAACTCAAGTCACCAAGGATTAAACACCAAGCTTTATTCATTAGACCACAATAACTCTTGTTTAAATATTCTTCAAATAAATTCCCTTAACTCCTGCTCAACTCACTTCAGTCCTCTTCTATTAAATTCTACTTAGCAAGAACAAAAGCTCTACCATCCCATCTAACACAACTATTTCCAAATAAATAAATTCATGCAATATCAAACTCATGAATCACATATGCTTTATAAAAGTTGTTCAAATTTATCAAATACAATATAATTGGATTTCATCATGCTTATTAAATAAGAACTCAGCGAAAATAACCATGAAATCCATGCCCAAGGATTCTGTGTTTGCAATTAAAACTAGAATAGAGGAAGGAAACAGAGATTACCTTCTGTAGCAAAAAAATAATATTTTTCTTGCGAACAGAAATTTGATCAGCAACCCAAGAACCAATTCCCTCTGTTTTGATTGTCCACTCGCCCTACTACAATCTAAGAGTAGGATTGTCTCTAGCAATAATCTACACAAGGTTGAATTGCTCACAAAACCACACTCAAAAATATGTAGTAGAAGAGGAACGTTAGGTTTTAATTGAAGAAGAATAGGGATACGATTTCTTAGAATTCTTTTTGCAAAAGAGAACGATTCCTATATTTATAGTTTTTAGAATTTGTATTAATTGCAATTAAGTCCTCTAAGATTCAATGTCTACAATTGAACCCTTGAACTTTATATAATTGCAACTAAGTCCCATGAATTACAACAAACTTATAATTCACCTATAAATATATTTTTCCTCTCTTAATTAACCCCACAATATTATCAAATAATATATATTGAGCATTCAAAGCTTTATTGTATGTGACCCATTAGGTTTCCTGTTCATATTGGTAGCATAATATGAATTAATTCTAACAACTTTAAAATTAATAATCCTAAATAAAATATAAGATTAATTTATTAATTCTCTAATTAAGAAATTCATATTTAGAAGATCAAGAGAGACATCTAGCAATGACTCTTGATCACCCAAAAGTCTAGAAAGTCAAGTAGTTTGATATGAACCTTTCAATAGCAAATAACCAGTACAATAAACTCATTTCACCATACTATATCTCATTCAGTCTAGAGCATGGAATTAGTACTAACTCCCTCCAGAATATTATTAATTCTTGCTCAAATATTTTAGTACTTGTTCAAGAAATCCATTACTCGATATGTGTATCAATTTAGAACTATTTCCAACACATAGTCGCCTTGGCCAAGGACTTCATGAGTAATGATTTCTACAAGTGGTCTTGAGATATACTCTCCTGCTATTAGGAGTGGTGAATCCTTTATTGACTCTCTCAACTACTTTCGTTTACTTTACATTGCACCCAATGGCCATCCCATAGCAGTCCTTGTAAGACTCTAAAGATTAGAATCAAAGTACAACGTTCGATAAACAAAATACCTTGGAGATCTCAAGTCTAAAGATACTTGCACACTTAGTATAATGAGATTGTATCACTGACACTCAATAGCTATCCAAGTGATTATCTCATAGCTAAGTCATCCAATGAACTTATTCGTGTAACAAGCATCCACATATTAATCCTGAGTATCACAATACTCACGGTTATGAGAACCACCGCTTGATCCAATCAAGGGATATAACATGTGCTAGTCTTGGCATATTAATAATGTCTTACTATGACTAAGGATTATTTAAGCACAAACGCTACATAGTATAGTAAGAATCTTACATCATGAGCTCTATCATGATTTTCTTAACACGGTGTTGTACTAGAGACTTTATCAAATAGTTCATACGCATATTAAAATATTACAATCAAATAGAAAGATAAAAAATACATTTTTTATTAATTATTATGCAATATACATGGTACAAGTGATTGCCTTTATGGCACAATACTAACAATCTCCCACTTACACTAGAGCCAATCATTCATATATCGAATATTGAATGACTCAACATGTTTATCATGTTTCTTCTAGGAAAGTGCCTTGTGAGTGAATCGGCTATGTTTTGATCCGTGAGAATTCTCTATCTTTACATCTCACATATCTATGATCTCTCTAATAAGATGATAGCGTCTAAGTACATGCTTGGATCGTTAATGAGACCGTGGTTCTTTTACTTCTACAATGGTTCCATTATTGTCATAATACAAAAGCATCGGATCTACAATGCTAGGCACTACTCCAAGTTTCGTGATGAACTTCTTAATCCACACTGCTTCTTTAGCTACTTCGAAAGCCGTTATGTACTCTACTCAGTTGTCGAATCGGCAGTAGTCTCTTGTTTGAAACTTATCTAACTTGCTGCCCCACCACCTAAAGTGAACGCATAGCCAGATTGTGATTTGTAGTCATCCTTATCAAACTGAAAGTTAGCATCAGTATACCCTCTTACTTGCAAATGACCATCTCTATATACCAAGAATACATCCTTAGTCCTTCATAAGTACTTGAGGATATTTTTTACAGCTATCCAATGACTCTCTCCAGAGTTAGATTGGTATTTGTCATCAAGCTAAGAGCACATGATACATCGGGTCTAGTACATATCATAGCATACATGATAGACCCAATTGCTGAAGCATACGGAATTCTACTCATATGATCCCTTTTAACTTGTGTCTTTGGAGACATCGACTCTGAAAGGCTTACTCCATATGCCATAGGCAAGAATCTTCTTTTGGATTGATCCATGCTGAACCTCTTTAGCACTTTATCTATATATGTAGACTGCGACAGACCTAACAACCTTATTGATCTATCTCTGTAGATCCTTATTCCCAGAATATAGGTTGATTCTCCAAGGTTTTTCATGGAGAACATCTTGGATAACCAAATCTTTACAGATTGAAGAACAAAAACATCATTTTCCTATTAGCAATATGTCGTCTGCATAAAGCAATAAGAAAACAACTGTACTCCTACTAACCTTCTTATACACACAAGGTTCATCTATGTTTTGAATAAAACTAAATTCTTTAATTGTCTCATTAAAACGGATGTTCCAACTCCTAGATGATTGCTTAAGTCGATAAATGAACCTTTACAACTTACATACTTTTGTGCCATCCTTGGATATAAAGCCTTCAAGTTGTGTCATATACACTTCCTCAATCAGGTTTCCATTAAGGAAAGATGTTTTCATATCCATTTGCCAAACCTCGTAGTCGTAATGAGTGGCAAGTGCTAGGAGTATTCTTATGAATTTTAGCATAGCGACTTGTGAAAAAGTTTCATCATAGTCAACACCTTACTGTTGTCGATAACATTTTACGACCAGACATGCCTTATAGGTAACCACATTACCATCTATATCAGTTTTTTTCTTAAAAACCTATTTGCACCCTATAGGCTTGATTCCTTTGGGTGGATTAACTAAAGTCTATACTTAGTTATCATACATGAAATCCATTTCTAACTTCATGACTTCAAGCCATTTGTTAGATTCTAAACTATTCAGAACGTCCTTGTAAGTAATAGGCTCATCTTTTTCTATGAACAATACGTCATTGTGGTCACTTATGAGAAATTCATATCTCTCAGCACCACTTGTATCCTACTCGACTTATGAGGCTCTTGTGTGTTAGAAGGTTCATCAATAGGTGTGGATTCAGACGATCGATCAATATTTGTTTATTCTTCTTAAACTTCACTAAGTTCAAGCTTGCTCCTACTATCTCCTTTAAACATGTGCTCCTTCTCTAAGAAGACAACATGTTTCAAAACAAAAACTATGTTTTCAGAAGAATGATAGAAGTAATATCCGAAGGATTCTTTCGGATATCCAACAAACAAACATTTGTCAGACTTATTTTCAAGTTTGTTTGACATTACCCTTTTAACAAAAGCAAGGCAACCCCAAATCCTAAAATGAGATAACTTTGGTCTCTTGCCAAAGAACAGCTCATAAGGAGTGGTATCAACCATTTTTTATGGAACTTTGTTTAATATATGAATAGCATTCTCCAGTGCATATCCCCAAAACGATTTTGGTAAGTCTACAAAAATCATCATGGTCTGTACCATATCTAGAAGGTTTCGATTCCTTCTCTCAGATATACCATTATGTTGAGGTGTATTTGGTAGAGTCCATTGAGATAATATCTCGTTATCTCTAAAATAACTTAGAAACTTTTGGCTTAAGTATTCATCTCCTCGATTAGATCTAAGAGTTTAATACTTTTGCTAAGTTGTTTCTCTACTTCATTCTTGAAGTCTTTGAACTTGTCAAATGCTTTAGACTTGTATTTCATTAAATACAAATGCCCATATCATGAATAGTCATCGATAAAGGTTATAAAGTAGTGATAACCTCCTCTTACTTATATAGACATTGGGCCACATACATCTGTATGTATCAGTTCTAATAACTCTTTAGCCCTTACTCATCTTTCAGAAAATAGAGCTTTATCCATTTTACCAAGTAAATAAGATTCACATGTGTCATATAATTCATAATCAAATGACCTCAAGTCACCCAATTTGTATAACTTAGACACGCGTTTTTCATTTAGATAGTCTAAACGACAATGCCATAAGTAAGATGAGATTGAGTTATCGTTTCTTTATTTCTTTTCATATATATTGAGAATTGGATTATCTATATCTATAACATATAAACTATTAACCAAAGTTGCAGAACCATAATAGACATCATTTAATGAAAAAGAATAACGTTTATTCTTAAAATTTAAATGATATCCAAATAAGCCTAAACAAACAATTGAGATAATGTTTTTCAGTAAAACTGGTACGAAATAGTAGTTTTAAAGTTCTAAAACTAATCCAGAAGGTAGATTAAGATGATAAGTCATCACAACTAGTGCAGCAACATTTGCTCCATTTGCAACTCGCAGGTCCACATGGCCCTTTTCCAACCTTCTACTGCTCTTTAGTCCCTACAAATTATTGCATAAATGAGACCCACAACCGGAATCCAATACCCATATCTCATTATTAAAAACAGTATTAATCTCAATCACAAACATACCAAGAGTAGAAGTAGAAGTGCTTGCAAACTTCTCCTTCTCCTTCTTTTCCTTCATGGTCTCCAAGTAGGCTTTGTAGTTGCACCTCCAATGGCCCATCTTGCCACAATAATGACATGGGCCTTTAGTGGCTACTTCCTTCTTCTTCATGCCTCCTTTGGACTTGGTAGGATTTTTCTTCTTCTTCTTAGGAACTTTCCTCTTAGAAGACGAATAATCTACTAGTAAGATCACCTTATCATCCTTCTTCATGGTTGATTCAGTAGTCTTAAGTAGATTGATAAGCTCAAGTATGGTGGTCTCAACATTGTTCATGTGGTAGTTAATCATAAATTGTGAAAAACTACTTGATAATGATTGTAGAATTAAGTCAATACTTAAAATCGTGATCCATTACGAAACCAAGAGACCCAAACTTTTTAAATATAGCACAATATCTGCAGACTGTGAGTGGCCACTGAAGTACCCTCAACTATCTTAGAATAGAATAGTTGCTTAGAGATTTCATATCTCTCAGTTCTAGCTTATTTATCAAACAGCTCTTTAAAATGGAAGATAATGGTTTGAGTATCCATATGCTTACGTTGTTTTTGTAACTCAGGAGTCATTGACGCCAGCATAATACATGATGCAATGTCACTGTCCTCCTTGTGCTACTTGTGGATAGCATGCTCATCAACAGGAGCACCTTGGGCTGGAGGTGGCGGAATAGGATCATCTAGCATGTGGAGCAACCTTTCCGACTTGAGAACGATTCTCAATTTTTATACCAGTCCAAATAGTTTGATTTGGTGAGCTTATTTGTTTCCAAGATGCTACGTAGGTTTAGGTTTGTCGACATGACGCAAGTGACCTAGATATAAAGATAGAGTAATTAGAACATGTATATGCTCATGATATGCAAGTAAATTAGGTCTTTAATTAAACGTATTTTTATTCTACTATTTTACTCAAATTAATAACCCCCACTATTAACTTAGGAAAGCCTGTTGGAAGCTTTCCTAGTAGATAAGTATCCAAATTCCTTAAGAATGATCTTGGGTTAGCCCAACAAGCCACTCTTAAATTCAGTTATAGGTATCTAATACTAATTACATCAAATGTAACTACTGTATTATTGGATTATTAACATCTTTTAATCATTAAAGTATTTAATACTATCCCAACCTTGCCTCTAATATTCTTTATAGGTTAGCCCAACTGGGATAAAGAAATTGGTTAAATCCAACCCATTAATCAGGAATTAAATTCCATAACTTGAACATACTCAATGTCAAGTAGGCTTGGGTATGCCCAACAACCTGGTCTCAGAAATGAGCTCTCGTTCTTACTATATTAATGGAATGTATTAAATTTAATATTATTTAAGGAATTTATTCCTTTTAGTTGTCTCATCATTTGGCATGCGTACAATTTATCAATAAGCATCATAAATTGATAAACATGGTAATAAACAATTACGTGGCATGGTTATGGACTCTCTAAATTAATTTTCTCGAGCCATCAAGGAAATTAATATGGTCAACCATATGTGTTCATGCATAATTTAAGTAGAATGTCTTACCATCTCACTTCGTTTTGATTGCTGTCTTCGAAATCTTGTAAATAAAATTCTACCTCAATCTAACCTATATAAACTAATTACATAATTTTCTAAAGAAAGAAACCTCGAGTTACATTCAAGGAGAGTTAGATGAGAAGAGAATTACACAAGAATTTGAGATAAGGCAGGATGCACAAGCCCTATTTAATTAAAACAAAGCGATAAAAAATATATGAACAAATAAGTTTAGTCTTAGTCCATAACCATCCACTATGCCAATAGAAACGTGCTTAAAATACAGCATAAAGCATCCAATGTACAAACATCCAAAATCAATATTTGGAAGAAATCTGAATCTAAAATCGAATTTTGAAAAGTTCTGGGCTGAAATCAAATTTTAGAAAATTGTGGGTCCTACATATAATTTTTGAAAAATATTTTTATCCAAAATCATGGGTTTCAAATAAATTCTAATCATTATTAGAACCTATTCTCAAAATTAGAAAAGATAAAAAAAAAACTTATTTTTTATATAAAACAGTGCAAGTTGTGTGACAGCTGGGACTAGCCGCACAAAACTAGCACATGAACAGGGACAGAACAGAATGCACTTGGCACCAAGTAGGTTGAAGGTACCTGGCGCTAGGTATGCTCTAGAGGTGGATCAACAAAATATTTAAGCAATAGTAAGCATAATAACCACTATTCATCTTGTTTCCAGATTCTACAAATTTTTTTTCACGAAACGCAAAGTGATTTTCAAACCATTCAAAATAATTTTGATATCAAGCATTGTTAATCAATATTAACAACCAACTGTAATCTACATCACAATTTAAACAACAATCCAGATTGTTGAATCAAAAGCTTAATTGCAGGAAGAATAGGAAGTCATTTACAGAACCATTCTACAATATTCATTACGCAGAAAAACCAGACCCACGCGGAAACAATTTCCCAAACAATTTTCAATTACCTAGACTCTTCAAACTAGAAAATCCAGACATGCCATACAAAGCAATAGACATACAGTAGCCGTGATCATACAGTTACATGCTCAGAAACGATTTCAAAGCAATTAAAGACCCATTAAAACACAAACATGAAGGCTCTAATACCACTGTTGGATTTCATCATGCTTATCAAATAAGAACGCAGTGGAAATAACCATGAAATCCATGCCCAAGGATTACGTGTTTACAATTAAAACGGGAATAGAGAAAGGAAACGGAGATTACCTTCTGTAGCAGAAAAATAAAATTTTTCTTGTGGATAGAAATTTGATCAGCAACCCAGGATCCAATTCCTTCTGTTTTGATCATCCAATCACCCCACTACACAAGGTGGAATTGTTCACAAAACCCACTCAAAACTATGCTAGTAGAAGAGGAGCGGCTAGGTTTTAATTGAAGAAGAATAGGGATGAAGAAACAATTTCTCATAATCCTTTTTGCAAAAGGATACGATTCCTATATTTATAGTTTTTAGAATTTGTGTTAATTGCAATTAAGTCCTTCAAGATTCAATGTCTACAATTGGGCCCTTGAAGTTTATATAATTGTAACAAAGTCCCATGAATTATAACAAAGTTATAATTCACCTATAAATATATTTTCTTCTCTTAATTAACACTATAATATTATCAAATAATATATATTGAGCATTCAAACATTTATTGTGTGTGACCCATTAGGGTTCCTGGTCTTATTGATAGCATAATATGAATTAATTCTAACTACTTTAGAATTAATAATCCTAAATAAAATATAGAATTAATTTATTAATTCTCTAATTAATAAATTCATATTTAGCAAATCAAGAGTAACATCTAGCAATGACTCTTGATCACCCAAAAGTCCAGAAAGTCAAATGGCTTGACACGAACCTTTCAATAGTAAAAAACCAGTGCAATAAACTCCTTTCACCAACTCCCTCCAAAATAATTAGATCTCTCATTCAATCTAAAGCATAAAATTAGTACCAACTCCCTCCAGAATATTATTAATTCTGGCCTGAATATTTTAGTACTTGTTTAAGAAATTCATTACTCGATATGTGTATTAATTTGGAACTATTTCCAACACATAGTCGCCTTGGCCAAAGACTTCATGAGTAATGATTTCTAGAAGTGGCCTTGAAATATACTCTCCTACTATTAGGAGTAGTGAATCCTTTATTGACCCTCTCAACTACTTTCGTTTACTTTATATTATACCCAATGTCCATCCCATAAACAGTCCTTGTAAGACTCCAAAGATTAAAATCAAAGTACAACTCTCGATAAACAAAATACCTTAGAGATCTAAAGTCTAAGAATACTTGCACATTTTCTATAATAAGAATTCTATCACTGACACTCAATAGCTATCCAAGTGATTTTTTTCATTACTAGGTCATCCAATGAACTTATTCATATAACAAGCATCCACGTATTAATCTTGAGAATCACAATACTCACGGTTATGAGAACCACCATTTGATCCAATCAAGGGTTATAACATGTGCTAGTCTTGGCATACTAATAATGTCCCGTCTCATTAATACTATAACTAGGGATTATTCAAGCACAAACACTATAGTGTAATAGGAATCTCAATCATAATCTCTATCATTATTTCCTTAACACTGTGTTGTATTAGGGACTTTATCAAACAGTTTATACGCATATTAAGATATAACAATCAAATTGAAAGATAAAGAATGCCTCTTTTATTAATTATTATGCAATATACATGGTATAAGTGCTTGCCTTTAGAGCACAACACTAACAACATGCTATGCCATGCATGACTTTTCCCATGAACTAATGGTGGTTTAAATTGAGGTATTACATGACTACTTGAAGAAGATGATTTGTTGACCAAGAATGAAGAATGAAAAATTGCATACTATATGTCTACTTGACTCATAGAAAAATGAGAGCTAAGCATGAGAGGCTTGCTGGAATACTTCAACTCTTATCTATAACCCACTTGAAGTAGGAATATATCGCTAAGGATGTTTACTTGTTTGCTAATGAGCAAGAATCAAAGGAACAAAGCTTAGATAATAGTAAACCATCACATCAAGACAATCTATATTACTGTAAAGTCACTAGTTACTCAAACCACTGAGGAAAACAATGCAAAATAACTATCACAAAGCACTGATTACAAGAAATAGAGATAATTATCTACTGGTTTATAATTTTTGTACTTTGGAATCAGCATAGTATCTCATTCCCGTCAGGCTTATGTTTTGGATTATAGCATCCTTTAGTTAGGATTGTGTTTTACTCTGCTGGATGGTTTAACTGAGATACATGACATGTTCTACGTACTTCAGCTGAAGAAGTATAAATTCGGTCCAGATCATATGCTAAATAAAGAAGCATTAGTTTTGCAACCTGATCTGAGTATGTCGAGAAGTCAACAAAGTTTTTAGATAGAAGTATTAAGACACTTCGAAATAAGTAGCTTCCATTAGTGAAGGTTTTATAGGATCATCATGGTACACAAAATGCTACTTGGGAGACTGAAGAATGGGTGAGGCGGAAGTATCCGGAGATACTTTGAGGTATGGCCTAGTAGGAATTTCGGGGGTGAAATTCTCTTAAGAGGGAAAGAATGTGATGTTAGGATTCGTGGACTCCTAAACACGGAAAACATCCACGAATCCCTTCCGAGGATCTAAGTAAACGATTAAGAAGATCATAGGTTTGCAAAATTACCTCTATTAGGTGTAATCCATATCCTTCGATTCCAATTGTGTTGCTGTACGTGCAACCCAAACGATCACCAGACCTGCAATATGCGAATGTCCTCTATCGGATACACACCGCGAACTCACTCGTTACCCGGGGAGTGCTAGCGCCTAGGGTTTGAGAGGCTTATTTTTCTGGTAGATAAAAGATCGAATATTCTTAACAGAATAGCTCTCTAGAGAAGACGGCTAGGGTTTTCTTAAAAACCCCTTCGAACCTTTTAGAGTCCAACCCTAATCATATCTTATCGTATTTTAATTTAAATTCAAATTCAAATTAAATTAAAATTGATATGATAAGATTCTACCATTATCTCGGTAATTTAACTAATTAATTTACCGAGTCATATTCTTATAATCTGGACATTATCCAAATACATCGAATGTGGACATATTTCCAAATTCATTGTATCTGGTAAATTTTCTAAGTTCGGTTAACTTAGACATATTTCTAAATTCATCGAATCTGGTTACCAGAAAAATAACCTAACAAGTTCGCTTATTATGTGACCATATAAGTTCATTTAACACTAGCAGTATGCCCAAATCATATTTAAATGGCGAACAAGTTATAAGCGATTTCTAGCAAAACATTATAACTATCCAAGTTAAATGAAGATCGGTGATCTCTTTGAACCAAACCATAATTTTATATTTAGTCCTTTTGTCACATGATATCTAAATTAAGCATAAGGCACGGATCATGTCATCCTTATTAAGCTTAATCAATTATTTCTTGATTTTATAGTAGACTATTCAAACAAATGATATCAATATCTTAGATTGATATATTTGAGCACGGCCATGCATTTTAATAGTCTAACTTATCAAGGGGCCCATGGATATCTCTCCCATAATTAAGAGGGACAAATTCCTTCACTATCAATTATATTCCTCTCATTGATTTATTCTATATCAACAGTTGTAATACGCCGCCCAAAACCACCTTTGACTATGGGGGAAAAGTCATGCATTACATAGCATTTTGCATTTTATGTGGTAGCTTAGAATTATTTTATTTGCATGGATGCATGTGAATTTTTCCATTGCTCTTGCATTTGAATTAATTGATGTGAAATAGTTGTGTTATTAAAGATTTGGATAAGGGAGGTTTGGTCGAAGATTTGGAAGGATGAGTATTGGGGGGCTGGTGAGAACTGATTGTAGAAAAAAAATTAGTATTGGAGTTGTTTTGGAATAGCGGGGAGGTTGGTGATTTCCTTTGGTGACCCGAATTCGAATCCTACCTTTTGTGAAGTTAGTTTCTCTTCTTGAAAATTTCTTTCCTTAGAGTTTCCATGTCTTGGCCGAAAAAGATCTAGCAAACCTAGAGAAATTTTAGTGTCATTATTCCAAGGAAATAAGTCTCTATATTTATTTCCTAAATTTAAGGACTTTGATGTGAATAAAGTTCACTTTTAATTTTCAGCTTTTATTCCTTAGGATTTTCGAAAAACCCCTAGCTAATAATTAAAATTTCAGCTTGAATTTAGCTAGATAGATCTTGCCATGGATAGTTGGAATTAATGAATCATTTTTCTAGTAGGAAACCTTGTTGATTTTAACCTTAGAACCTAAGCTAAAAAACTGGAAAAAATTTCCAGCAAGTGCTGCCCCTTCTTAGAGGAATTTTAGCTCAACTTAAACTCTTCCAAAGTTAGGAAATCTTATCCTAAATCCCTTAGCAAATCAGACTTTTATTTCAATCCTAATTCAACTAGGATTTTCTTCCTTATCCTAGCAGAATTTCGGCAGCTTTATGTCAACACAAGCTGTCCGAAATTCCAGCACTCCTTAAGTGCAATCCAACTCTCCAAACCCTAGCTCAAAACACCTAAATACTCCTCATCAATTCAGATTACCTTAGCTGCACAAAACCAAAATTTTATCTTCACAAAACTACAGAAATTCGGCCAGCTTAGGAACTAGAATTTTCGACAGCTTTGTACAGGAAATTTCAGCCAGCTTTTGTACTCCTATTCCAACCGAAATTCTGCACACACAACACACCGGAAAACCCCAGCTGATCAAGCCAATTTCTACACCTAAAACCCTCATTGTTTCTCTGGAAATTTCGGCAGAACTACAGCAAAAATAGTCCAAAAATTCTTCCTCTTCTATTCAGAAATTTCGCATAGCACATAAGGCCATCTTGCGCAGAATTTTAGTCTCCAAAGCCTTCTCAAACTCTTCCTTGTTTGGCCCAAAATTCTGAACACAATCAGCCCTTCTTTTGACCAATATTTCAGCCAGCACAAGGGAGCAAATTGCAGATTATTTTCTTCCCTTAAACTCACCTAAATTCTGCAGCAAGGAGAGACATCACAAGCTACAAATTTCGCCTTGCTGACCAAGAAGCCTAAAGCCATTAGGAGTCTTTCTAAACATCACCATCTAATCCTAAACCAATCTTCTCTAACTCTAAATCATAGCAGCCGTCTATCCTCTCCATTCTACACAAAAATTCCAGCAAGAACTCCACAGTAAATTTTTGAAAACCTCAAGAACAACACCTAGCAAGAACCAATCACCCTCCAAGGTAAGCAAAAACCATCTCAACTTCTTGATTCCTTTCTTCCATCAATTCTCTTCCTTTTCTTCTTTGGAATCATGCCATCTCATGGCTGATTTCATCTCTTTATGCATTCTCGGTCATAAGGAAGGAAAAATGAGACAACTTTTCTCTTCTAATCCAACGAACTCAGGACAATCACCATAGGAGCATCGGGATCTTGCTACCTGGTTGTTGTAAGGTACGGAAATACTTACCCTTAATGCCAGAATTAAGGTTTAAGGTAGTAGATGATGTCTATTACCTTGTTGAATATATGGTCATAGTATATGACCTTAGGGGATTGTGAATTGTTATGAAAATAAATGAGTTTGGCATATGTTCGAATTAGTTGAAGCCCTGATCATGATATTATATGGTTTAGATCAGGAGGATAATTGAGGAAAGCAAGCTGTGAATTTATCTCGTTTATCTGAGGCATATCAAGTAAGTCCTTGCATAAACCCT
Source organism: Voacanga thouarsii (assembly GCA_026120185.1). Taxonomy (NCBI): domain Eukaryota; kingdom Viridiplantae; phylum Streptophyta; class Magnoliopsida; order Gentianales; family Apocynaceae; genus Voacanga; species Voacanga thouarsii. The sequence goes on from JANUWF010001942.1 coordinate 3,255,773, forward strand.
TTTGTTAAATGTTGTGATGGCAAGTCTATGTTGTGAAGCTTTGTAAAGCTATTGTTGAACTATGTTTGCTTGGGTTGTAAACGTGGATATTTATTCTTTAAACGGTTTTGTCAAACTAACGATTTTATCAAGAAAACTATTCTTTTCCTTAAACTTTTAGAAATCTCTTTTAAAGAAAACCACGTTGTACAAAGCCAAGGCGTGGAAATATTGTGAATCAAGAATTAACGGATATGTTCGTTGAGTACTCAATAAGGGTAGGCTAACAATACTAGTCTTGGAGGGCTAGTGTAAGTCTTCTGGCAGGAGGCCACCTCCAGAAGATGAACTCTGCTTGAAAAGGCAACAGTGTTGGTTGGTCAGGCCAGTCCGAGCCAGCATTTGTACCTGGTATGGTATTATTTATATTCCCGGCATGGACACCCGGATGGTTTTGTTCGGTGTAGAGATGGAGGAGTATCTCACCCGGTGAGTTGTACACACACCTTGATCAGAACGCCCAACGTGTGGTAATCTGGTCCGGACAAGGTGCACAAAGTGTGGTGCCTTGGCCATTTTGTTCTCATGGAGCCCAACGTGTGGTGACATGACTGTTTATTCGAGTGGATGATGGTTTTGTGTAAAGTATGATTATGGAAAAACCCAATCTTTGCGAAAAAAAAATTATTTGTCACTTGCCAAATATTTCTACAAATGTTTTCCACTTTGCATACACGTACAGTTTTAAACACCATGTGCACACACAAGACTTACTGAGATTTATTCTCACACGGTTTTACATCATGTTTTCAGGAGATAGATTGTGCTGAGTCAGCGGGGCTTTGACAGTAGAGGCTTTTGCTATTTTTCCTATACTGTTCTAGGAGACTTTTGTCATTTATACTTCTGAACATATTTCTTTTATTTCGTATTGCTCCAATTTGAGCATGATGTAATAAAAGTATTTCTTCATTTATCAAAGTTGATTCTTTTGGAGATTGCATTTATATTTTATATCTCGTTTTAAAGACCCCTTGTCCTATGGGACGGGGCGACATCCCTGCCCTTCTAGGGTACGTAGTCGTGGGGTGTTACAACAATAGTCTAATTTATTATCTGATTAAAGACAACTTTAGACAACGTCAAAATATAAAATTTATCAAGTAGGAAACTATGATGAATTTAGATCGAAGGACTTTTAATATTATTATGGCTAGAAAATAATTATGACATATTCTATGAAATACTCTCACAGTGGGTCATATCCAATACAATGTTCTCTAACATTTATTTATGTTTTGACTCGATATCACAAATATCCATGACCAGTAAAACATAGCCATCAAGTCACAAATATACTAATCTTAATTTATTATTATTCTAATAATAATAATCGATCAGGGAAAGTTTTAGAATAGTCATTGTATTCATTGTTGGGTTTTACTATCAAGTCACGTACTTGATGACCACAAAACAAAATTCACTATTCATGGAAAGGAAAACCTCATATTATTATATAAAACATCACGACAATAGTATAAGTACAAATTGATTCTAGGGCATATTCCTAACATGTGATACCACCTAAAATGCACCTAGAAGTGGGCAAAATATGTTGTACATATAGCATGAGCATCCTTGCACATACCTATATTTGTTATTGCATGAATAAAGTTAATTGAGCATGATAGAGAAGAAATTATAGTGGTTGAGTAAAGATTAAGAAAATACCACTTGAAATAATAGGGGATATAATATTCTATGTGAAAATAATTAGTTGGAAGAAATATGTATTGTATAAATATAGGTATATTTGGGTATTTAATTATTTGAATACCTATTAATTAAAATAATAAATAATTTTGATAAAAATTATTATTTGATTAATTCGCTTAAATATATAGAAATATAATTATGATATTATAACGAGATATTTGGACATTTGACCTTTTATGTATTTTAAAATTTATTTGACTATATTATTTATGTGTTAATAATTTAGGAAGCCATTAAATTAGGGATTAGCAAGTTCTCTCACCTATTCATTTTACTAGGTTGTTGACCTTGCGATGCACGGAGTAATATATTTATTTTATTATTATTATGAATACATTCTGAAAAAAAAAAGGTGGTGAAGAAATATATAAATATATAGTAGTATTTATCAAATTAGATAATGTATTACTTCTTCCAAATTGAAACAATACAATTTACCTTTGACTATTTTTTATTCAATATAATTAACAAAAAAATTTAATTGTTATAATATTAATATATGGATTTAAAATTAATAATGTAAAAATTTTATAGTGTAAATTTGTTTTTAATTTAAAATTGTTCATGTACGTTGCTAATTTGTGGTTCTAATTTATACTTCTAATTCATAAAGAGTTCCATAAATTGTATACACGTGCTGTGCAAATAAACAATTGCACTATTTCTATTTTTATCTCAAATATATTCTTTTGCCAGCTTGAGAGATACAGGCATGTGAAGCATTGATAGATATTATAAAGAGAGACAACTTTGTGTACTTATTGATGAATCTTTCATGTTCTTTATCTCATTTAGCAACTTTATCTCCATCTTTATGTATGGCTTCTTCGACTTCTTCAAGTTCAGTGCTCTCACCTTCAACTTTATGACTCCTCCAAGTGCTCCAACCGGAGGATAATATGCTCAGACTAAGAAAAAAGAAATAAGCATAGCAAAAAGGATATGGCCAAGCAAATATTCTTCCCTCTACAAAAAAAAAGTAGAAAGCACTTCCTCGCTAAAACGGTAGGAAAATTTCCTAGCTAAATCAATTGAAAAAAAAAAAAAAAAAGTGGCTACAATTGAAAAAAAAAAGGTGGTTTTTGGCTCGGAAATTTTCCTAGCTAAATCAATTGCAAAAAACAAGTGAACACACTTCCTCGCTAAAGCCCACTAGGAAACTTTCCTAGCTAAACTAAATCAATTGAAAAAAAAGACTTAAAACCCATTTTTGCCCTTAAGCTTAGACATTTTTGTCAATTAAGCCCTGAACTACAATTCAGGTAAATTATGCCCTTAAATTAGTGAAATTGGATACAATCTTGCCCTCCTTAACAGTTTAGTCAATAATTCAGTTAAAGAACCCACGTGGACAACCTAGCTGACATGGCATGATGATGTGTCACTCCATATCATCATTTGACACACATGAATTTTTTTTTAAAAAAAATTCTTTGTATAAAATTTTAAGAGCTCGGGCTCCCCCTCTGTGCCTCCCCCTCCCCCTCCCAAAAAAAAAAATTAAAAAAGCCATAAATGTTTGTCAAAGGCTTAGCTTTGGCTAGGAAATGTTTGTCACCAAACCATAAATTTCCTAGCTAAAACCCTGGGAAAATATTTGTAGGCTACAGTGATTCCTCTTTGGCAAGGAAAATTTTTGCCCTCACCATTTTTTCCTAGCACTTAGGCTTTGGCTAGGAAATTTTTGTCACTAATGCGATAAATTTCCTAGCCAAAACACCTTTTTGGCGAGGAATTTTGGCAGCTATTTCTCTATTTTTTGTCAATTTCCCCAGACCATTTTTCCTAGCAAAGGCTTAGTTTGGCTAGGAAATATTTGTCACCAAAGCCATAAATTTCTTAGCTAAATCGAGGAAATATTTGTAGGTGATTCCTCTTTGGCAAGGAAATTGTTTGCCAACTTCCTCACTGAAGACCATTTTCCCTAGCAAAGGCTTAGCTTGGGCTAGGAAATGTTTGTCACCAAAGCCATAAATTTCCTAGCTAAAACTCCCTTTTGGCTAGGAATTTTGGCAAGAAAACATTGCTTTCGCAGAACCAGGCTCGTTTCCTCGCCAAAGACCCATTGGCGAGGAAATTTTTGTGCAATTTTTTTTGTGAACCTTCCTCACCAAAAAGACTAATTTTTCCTTAGGATTGAGGCAACATGATAGTTCTAGAAAATAAAATTTTAAAAAAAAATTTATACAAAGAATTTTTGTACAAATCAATTGAAAAAAAAAAAAGTGGATACATTTGCAAAAAAAAAAAAAAAAAAAAACTTTAAAAATTTTGTTTCTTGCTGTTAACTTGCAGCTCCTTGTAGTCTCCAGGTCAAGAGAAAATATCCAGGGCCAAACATAACTTTCCAAGCTTTGTTTTGAATTTATAAGCATTGGGTTATACCTGAATTGACGGGTTGTTTACGATTTTTTGCTGTGAGAGAAAGGATTATCAATTTCCTATATATATTTTGTGTACACAGTACATACTCGTGTAAGAATGAAAAATGGGAACTTTAAATTATTAAGTACAATTTGCTTCATTTGATGAATTTTTTCACATCAAGGGGAAAGGATGCTGCAGTGCCTCAAATGCTATGGGCCTTTTGCATGGATCCTAAGTCAGGAGGGACTAAAAACAAAGGAAAGTGAGCCACCATCAACCCTATTAGCCTGTTCTGCTTGCCGCCTCTTTATCATTTCCATTTGCAAGGTTCTCCTTGGGATGAATTTCAGTCAAAATTCTTCTAGGGTGCTAAAAAGCTAAGATTTCCCATCGGGGAAGCCATAGCTTTAGCAAGCAACTCAAAAAAAAAAAAAAAAAAAAAGAAGAATTGAAGTTAGTGAAAAACATACTGTACACCAAAGCCATAGAACCCAGACTAAATACCAATACAGAGCAACCCTCAAAAAGGGCCTCAAATGAAGCCTAAGGTGGTTGTAGTGCACAGAAAGGCCATCTAGGACAATCATATGTGAAAAATGGATGAACTTGATCTTTGTGGGAGCTGAAGTGGCTCCATGGAGCAAAACCAGTGGGCTAGGTGATGTTCTTGGAGGATTGCCACCTGCTATGGCAGTACATGATATTCATTCTCTATTCTTTTAAGTTTCCTCATCATTCCCCTATGAACTGGAGATGTTTGGGCATATTGCTAGCTTGTTAAATTAACAAACCACAACCTAACCTCTTCTTTTTTAGGCCAACGGGCATCGAATGGTGTTGCTACTACTTATTCTTATGGCTAAGGGGTATTTAATAAAGAGATAAACAAATAAATTTTATCAAAAAAATTCATCTGAATGGTCTAAATCTAAAGAGGTATTTAATAGAGAGATAAACAAATAAATTTTATTTAAAAAGTTATCTAAATTCATTTAAATTATCTAAATCTGACTTTTTAGATTCAGATAACCTTCATATTTCTTTTATAAAAAAAAAATCTTAGATTCACAGTGCCAATTTATCTAAATTCATTTGAATTATCTAAATCCTAATTATGTAAATCTAATTTTTTTTTTTTCAGATTCCGATAACCTTCATATTTCTTTTTTAAAAAATATTAAATTCACAGTGCGACGTGTTAATGCAGGAGAGTGCCATATGCCATAACAGGAAGCTTCCACAACTCCTATTATATATATATATATATATATATATATAGGTGTGAATTAAATTTAAAATTCTCATTTAATAAAAAGTGATGTTGCCCTTGCCAATTGATCTACTCCATTTTTACAAACTTCAGGGTTGCAGTCGTAGAGACGCACACGGGGTGAAATTTGTCGCGGAGTTCTAGCCGCCAAAGAATCCGCGGAGTTAAATCAGCTTAGGCAAATCTTAACTGACCGGTTCCCCAAAGGGTCAAGGACCCTTCGAGAGTCGAACACGCGACTTCATGATCAACATATTAGTACTCGACTAATTAGGTGGGTTGAAACCCCTAAATACATACTATCTTTACTTACCATGAAAGTTTTAAAAAATATTTTATTATAAAAATATTTTATTTATTTTTACTACTGAGATTAATAATATAATTCACAAGTTTTTAAAACTAATATTTCTCAAACGAAAAAAGTTAATCATGAAAATTTATATAGAAAATATGTTCAATTTGGAGACATAAACATTCATTATTTTTTTTAATATTTTAAAATAAAAATATTCAATTTTAGAGACAAATAATATATTTTTTTTTCCTGGAATCAAGTAGGCAATTTGAACTTTGAATATAAAACTATGTTTTTTTCTTATCATACTAAGAAAAAGTTTAAAAGGCCATACTTGATGTTTGAATCTTTGATCCCTCTCCCTCGTGCCACAGACTTTGAACCTCATTCATAAATAGTCTACCTTCATTCATTCCAAATTATTTCCACAACTAAAATTTAGAAGGAAAAAGAAATCCAGTACAAATCTCCCTTGGGGACTAAATCTATTTTGGACACCATCTTTGACAAAATTTGAGTACACCAACAACTTAAGAAACTTTTGCTCTATTATATGGTAACTAGGTTGGTGCCCGTGCATTGCACGGGATAGTTTCAGTAATTTTCTTGCATTCAAAAATAATTCAAATAAAACTCTAATATTTAAAAGAACAAAAAACTCAGATAACTCTGATTTAAAAAAAAACCAATTCAAATAACAATGATATTTTATTTAAAAAAAAAACCTTCAAATTTTTGGAGGGATAAAATGTATAAATATAGAATAATACTTTTGGAGTTCCCAAGAAGATGAAAAATGAGAAATTAAAAAGAACATAATTCTAGGAGGTTCAAAAAGGCTAGGAGGTTCATTGATTATCTGAATTCAATTTAAATGAATGTGTTTTTTTTTTTCGAAAATGTCAAGATTATCTGGATTCAAAGAATCCAGCTAAATTGAAATGAAGGTAATGCAACATTTAAGAATTAATTATTCAAATAAAGATCTGGATTCAATGCATCTAGATACTCTTGACATTTCTTTAAAAAAAAATACATTCATTTGATTTATTTGAATTCAGTAAACGAAGATAACTTTTATATTTTCTTTTAAAAAAATAATCAAGGAAAAAAACTTTTTTAAATTCAATAATTTCAATGCTCAACAATCAATATCATCCAAGAAAACAATACCACAACATTATGTACAAGCACAAAAAAAGGAAAGAAACCATGAGATCAAATAGATTTCTTGCTCTTTTCACTTTTTTCTCAACTACCACTAAAGCTTATGACATTTAAATAAATAAATAAATAACCACCTCCATCTCCATCTAAAATAACCAATCTTTTCACCAAGACGTACACGCGTGAGGGGGAAAATAAAATGAAGAATGGTTTAATCAGCGGTAAATGATTATTAACAATAGTTAATCACTTATATGTGTGAAAATTTGGTTAATTAGTATTAATTAAGTACAATGGAATCAAATAGTACCAAGAATTTTTTTTTTAGAGTTCGTCAAAAAGATAAAGTAGTTGAATGATATTGCGTAGTAAATAGTGATTTTTTTTTTAACCCTAACTGAGTTACCACCTGCCATAGTATCTTCATTTTATTTAAGAGGATAAGGTTTGCTTCAATAGGTAATTAGGAATCTAATTTATTTCAGTATGGAAAAGGATTATTCTTGAATTTTGTGAAAAAGATTAGAATTACAAAGCGCTGTAGAAGAGCGTAGAAGGAGGGTACTGGTAGTAGATTCCAAAGGAATAGCTAGCCTCGAAAGTTATTACACTCTCATTTTCCAAAGCTATTTAATATAAGGGTATAGCAGTAAAATTAATATTAATGACACCTAAATTTTTTCAATGTGACAGATAAAAAGAGCGACCAAAACTTTTTATTTGTAACAGATAAATAGGGACGGAAGGAGTATTACATTTTATATTAGATTTGAATTGTAATTTATATTAAACTTTACTTGTTTGTACTTAAATTTATATTAGGTTAATGAATCTACTAAATGAGTCATTCAAATTCGATTTAAATTTGTTCCAGTTCATTTCTATCGGTTTTCTTTAAATTTCGGTTCGGTTCGGTTCGATTTTGAAAAAAATAATAAAAATCGAATTTCAAAACCGAAACCAAATGAACACCCCTACCAATTGGATTGAATGTTCTCATGACTATTTTATTTTTTTATATATAATTATAAAACGAGAATATGATTCAAATTGATGATGTAATTAGATTGAGATTAATTTATTTAAATATAATAAAAATTATTATGTGTGGAGCTAAGTAAGATTTAAAGTGAGGTTAATGAGAGAATATGATATGTTGTGAGTATATGATAGGTTTCAAGAAATAAAAATATATAATATAATAATTTTTTTAATTAAAGTGAAATTTTAAATTGAAATGGAATTGAAAAAATCCTTAACCAATCAAATTCTTAACATATTATCATTTAATTGTTTGTATTCTAAAGTAATTAAAATAATAATTTACTATATATTTGTTTTCTTTCATTTTAGTTTTCTCTATTTTTAATCGATTTTATCATTAATTTTTTAAAAAAGTAATTAACTCATTTAATTGCAAATAATGTATTTATCATTTTTTTAGTCTAATGTTACTAACTAATCATCTCTTAAGTTCTTTTGCAAATGGTATCACTATAATATTTCATATCAAATGATAAATTTTATTGTAACAAATCTCACTACTAGAAAAAAGCTGATTACCAACTGTCAAATTCTATTGGTAGGTGTCCAATTTTTGTTGGTAATACTAGTTTACCAACAGAATTTGGTCTGTGGGTAAAACACTTGTTGGAAAGTGTTACCAATAAGAGATTTTTTAGTCTGTTGGTAATTACCAACAGTTTTATTGTTGGTAACATTATATTTCAGTTGGTAATGATTTTTTTGGGGTTAAGTACTTTATGTTGGTAATTTTATTACGTTACCAACAAACTAACAACGTCGTTAGTAAAGTCGTTGGAAATTTTTGAATTATATATATATATATATATATATTGGTAATTTTTTTGGTATTTTTTCCAATTGATTGTTAAGCTGGTAATGTTGTTGGTAATTTGCCAACAATTCCGTAGTTGGTATATTTATGTTGTTAGTAATTATTATTCATTACTAACAAACGATTTAGTTGGTACTTAGTTGGTAAATGTCGAAAAAGAAAACATGTATTGATAGCTTACCAACTACAATTTAGTTGGTACTACAAACATACTCTGTTGGTATGTACCAACAGATAAATATGTTGGTAAGCCGTTGAAAGGTGTTGTTGTTACGTACCAAGAGCGATCTATTGGAAAGCACTTATAGATTGTTGTTGGTATGTACCAACTGATAAATCTATTGGTTTGCTCCTACAATTTTGTATTGGTGATTTCTGTTGGTATGTAGCAATAGATAAATCTGTTAGTAAGCACCTACAAATATGTGGTAGTAAATAGCAATAAATTGTGTGTTGGTAATACCTGTAAATTTCGTTTGATATGAACTAATAGATTATTTGTTGGTAAGTACCAATTGATTTTCCATTGGTAAATAGAACTATATTATCACTATATAATCCATTAACGTATTTAATAAAGCAATCCTACATAATATTAAAAGTACATTCATACCAAAAGTCATACATTCATATTGAAAGACAATCAATATCCATACCAAAAGTACATCAAACTTTGATGTGGAAGAAACAGATAAAGTAAATTTGTTATGAGCTTAAAATAATATTTTATTTCAGTAGTCCAAAATATAAAATAAATTCAAGATCTAGCTCGTGAAGCATCCTCTCCCTTGAGTTCCTTGACTTCTGATGTTAAGGATTTCACCTCGGATTGCAAGCGTTCATTCGCTTCTCGTAGTTCTTGAATAGCCTTGTAATGATTCGTCAACATTTTGCAATTCTGACCTTTGGACATATTTTGCAGACTGTGTTGACGAACAAGATGAAGAAAAGGATGACTTGTATGCAATAGATTTTTCTAGGAAACTCAAACTATGGGACCCCATGCCATAGACTGTATTACCCTTTTTTGGTAGCCCTACAACTCGTAACCAAACATCAACCTTGTTAACTGGCTTTGGTTGCTCCCCTTCAGGTGTTTGATTTGTTATTAGCTCCATCTCTTTTTGTAATTCCTCTTGGTACCTTGCCTATGACAATGAAAATAGTATAGTATAAATAATAACACAATAACAAAATTTATACATGCTGCTAAAATAGTCCCAACAAAACAGCCTCCCAAAAAAATAGCCCCAACCAAGAACAAGTTTCCAGAGAAAAGAGAAGATAGAGGAGTTGTTTCAGAGCTTGTATGAGCAGTAACTTCACTACATTTTTCCAGCTACTCACTCACATTTTTCCAACCCTAAACAAAAGGACAAGAACCCCCCTCACTGTAGCCACTTCACTCACATTTTTCCAACCACTTCACTCATATTTTTCCAACCCTAAACAAGAGGACAACAATCCCCCTCACTGAAGCCACTTCACTCAAAATTTTCCATGTAGTACTATATTACCACTCAATTCGCCAATAAAAAATCAGCTCCCCTAAACAAACAACAATCAAGTTAGAACTCTACCACAATCAAACCAATTGTTCCAACACAAGTTTCAATATACCCAACACTAATACAACCCACACTTCACAACTCAATCAAACAATCGACATACTCCTCCTCATAATTGCCACAGCAGAAACTCAACAATCCACATTTCAAAGCTCAAATCACTAGCTAACCAACACAAATGCAGTAATTAACCAACACAAATCAACCAATAAAACTTAACTTCTCTTGTCAAGTTTAATAGTATAAAACCAGTATCTAGTCGACTGTAACTTGAGCGTAACATTTTACATCAAAGGTAGCTCAATCATATATCAGTTTAAACTCAGCAGGCAAAATCAGAATGCAGCTCAACACAGTCAACTCAATTCAATTCAAATTTCAAAGCTAATCTCAATACTAATTGCACAATCTAGTCCCTAGTAGTTTAAGTCCAATCACACAATACCAATTAAATTCTCTGTCTAATTTAACACCAATCCTTAACAATCAACAATTCAAACTGCTGTGGATTACTAGTTAATATTATGAAACCAATAATTTCATTGGATCCCCATTAAAATAACACATTAATCAAATTAGATCTTGTAAAACCAAAAGTAGAAATATGTCGATCTTGTATTTCAATGGATATGACCCTTACGTATATGTCCTCAAATCGCTTGTCAATAAAGACAAGTTTTGGCGCCTCTGGCAGCTCCTCTTCCCCCTCTAACATTAGCCTTTCTCTTTTTAGCACTTGCTCAACCTTATCTTCAGTGCTTGTTATGTGAGTGAAGACATAGATGTCCATCTGCAAATATTCTCTATGATATTTCTCCTCCTATGAAATCGTCATAACATGTAAGTTGTAACGTATTATCAATAAGAACAATAATTACAAATATATTTCTGATGAATTAAAAGAAATTTCTATGTATTATACAAGCTTTCTCTTGTGTACAGTTGCCGGGATAGATCCTCCTGAATGATTTGAGGCTCCTAAAACACTCTTCTTGTTTGTTGACATAGTCTTTGACATTTTCTTAAATGCATCACTATCCCAATATGCTCAAAGCTCATTGTAATGCTCCTCTTTATGAAATCATGAGAGATATGTCTATTTTATACTTCTTCCATCAAGTACCTATAACTGTTATTGGCTTTTTTTCCCCCCATTTTTCTCTCATGATTGAATCAAATTTGTGGTCCCATTTGTATTGTTTATGTAGCTTTCCCAGACAAAATTACCAAATTAGCATAATAAGCATAAAATACAATCTATAGCTATAATTGGAAAAAATAAATTTAATACTGACTGCCCACTCAGCGTACCATACATCCCTTGTGGTAGGTGGGACCTTTTTCCAAGTAGGATATGGTCCCGAAAACATAGATTCTATGGTTAGATGAATAGATCAAATTAGTTTGTTGAGTGGCTTGGCATTGCAAAGAATCCTACGACAGAAAAATAAATATTTAAGGATTTTTCTTGATACATTTAGAATGAATACTAAATTTCAAAACATAACAAATTTTGAAATCACATACTCATCCCCTTCAATCCAACATTCCATCTTGCCCTGTGCTGGTGTAGTAATAGCTGTAGATAAGTTAGAGTTTTGCACATTCTCTTGAGCTGGAGTAGACTCAACTTGATCATTAGGAGTGATAGATACAACTCGCTCATTGTTAGTGATTGACTCGGCTTGCTCAGAACAAATTTCTAGCTAAACACTTTCTCTGGAATTGCTACCATTGTGGCCATTAGTAGGAGCAGGCAACGTAGGTGGTGGAGTACGAAAATCATCTGCAGCTCTGTGGCTAGTATTTGGAGAATTCTGATTTTCTGTTGGGGGGTGAATTCAATGGTTGACCCTCAGAATCGTTATTTGATTGGCCTACACATCACCCTACCTTTCGCCCTTTTTTTTTTTTTTTTTTTTTTTGCCTTCCTTTCCTACTAGGTGCCATATGAAAATAATGCATAGAAAACAAGTGACTATGTCATTGAAAGAGAGAAGAAAAGTAAATAGAGAAAAAAGAAGATAGAGGGGATTCAGTCACATTAACAAGAGGACAAGAATCCCCCTCACTGTAGCCACTTCACTCACATTTTTCCAGTCACTTCACTCACATCAATGAACCTTTTGATGTAAGTTTTGATGGCTGAAGTTTAAAGAATGCATGTAGTTATAGGGAAATTTTTTGTTGTGAGTTGTTCAATGTTAGGGTGTTAACTGGTGGTCAAGAAGGTTATTTTGGTGCATTTTTCATTCTTATTTGATGATTTATGAAGTGAAGGAAAATGCAGATAAATGGCTAAAAAATAGAAACCTAGGCTGAAAGTAATAGCTAAATAGCATAAATTTATAAAAGAAATAGAGTAACACAGAGGATCCTTTAAGCTGTCACACCAAGAGACAAGAAAACCTTAGGAATTACTCTATACACTGTTGGACATCTCACTTTAAGGTTGATTGTGCCATACAATCTTAGTAACTAAGGTAAGATGCAGAAAATTTTATTACTAACTTAAAACATCATAAAATTATGGGTAAGAACTCCATTGCTTATAGACGTTAACGATGGCCATAGGGGGTATGTTGTTCAAGTGTTGTTCTGGTCATATACAAATGGAGACAAATGGAATTTTCCAAAAGGAAAAGAAATGGAAGTTTACATACATAGAATTGTTCATACAAGCTACAAAGACAGAAAATAATACATGGACACCATCTAAATATACTCTACACTATTTTCCTTCCCATAGGAGTTCACAATTGGTGAAGAGGCTCTGAAGAGAGTTGAACCTTCAACCTTTTTGTTGCAAGGCTACTAAATCCTAGGAAACCTATAAGAACTTAAAGTACCACACTATATAAAAAATTATGACAAAGAAAACATTCCATATCACCACGTATAAACAAAACAATGATGGTGATTGGTGGCCAATTCCCTATCAATGGTGCTATTCTTGTAGTAACAAAATTAAGTTAAATGAAATATGACATTTTCTTACTGGGAAAATATAGTCTGCATTTCTTTTCCCTTTCAGAAGTAGTTGTGGAGGGGTCAAGAGGCTCTGGAGAGGGTTGAACCCTTTAATTGCAAGGCTCTTAAGCCCCAGGTAATCCATCACAACATTAGGTCACCATACTATAGAACTTGTTTCACACTGACATTTCCAATATCAAATACTAAAATTTATATCCTGCAGTTCACGTAATTCTATTTCTATGCTTTAATAATTCACTATAGATGACAGTCACAATCTAAAAATAAAGAATACTATCCAACTCTAATAATCAGACCAGCATAAATCTAAGAATAATTATACTAGCCAAAATATGTCAGTGAAAAAATGATCATTAACATCTTCTTTAATTTGTCTCAAGCCCCCTTATACCATGAAAAAGAGTAGAATTTAGAATAGTATCCAATATTATGAGAATGGAAATTCTTCTTTGAATTTAACATTCAAGACCCCTACTTCTCGTCTACTAAAGTCCACCACTAAAAGAAGACTATGCTGCAGCTATTTTCCTCATAGAAAGTACAAGTTTTTTTTATTAGTAATAAGATCCATGTGTCAACATGTCAATCAAAAGACTTTGTTAACAATGCTCTATGCTTTGACATGGTCAACATTCCCAGCCTTGATAAATTGTTTCTCCTCAATACCTGCTAGTTACAAGAAGACAAGATTTTTAACACAAAAAATGCAATTCTCAAAATTAGCGGATTATGTGAATGAAATTGTGATCTTGATACCATATTGAATAGATGTGTTCCCAATCATTTCCAAGCAGAATTGCCCAAGAGACCATTAAAGGAAACTATAAATGACCAAGAACGATCTATTAGCATTACCATAAATGAGTTAGAAGAAAAAGCACACATCCCCAGTGCCAAGAAACTACAACACAATAGTACACTCTCCAGGATGGGAGGGGGGGAGGGAGGGGGGAAAAAAGGTATCAGTTCAAAGAGAATTCCAATGCATTCAAGTACCCACGTGGACCCTACTAATCAGATGGCAGGATGTTCAAATAGACTGGAAACCTAAACCGCGAGACTACTAAATTTAAAGCAACATTGACATGAAGAGTGACAAAAGATCAGCAACTAGCATAAACAATTTAAGAGGGGAAGAAAATTCCAAAAACTACTGCATACATTATGCCTTAGTCTAACCACTATGTAACCCATTTGACAATTTACAATTCTTAAAATCAAAAGCATAGACATTTGTTTTCTACCATAGCACAACAAAACCTGGATTTGAAAGAGACCTTTCCTCCCTTCTTTTAATCAGCCTCAGAAATTTTTTAGAAAACTTCCTAAAGATAAGTCATTCTACCAATAATGTCCTTCCAAAAGTTGTACGCTATCTCGTAAACAAGTGTAGTACAACATTACCTCTTCTTTTCCATGGATTGAAATTATGTAAAAATGCCGATGGCAATATTGATTAAGTGAAAGAAACATCTCCCCTTTGAATTGCAGTTATAAATACAAATTTAGCAATTCAAAATAGACTGTCAATAATAAAAGAAGTGGCAATGATAAATAATAAGACATCAATCCTACAGACATTACCCAACATGAGGAATGCATGACAAAACTAGAAGGACAACGTAAAATTACATCCATCTTTGAGAAAAGATACTCCACAACCCAAGGAGAAGGACAACTCATCTCTTTGAGCAATAATCACTCCCAAACAGTCTTAGAGGAAGAATATGGAGAATCATGGGAATCCTTTTCTATTAACAGCTAAACAAATTTCATAAAACAAAAAATAATAAAACTCAAAACAAGAACTAGGAAATGTAGCTTCAGAATTTTGTCATTTTTTTATATAGTAGATGAATTTTAAGTCAACTTGCTATGCTTATGTAGTTGCTTACTTTCTCTTGCAGCACTCTAATTATTTGAATAACTAAATAACACCATCAATAATTGAAATAGTATTGTGGGATATGAGAATAGTGAATAAGCTAACACCCATACTTCAACAGTCAAACAGCCCAATAAAATCACAACTCCAACTCCTCAAAAACATAACACAAATATCAGCACAACACCCACACTTCAACGGTCAAACACCCTAATAATTTTCAATGCAAATGTGCTCCAAAATCATAAAAAAATAGCAAAAAAATAGTTCAAGATTTACAGAGCATAAAATGCAATTCAACACAAGAAAGATAGTGCATTTTATGGTAACTAAGACTAGAAATAGCTTATGCATAAGAAACAAAACAAGAAAGAAAAAGTGTGCTGAGAAATTTAGTCCCTCTAACATTTTTTCCAACCACTTCACTCACATTTTTACAACAAAATCACAACTCCAACTCCTCAAAACCACAACATAAATATCAGCACAACACCCACACATCAACAGTCAAACACCCCAATAATCTTCAGTGCAAATGTGCTCCAAAATCACAAAAAATAGCAGCAAAACAGTTCAAGATTTACAAAGCTTAAAATGCAGTTCAATACAAGAAAGATAGTGCATTTTATGGTAACTAAGACTAGAAATATTATTGCTTATGCATAAGAAACAAAACAAGAAAGAAAAAGTGTGCTGAGAAATTTAGTCCCACCAACATTTTTTCCAGCCACTTCACTCACATTTTTACAATAAAATCACAATTGCAACTCCTCAAAACCACAACATTAATATCAACACAACACCCACACATCAATAGTCAAACACCCCAATAAAATTTAAAAGAAAAGGTCCAATGAGTTTTCCACTATTGTGATAGATTTATGAAGATTTAATTTTGTTATATGCATTAAATAAGAACCATACCAATACTAATTGGGGACAACTTCAACCTTGTTCGATTGAAAACCCCACAGATTCCCACAGCTCTGCCAGTCTAAGAAAACACATAAATCAATAACGTCACTAGTTTTGGACATTTGAACAATCTAAAAAAAACAAAATATGGTGAAAATTTGAGCAAAAAGCTAATAAATAATCAACAAATGTTCACGATTTTATTAGATAAATAAAACGAAATCAATATGTTAAATTGAATACATCCAAAAGAAATGACTACAAAATATAAATATGTCTCAAAATTCTAACATATTATCACTTTCACTACAAAATTCGCTATCTACTTCATCTTCTGACTTTGAAGTAGATATTACTATATCAGATTCATCAGAACTACTTTTCAAGTCTTCGTCATTCTCTTTCAAACTAACATTAA
Organism: Voacanga thouarsii; assembly: GCA_026120185.1. NCBI lineage: Eukaryota > Viridiplantae > Streptophyta > Magnoliopsida > Gentianales > Apocynaceae > Voacanga > Voacanga thouarsii. Next base: position 3,272,268 of record JANUWF010001942.1, read on the forward strand.
CAGAAGGATCCATATCTTCATAAATATTGTTTAGGTCCCTTAGATTGTCTAATGGATCATCCATAATATCAATACTTGGATTCTGCACTTCATTTTCTTGCAATACACTATCAATTGTAGCCATCTCTAACGTTTGTCTTGCAGCGACATGACAAGCATGCAACCAATCTATAGTATCCTTTCTGGGACTTGGATATCGTACGAAATACACTTGAGTTGCTTGAAATGAAAGTGCAAATAGCTCAAATTTGTTCCATAATCTTTTAGGATTAATATCAAGCAGTTTGTACTTAGGATGAATTCTTACTCCCACGTCATGTCTTGGATCATACCAATCACAATGAAATAAATAAGCATGTTTAACAGGCAAACCAGGATACTCCAATTCCACCACTTCCTTTAAAGTACCATAGTAATCCACTGTGCCTCCATCATCATTATTAGAACCTTTTATGCATACACCACTATTTGTAGTGGCTTTTCCTTTGCTATGAGCAACCGTGTGAAAGTTGTAGCCGTTCACAAAAAACTGTGTGTACGTGAGCACAAATCTCTTTGGCCCCCAACTTAGATATTTTATTTCACCGTTTGAAACATTGTTACTTGGATCGTGCACCTATTTGACACAAAAATATTATAACTAAAAAAGATGAAGTTAATTAGAATGGAAATTTGGGATGACATTACATTAGATATATTCTTACATATTCTTTCAACCATTGAACAAACTCTCTTTCCAATGCTAACTCTAAATCAGAATAAGAAATGTTGGTTGTATTAGAGCGCTTCTCAACCTTGAATAACCTAAATTTTATTAAATTAAAAAAAATGGTGAGATGCTAAAATTTATCTCATTCCAAAAAAATTTGTGCAAATTCATACTCACTCCACATATGGTTGGACCTCTTCAGTATTTAGCAACACATACAATGCAACTGCATCATACTCTTTATCTGACAGGCAGCTTATCTTTGCAGCACCTGATGGCCGCCCAAGACAGCTAAATGTTGAAATACTTAACCTCGTTAACTCCTCAAAACCACCACCATCATCATTTCGTTCAACCCTTCTACTCTTTGTTTTGACATTACGATGAAAGTAAAAAGTACAAAACATCAAAACTTCTTTGACTAGGTATGCATTGCAAATTGAAGCTTCAACTCTTGCTTTATTTTTCACCTTTTTCTTTAAATTGTACAAGAACCTATGGTTGGAGATTTATCAATATGGACATTAACAAATTAAGGTTTAAAAAATAATAAATTAGATATTGAACTAACCTCTCAAAAGGATACATCCACCTATATTGCATAGGACCTCCCACTAAAGCTTCATATTGTAAGTGGATTGGCAAATGTTCCATTGAATAAAAAAAGCTTGGTGGAAAAATTTTCTCCAATTTGCATATTATCATAGCATATGGTAGTAATTACAATAAGCTCACTCCACAAGAGACATTTGAGGCTTTCCTTATTTTCTAAAGTAATCACAAATATTTTCTAACACATTATCCTAAAAAGCTCATCATGACTTTATGAGGAAAAGAAAGGCAAATGATAATGTGAACCATCAAATAGCTTTTTAGCATTTGATAATTTGCACCATATTATAACTTTTTAACATGCTGCCTACAAATGATTAATCATTAGCATGTGTGGATAAATGAAGCAAAACTGCCAATCATAGTGTACTAGTGTACTTGGTGAAATTTGCATGGCTATTTCTGTATTTCGTATCTATGTTAAGAAAAATGTTGCTCCCTATTATTGTTACTCAAAGAGAATTAAATGGATGCCTACAAAACTTGTTTTGGCTAGCATGTCAAACAACTTGTTTTGGTTTCTCTTTTGTTGCGCACACAATTGAAAACCATTTTCCAAACAACTAGTTAGAAAAGGGGAAAAGATAATATTTATAACCAACCATCACCCTCGAGTACAACACTAAAGAATGTAATATATTCATTGACTATTTCTACCAGTCCTTTTCCCATTTTGCCCTCGTGGTGTCCTTGTAGGTCCACTAGGGTCAGGGGTAGCTGCCAAAACTTAATGGACAGTACAATAGACTTTCTAAGCTCTGGAAAATCCAATGAAAAAAGATATAGAACAATAGCAAGATTCAAACTTTGTAAGGGGTAAATGTTTCATGCAATAATGGAGCATTCCAGAGGAATTAAATTTTCTAGTATATATGGAGTATGTATGTGGTGTAAATATGAGGCTATCAAACTCTTAGTTTAGCTAAGCCTTTAATGGGGCAAGTTAATTTACAAAATATGATGGTTGTAAGTATGAAATATTGCTAAACATACATAGCCATTCTATTGAAGTAATCATTGCCATTCTCCAAACCTTATGTGCCTTTGATCTCTATGTGGTAAAAGATATCAAAGTGAGATCAAAACTGTACAGCTGGCAAACTATGCAAGAAACAGAACAAGACACATCATCTATTATTTTCTATAATCTCTTCTAGAATCTGAATTATGCTCAAATTTGTTTGCAAGGGAAGCTCCAGGTACAAAAGTATACTGCTTGTATATATCATTATTCTGTGGTCAAATCAAATCACTTCTTAGTTCATTTTTTGGCTAATAAAACAACTGCATGTTTCCATATTATGGACATATATGTATAACATACAACCCAAGATAAATTACAATTTTAGTAGTTTTATTTCCAACTCCAACATCACATCGCAATTTTAATTTAGCAGCACAAAAGCTTCATTGCTGCTGCTGCAGTTTTCAACCACTGCTTTTTAATCAAGCAATATTTTCAACTTCCAACAACAAAGTAAATTATTGCTTTCACAATATCATACTGCCCAATCACTATGGAGCTAGTTATATCAGAAAACTTTAGAACTACCCACCCCAGATTTCCTACTTGTATGCCTTAATCAAAAAGTAAAGTATGAGTTCTATGTATTCACTGCTTGAGAAGAGAAATAAAAAAAAAATAAGAATACATAATTGTAGAGCCAATAGACTATATAACCCATGCAAATTTGTGCAAAACCAACATCATCAAAGAAAATGATATTCAAAGGTTTCCATACACCAAGAATTAACTGTTAGCCAAAAAAAAAAAAAATCCTTCTTGTTACTCAAAAACAGAGGGGGGAAAAAAATACATAAATGGCATCATTCTTGTATGCCCCTATTATTGTTACTAAAAAAAAAAAAAAAACCCTGATTCAAGAAAAGGTTCATGCTAGCCAAGGGAAGAGAAAGAATAGCAATTCCTTCTTGTCTTGCTTTATAAATAGAACAAAAACAGAGGGAAAAAAATACGTAAATGGAGCAGTTTATTTACGTGCTGATGATAGGTTTGAACAAAACCAAATTCTTTTATTAAATTTTCTCTCTAATATTAGTCATAAGTAATAAAACCTTTAGTTTGATCTTCCGTTTATGGATTTAGATACATAAAATCAGACATTCCACCACTATATTCGAACTGAAGCAGAAACCCACATTCGAACTGAAGCAAAAACCCACGTTTGAACTAAGGCCACAGCAAACATAGCAACAAAAAACCACAAGAGTAAACTCAAATTTCAAAGCCTCGTTTCAAAATTAATACAAATTTCACACATCTCAACACGAAGGTGGCATAATCAAGTTAAAATTTTGTCTCAAACAACAATAAAATCGAAGAAATAGTACAATAAGGGATAATGCTTACCTGTAGTGTACTTTGAAGGTGCAAACGTAGGCGAATGTGGCCTCAAATCTGAGAGATTTTGAGGGCTTTTCTTTGTTTCTATGTGTGTTAATGTGTGTCGCGACCAATGAGAGTGAGAGGCTTGCAGTAAAGAATGGTGAAGCTAAGTATTAGCAGTGAGAAGCAGAAAGAAGCACCAAGGAAGGTGAGGATGAGGGTGAGAGTATGATATGCAATTTAATTTACTTTTTTTATTTTTTATATTATTACATTTTTTTTCCTTCTTATATTTACAATGTTGAATTATAATTAGTTACTATATTTCTAATTCATATAATATATATACACATATATATACTAAAAATTAATTATATATTTATATTTTTGTGTATATATAAATAATAGTAATAAAAATATTTTATGCATATATATACTTATACATACATATATATATATATTTATTTATTTATATAATTACTATCAAAACTACTTAGATTTTAATTTTAAGTTATTCTATTTTATCCCTCCTTATTACCTAGACATTTTTTTTAATTCAAAAAAATTAGTATAACTTTTGAAATCATTTTTTAAAGAAATTTAATTTTGAGAATCCAATAAATGCAATTTTTTTTTTTACCTTGTAATTCTTTGTTTCTAAGTTTATTACTCTTATAATTTATGATATAAACATAACCACATAAATATATATTTTAAAGATGAGATAGATATAACCAATTGGACAGATTCTTTTAAAATAATATATAATATCATTATTTGATTTGATACGTCATATTTCCAATATAATTATTAGGCTCAATTTAGAGATCCTTTCAATTCTAATGAATTTCATTTTAATTTATTAATTTTGAAGTTATTCCCAAATATAGCCCCAATATTTGTATATAAATATAAAATATAAAAGTATTGTTTAAACAGAATGATTGAATTTCACTTTAAACAAATGTTAGTCGATAGGCATAATATACTAAATAATTTTGGGTTGTTATATAGAGGTTATACTATATTATATATAAAAATATATCCAATTACTTTCAAATTTGTTCACTATAATTTTGTTAGCGATTTCAAAAAATCTAACGATTGGATCTTTAATTTGATATGTTTTTCTTTATAAATGCGTTAGGTTTTGGGCCGTTATATAAAGATTATGCTAGATTATGTGAAAAATATATCTAATTACTTTCAAATTTGATCATAATACTTTTTTTTAACAATTTTAACAAATCTAAAGGTTGGATTGTTAATTTGATATGCCTATCTTTAAAAATGCATTTAGTATTGGACAGTTATATAGAGATTACACTGGATTATACGAAAAAATATATCTGATTACTTTTAAATTTGGTCATAATACTTTTTAAATAATTTTAACAAATTTAACGGTTGAATTTTTAATTTGATATGTTTGTCTTTATAAATACGTTATTTGTGGGTTGTTATATAAAGATTATGCTAGATTATGTGACAAAATATATCTAATTATATTCAAATTTGGTCATGATATTTTTCTTAATAATTTTAACAAATTTAACTATTGGATCGTAAATTTGGCGTGCTTATATTACAAACGAGTTAGGTTATTGGCCTTTATATAGAGATTATGCTAAATTGTGTACCTAATATATCTGATTACCTTCAAATTTAGACACAATACTCTTTTTAGTACTTTTAACAAATCTAACGGTTGGATCGTCAATTTGACATGCTTATCTTTATGAACGAGTTAGGTTTTAGGTCGTTATATAGAGATTATGCTAAATTGTTTAGCTAAATAAATCCAATTACCTTCAAATTTGGTTAAAATACTTTTTTTACTGAATTTAAAAAATCTAACGGTTGGATCGTAAATTTGACGTGCTTATATTTATGAACGAGTTAGGTTATTGGCTGTTATATAGAAATTATGCTATATCGTGTAGCTAAATATATCTGATTACCTTCAAATTCAGTCACAATACTTTCTTTAGTAATTTTAAAAAATTGAATGGTTGGATCGTAAATTTGACGTGCTTATATTTACGAACGAGTTAGGTTATTGGTCGTTATATAGAGATTTTGCTAGATTGTGTACCTAAATACATCTGATTACCTTCAAATTTGGTTACAATACGTTTTTTAGTACTTTTAACAAATCTGATGGTTGGACCATCAATTTGAAATGCTTATCTTTATGAACAAGTTAGGTTTTAGGTCGTTATATAGAGATTAGGCTAGATTGTTTAGCTAAATAAATCCGATTACTTTCAAATTTGGTTTAAATACTTTTTTTTACTAATTTTAAAAATTTTAACGGTTGGATCATAAATTTGACATGCTTATATTTATGAACGAGTTAGGTTATTGGCTGTTATATAGAGATTATGCTAGATCGTGTAGCTAAATATATCCGATTATCTTTAAATTTGATCACAATACTTTTTTTAGTAATTTTAACAAATCTAATAGTTGGATAGTAAATTTGACATGTTTATCTTTATGAATGAGTTAGGTTATTCGCAGTTATATTGAGATTATGCTAGATTGTATAGCTAAATATATCTGATTACTTTCAAACTTGGTCACAATACGTTTTTTAGTAATTTTAACAAATCGAACGGTTAGATCGTAAATTTGACGTGCTTATCTTCAGGAAATCTATTTTTCTTCTACTTAAACTTCTACCAACTACGCATGTCTATTGGTATTTTGTTGGAACATCGACTGGAAAAAACATTCCTCTTCCCTTTACCAACAGATTCCCATCAGACATAGTTACCAACCACGCATATTTAATTGGTAATCGATTGGTAAATATGTTCTTATATGCTTACCAACATATTACCAACAGATTACCAACACAAATATTAACAATTAAATACGCACCGTTGGTAATTCAATTTGCAGTTTGTTGGAGATTGATTTACTATATTTCCAACGGATATGTTGGTTGGTAATGCTGTTGCTAAAAAATAAGCCATCATATTACCAACTATATTACTAACTGAATTAGCTACCAACTACTCACTTCTGTCGATATTCCATTGGTATATTGGTGGGAACAACATTCCCTTCCTATTACCAACAGATTACCATCCGACACAGTTACCAACCACTTATATTTTGTTGGTAATCGGTTGGTAAATATTTTTCCACTCGTTTATCAACACATTACCAACTGACTACCAACAACAAAATCACCAACAGAATACATACAGTTGGTAAGTTGTTGGTAAGTAACTGAAATGCAACACATTCCACATTTGTTGGGAATCTGTTGGTAATTTATTAGTAATTACCAATTGAACTTGGTTTATTGTGAATGGTCTGTTGGTAATCAACCTTTTTCTAGTAGTGTCTTCTTTTAGAAAATTGAGAGTGACATAAAAATAAGAATATTTTTATTAATGAAAGAAAATACCTTAATCAATTTCATTAAGTATTAGCATTGCGTAATCAAGTTTTGTTGATTGTAATGTTACACCTTCTGCTAGTATTATGAAACGGATCCCACTTCATTTTTTTTTATATATTTTTGTTTATTAAATACAATTATATAGATAGAAAATATTTTCATGTTTATCAAAGGTTAAATCACTATCTAACTCTAACTCGTATAAAAGTATATATATAGTGAATTATTTTTATTTTAATATATTATTATATGAGAATATAAATCAAACTCATAATCTATACTTAACAAAATAATATTTTGAATCATGATATGTTTATTAACTTGTTTTCTTGACGCCTAAAAACACTCGTTTTCTTAAATCTTTAATTGAAAAGGAAAAAAGTTTAACTAAAACAAACTTTTCAATCCAATTTTAGTGAGAGCGAGTAGAATAGATCAATTTTTAATACCTTTCATTATGAATTTGTTTGTTTTTCTTTTTTCCTGTTTGGGTTGTATTTCTCTCTTTCCTTAAGGATAGAGATATATTTCGTTCATTTATTGATTGAACTTGAGTTCATATTCAAATTTGTTATTTATTGTTTGATAATATTCGATTTTATATATGTTTGAGTTTAAAAAGCTCAATTAATATTTTAATTTGTTTATTTTATATTTTTATTCTAAAAAATACAAAAATTATAATTCAAAATTTTCTAAAAAAATCAAATCCAAGCATTTTCAATTTCAATACATTATAATGACAAAAACAAAATAAAATCCAAATATTTTCAATACAACATAACTACATAAAACAAAATTATAAAAAAATTAAAATTAATTAAAAATTATAAAATACCAAAAATCTCTCTTAAAGAAATTTAAAAAACTCCATAAAATTATCCTCAAACATTCCTTATCAATATAAAATAAATATAAAACAAATATCATAAAATATAAATAAAATATAAGATAATTAATATAACATATTTTTAAAAATATATAATATATTTAAATTTGTTTATTTATTAATTAAATCTAATATTTTATTCAAACTCAAATCAAATATTAACCAAAAGAATCTTATTCAAAGAGACACAAATTTAAACAAACTTTTATTTACGAATGTTCAATTTATTTATCTAATAAGAAAGAAATTGTGAGTATATCAATATTTTCGGGTTGGATTGAGCCCAACCAAACTTTATCTAGACTTTGACACGAAGCCTGTAAAATAGCAGGCCTTAGAGCCTTAATTGGCTCTAGATTGGACTTTAATAGCATAAACCCTCATTTGTTTCTCTTTCTCCAATCCCAAAATGTCTTCTCTCTCCTCGCCTTCTTCGCTTCCACAACAATCACCTGATGCCTTCGACGGTGGTGGGGCCGTCATAGAAAGCCGTCTCCATGGTGCTGATGAGCTCTTAAGAGAAGCCATAGAGGAGCTTCAGAGGCGTTAGTGCAGGTCAAGTGGCCTCTACCTGCCCTGCAACCACGCCGATGAGTCGTGCATGGCTAATGCTATTGGCAACCTCTGCCAGAGCTTTCTTCTCTCTTACAGTGTGCATGTTGGCATAGAAATCCTCCTTCGCGCCTTTAAGCTGGATCGCCACTAGTCTTATTCCTCCCACCTTGATCTGAAGGTTTGGGCTCTCGTTCTTCAAACTACATGGTTATATAAATTGGTTCTACATGTAGCATGCATATGGAAAGAGACACAAAATTGCATGTTATGTATATGCACTTGTACTTAGGTGGAGGCGGAGAATTCTGTGATGGGTGTTGATAAAGGAAACATATATTTGCACAGAATATATGCACATATTTTATGTGTTCACTAGGGCATGAATCTATCGGAGCCTTGCCAATGTTAGTCAAGAATGATTTTGATTGGAGGGTTTTTAAGTTCTAAAGATATGCAATGGATGTGATTGTGAAAAGAGCAGAAGATGTCATGTACAGACGCACAACATGAGATATGTCTCTTGCAATGTATATCCCTGCATATTGGAGGGAACAATTTAACAATGATAGGAAATCCAAATGTTGAGAATTGAAATGAATAAAACGTATATTGTGTAATGTATATAATAACTGGAGAGCAAATGGAAGAGTTTATACAAATTTAATAAACCTCTGCAAATGAATGGAATGTATCTTGTGCAATGTATATAGATAAATAAATATTTAAGATGACTATTTAAAAACTTGAGGAGCAAATCGAAGGGTCTAACTTCTGAGATGCAGATAACTTGTGACAGCAGATGAGCCTGAGAAATACAGTGCTACATGTCACCTTCACAACTTTAGTTTAATAGCTTGAGTTGTTGCCATGTATCATAATAGGGAGCTTTCGCAGCTGCTTTTATATATAGATTTCCCATTAAGAGAAAAATTGAACTTTCTGACTCTAATTATTTGTTCAAGCTAGAAAAACATTTTGAGGAGACACCTAGACTTCCAGAAGCCTTGGTGCTACCACATAGAAAGAAGAGAAGGAGAAAAACCTAATTCTTGTATAATTGGGATAAATTATCTTGAAGGGATTTATTAATTTTCAATCCTTTAATGTTTAAGAAAATCTTGGGGAATATTCTCTCCTATTCCTACTCCATTGTGCCGCCACCAAACCCTCTAAACCCCGAGGATTATGATTAATTAGTTAAAGAAATCTTTTTATTAGTTAAAACTTAGAGAAAATAGGATTTTTGTTCCTTAATTCTTTTCCTTTTTTTCTATTTCCTAAACCTAATTTAATTCACCTATAAAAGCCTATCTAAATCAGATTTTTAGCCATAAAAATCCTTAGCAACCATCCCACACTCTATCTCCCCTAGTACACAAAATTCCCTCCCTTTTTGCTAAAGTTTAATTATTTTATTGCTTATCGAGAATTTCTGCACAAAATCACAACTTTGGAATACCATTCTTCGATCAATTCCTTGACGTTATTGGTGGTAACAAAAGTCAGGAGACTCCCACTCTTCCCTCTAAGGTTGTTTGAATTAGACGTCACAAGAGGTAATGACCAAAGTCATTTCTTTTCCTTGATTTTCTTGTTGCCACCATTACATAGGAAAATTTAGGGTTTTAGGTTTTTAAAAATTGTAACATGTATTCATTGTTTGAAATTTTATTATTATCATCGACACATGCTTAGACATTAAAAAAGAAACCACCTTTCAAAAGATTTTTATAAAAGAAAGCACTTTTACTCTTTATCCATAAAAGTTGGAAATTTTGTGACTAGTTATAGGATTTAAGGCAAAATAAAATAGCAAAGTGATTTATTTTGGTAGGGCCTTTTGGATATTGTAATATAGATAGGTTTAGAGTATGTTTTATGTTAGAAATCACATAAGGAAACTCCGGGACAAAACCCAACAATTTTTTAAAATACTAAAGGAAAAAAGTACCCTATTTTTGCTATATAGTCAGATTGATGCCATTATTTCGATGTGATAAATCCGAATTTAAGAAGGGTTAAAATAGAGAAAACGTAAATTTATGTGTGTAGATACTATCTGTAGAATTTCAGAATTTTCTGATATAGGAATTAAAAGTTATGAACTTTTCTTTCATGCTAGTCTATGTTGGGCAGAATACTCCTGTAGTGAAAAATAGTTTTCTAAGTGCAAATAAAGTCTAATTTTTGTGGAAGCCACTTATATTCTATTCTATATGAGTTTAGGTATGTCTCTAAAAATTGAAGTCAATCCGAAGTGTTTTTATATGTATTATACTCTTGGGAAAGAATGGATAACTTGTTGGAAATTGTGATCAACTTAAGAATTTATAAGGAAACTCCCTATTATTAATTTGTATCCTTCTTTAAGTGTAGTAATTATAAGTATTGACACTTAGAGATGTAAAAAGGTTTGGATAATGATTTATTTGAAGCCTTGTTGGTTGTGTGTGAATAGGAAATTAATTATATAAAAATACTAGGAATAGGTTGTGACTTATTTATTTTATAACTTTTAGACTTGGAAGGAGGTTAAGGTCAAGGATCCATTCATTGGGTTTAAGAAATTAATTTGCTATACCAAGGTAAGTTCTTGTATTAACACTGTTTGTGAAATATAGCAATTGCAATATTGTCAAATATTACGTTTTGCCATTGAAAATACAAGTTTTGTATTAAAATGTTTAGTATGGCTAGTTTTCTTACTCAATTTCAACTCATACACTGATTTCTTAAATAAAAGGGATTTCAAACAATTCACTTAACTTTTGTACTAAATGATTTAATCAAGATTTTCCAAATCATACTGGATATTTTCTTTTTGATTACTACTTGATGTTAATGAGTTGCCTTGAATTCAAAAACGTTAAGTACTCAATAAGGGTAGGCTACTAGTACTAGCCTAAGAATGAATGAGTTAGTTTTCTGGTAGGCGGCCACCTCCGGGAGGTGAACTTGTTTTTTATTAGGCGACAGTGGTAGGAAGTCAACCTAGTCTGAGTTAGCAACTAGTTCTAAATGAGATGTATTTCTCCGAAATAGACAACAGGTAAGTTAGAGGGGTTTGGGAGAAGAAGGGCTATCCCCACCTGAGGGCCAATCACCCACTGTACTATGTGCAAGGTTTCAGAGTATAGGCTCATGATGCAGGGTTTCATGACTCAGGACTATGATGTAGGGTTTCATAGTCATCTTTATTGTTGAGTGATTGATTTCCTTAAAATAAAGTTATTTATTGAGAATGTAAATTGAAAACGCCATTCTTGTGTTTAAAACTGTCGATTATTATTGCAATTGCACTTTTGGTATTTCAAAATGCATATATGAAATTATTTCAAATGAACACTCTCACACAGAGAGGACCTACTGGAAAATTTATTTCTCACACTATTTGTGCATATTTTGAGGTCGTAAACACTATTGACAAGGTCGGAGTTAGAGTTCAAGATCTTGTACTTTACATTTTAGTTGTTTTGCTTAGAGACAATGTTCTGTCATTCTTTATTTTGAGACTTTGTATAAGTCTTACCTGAACTATGATATATTTAAGTTTTATTTGAAGTATTATTTTGGATAAGTTATTTATTTACCTCGTTATAAAGACTCATTATCTTTTGGACGGGCCAACATCCTCGCCCCTTTTGGGGTATGTAGGTAACAGGGTGTTATACTACCCCCTATAAACTGGTTTATTGTAAATTGTGTCACTTGCTGGTAAAAATTGAGCACAAGGCTTTTCAGGCAATCAGGCTTGTAAACTTTGATTTTAATTATACAGAAACCAAAAGATGAGAGCTCATCGTCTTTTGGGCTCATCACATACATATTTTTTGGTATTTTTGTGCTTTAATTGTGATAAACTCTTACACAAATCACTACTCACCAAACCTTTTTCATCTTATTTTTGTAGAAAATAAAAAATATATATATGAACTGGTGACGAAAATGATGAAAAGGAACAAAAGATGAACAAAAATGGAAGAAGTGCACAAGATGTTGGCTGCCTAGGGAAACTCTAATTCTTTAGGCTGCCTAGAGCAAAAAGGCAACACCAAGAGCAGGAACAAGAAGGCCAAGGGAATATTAAATTCCCTTGGCCGCCCAATGCAAAGCAAAGAAGAATAGGCCAGCTAGCATATACGTTGTTGTATATAGTCCAGAAGCTGGTGGCCAAGGGAAGCCTAACTTCCCTAGGCCACCTGCTTCAATAAAATTGCATGTGTTTTGGCTTTTAGATGGTGGCTAAGGGAAGCTTAACTTCTCTTAGAAGCCTAGTTAAATGTATATATGCATTGTATTTTTAGATGGTGGCCTAGAAAGCTTGCACTTCCCTAACCTGCCTACTTCATTGCTTTACTACGCCTAGCCAGGTACCTAGCAGCCCAAGGAAGTTCCCTGGGCCGCCTTGTTTTAGGAAAAACATGGGGACCTCAACTTTCCTAGTTCCCTAAGCCTTCTTGTTCTGGAAAAGCATAGCGGCCTCAACTTTCCTAGGCCGCCCACTTGCACAGATTTGCGCATTTTCTGATTTTTCTTCACTTTTCACTATATATACCTCAGTATAAACCCTAGAAACATATCCTTGGTTGGCTAACAACCAAGAGATCCCTTAGGGAGCTCAAAAGATTCACCAAGAAATGGAGGAGCTTGGAGAATTAAGGAGAAGAAGAAGTTCAAGATCTTGTCAATGAGAGAAGTTCTTCCTTTTCCTTTATATTACACTTTAACAATGTAGAGATTTATATGATTTTAATTGTATTTGAGGAATGAACCCTAACTTATGTTCTTATATTGAGTTGTTAATATGATTTATTAAATTCCTATTCTTGTAATTAACTACATGGACATTATTATGTTGGATTGATTGTTTGGGTTTAGTTGATTTATCCAATTGATTAGTTCACTCTTAATGAATTCGATAGATGGGGTTAGGAATTGAATACCAAACTAATTGGTCCAATGTTTGTTTTTCTTTGATTAACTCGAGAGAGAGGTTGAAGGATTAGAACTTGGCAATCAATGAGTTTTTAATAGTACCTAGAGATAGGGCTATTGGGGCTTCCGGGTACCTTTTGGGTGATGAGTAAGTGTAATACTTCCTTAGATTAGGATGATTAGGTAGAGATACCAATCGAGAAAGAAATCTCATAACTCAAGAGAGTGTGAGATTTATTCTTGAAAACTCATACCGGAGCTCGAGTTGGGATTTGATGAACTTAGTGATGATCTCTTTACTTGACATATTTGGAGTGGGGGAGGGGGGGATTTCTTCTTTTACATGGCCTTTCCCATATTCTCATTCCTTGACGATCCTTATGACTTTTCTAGTGTGGGTCCGAAGTACTCTCTATAGTAGTAGTTTAGTTTAGTCTAATTAGTTTTATTTTACCTTATCTCTTTATTTATTTTGGCTTAAACAATGAGATTAAAGTAATGATAATTGCTAAGTTCTTGTGGATTCAATAATTGCTATTCCCAATACTATGCGATGTGTATACTAAATTAAATTTTAAGTTAATTTAGTGCAAGGTATTTTAAATTAAAAGTTTATTTTTGTAGATTTTTTTTACTATTTCCAGTGCACGTAAAACCACCCATCAGAATGAACTTGAGGAAATTGAGAAATGATGCATATGAGAATTCTAGGATTTACAAGGAGAAAGTTAAAAGATGGCATGATCAACACATTTTAGCAAATAGAGAATTTCAAGCAGGGAATAAAATTTTTCTATTTAATTCAAGATTGAGGTTATTTCCCGAAAAGTTAAGAGGCCATTCTTGGTGACTAGAGAGTTCCCTTATGGAGTAGTTTAGATATCTCATCCAGAAAAATGGATGTTCATAGTTAATGGAAATAAGTTAAAGTTGTACTATAGGGAGAACATTGAAGAGTTGGAAAGAATTGATTGCACCCTCCATGACGTGTAGAATTTTTCTACTTAGCTTTTCTTCTTTTCTTCTTTCTTTTTCCTTTCTTTAATTGTGAATTGTACACCCTATACTCTTTATAGTTTTATTCTATACCTTATTTTTTTTTATCTCTTTTCACTCATGTTCGTATCTCTTTGTGATTGCGGAAGGAAATTTTTAGAACACGTGGAACAATGTTCTATCACTTCTTCTCAAACAATATTGTGGAATTTCGCATCACACACTTTGGAAGTGTTGTTTTTCCCTCTTTCCCTTATCTCTTTTTAACTCCTTGTTGATGTGTTAATTTTTTCAATTGTGGTCAATGAGGACATTGTCTATTTTAAGTATGGGGGAGAGGATTAGACTTTATTTCTTGCAACAGTATTTATTGAATTTCTTGGCATTCCTTTAGCTATTTCTCTTATTTAAATTTGGGAAAAACTAGTTGTTAAATTTTGGAAAAATGAGCTAAAATTTTTCAATTTTTGGCATATTGAAATCTTATGATATTGCTATTCTTTTTCCTTTAGCATGAAAATTTGATATGAGGTTGTTTTGACTGAGATATTCTTAGGTAAATGTGTATATTTTATGTAACATAGGCTAAGCCTTGAGAATTTGACTTAAACTTATTTAGGTTTTGGTAAACATTGTAACACCTTTGTTTCTTAGGAATGGATGAGAAACTTGTGATGAAGTATAAGTTAGAAATTTTTTGTTCGTTTATATTATATGATCTTCTAACTAGTCCTAATTCTGAGTTTAAGTAAATATGGATTGGGGTAAAAAAAAAAAATGAGAGAATAGAGTAAGGTAAAGTAAAAACTGCAAAACTATTATTTATATCTTTACTAGGAATTTGCATTACCTTACTCTAAAAAGAAAATGAGTATTTAATGAGGATAATGTAAAAGTTGAAAAATCCTGATTCATCATCTTTACTAGGCATTTACATTACCCTACAAAAGTGAGCAATTAGACCAATTTTTTGTTTACGACTTAGACTGTGGTAGTTTTGGAAGTCAAAGAACTTAAATTTACACATTATTCCTTACTTATATGAATCACTTGAGCCATTTTTTTTTACTTAGGAGATGAGGTGGAATTTGTTGAATAAACATAAACTTGTTTAATCCAACTTCGATGGCCTTGGTTTTATCTATTCAAATATATGTGTTTACACGAGTTTAGCTTGATAAAGTGATTTTGAATTGAATTTTCATCTCAAAAGAAAAAGAATATATTTCTCATAAGAGTCATTGTTGCCAAAAATCTAGTATTGATGAAAATTGCTTTTTGCTTGAGGTGCTTATTGTTTTGATATTTTGTTTGACGACAGGGAAAAGCTTAAGTGTGGGGGAGTCATAAGTGCTCATTATTATTATATTTCTTAATCATTTGTGCTAGGTAATGCCAAATTTGTGATTAGAAGACTACTTATTCCTCTTGTTTTTTCCTTGTTTTGTATAGAATACATAAGTAGAGGATAATTGGAGGAACAAGGTGAAAACAAAGCAAAGGAATATGAAACTAGCGCCTGATACCATGCTAGACAAGTGCCGGTTTAGAACAGAAAGTTTAAGGAAAACATTCTAGACATAACAAGCACCGATTGCATGTATCAACAGATAACGGTTCACCAATTGAAGAGGCACCTTTTATTTCTAGAGAGTTTATAAGCTAAAACAACAAGACCAACAGGCGCCGGATGGAAGGATGGACGAGTGCTGGTTTAGAGCGGGATTTTAAGATCTTGAAAAAAAGTGCACAACTGGCACCGGTCTAGCATTATAACAGGCACCAGTTCGTGTCAGGATAAGTTAGTATATAGCAAATTCCAAGGGTTTTCAAAGGTCATTATAAATAGCACTCTTTACTGCCTTGTTAACCACGAATTGAGAGGGGGATGAGCAACCTCCAAACCCTAGTGCTCCAAGGAGGAATCCAAGGAATGGATCCAAGCCATTTTTGAAGAGGAAAAGGCATCTTCAAAGGGAGATTCAAGAAGAAGAAAAGCACAACTTGTCTAAGAGTTTATTTTCTTTTTTCTCTTGCATTTCTTTTCTTGTTTTTGTTGGCATTCATGATTTATTTTGTAATTAAAAAGTAAAACATTTATATTTGTTAGATCTTGATTTGTATATTGGTTTATTGAAATCTATTTTGGTATTCAATTACTATATTTGTGTTGGATTGTTCATTATTGAGTTTATTTTAACTTTAATGATTTTGAGAGAAGGGATT
The DNA here is from genome assembly GCA_026120185.1 of Voacanga thouarsii. NCBI lineage: Eukaryota > Viridiplantae > Streptophyta > Magnoliopsida > Gentianales > Apocynaceae > Voacanga > Voacanga thouarsii. The sequence goes on from JANUWF010001942.1 coordinate 3,288,952, forward strand.
TAAGTTGAGAGGCTTGATTAGTTGATTTACCATATGAGTTTGCCCTCGATTAACTCGAGAAAGAGATTGAGGACAAAGAACTAAGTGATTGAAGGGTTATAGGGTTACCTAGAGATAGGGACATCATTTTCCCCAAATGGAGAATGGATAATTAATCTTAATGCTTCTTAAATTAGTTAGTGAAGTAGAAACACCCACTAATGAGATTAAGGATAGAGGATTTATAACTCGAAAGAGAGTGGGTCTTGATTTAGATTGTCCAACTGATGCCAATGTAGAATATCAATGGATCTATTTAGTTGATTAAGGTTTAACTTAATAATATGAAATACCTTTTGAATTGCATGACTTATCCTTCTCTTCCTAAGGATGTTTGGTGATCTAAGGAGGATCCTTAGGAGTGCTTAGGTTAGTTGATCTCGTTTTCCTATCTGTCATCTTCCCACTGCGATAGTTTACCAAATAATGAAATAAGGGCATGGTAAAAGTATTTGTCACCTTAACTGAGGGATACAACACTTGTCAACTAGAACTCTATGTTACATAATGAGTATATTTGTTCATATGTGTATTGTGTAAGTGATTTTGGGTATTTAAATCAAGACTTGGCTACTTTTGTGTGAAATATTGACAATTCTTCCTATGCATGAGTATACACACAAATCACACACCTCACCATGCAAACTTTTATTATCTGCATTATATTCTTTTCGAGTCACCTAACCTAATTAGAAATAAATGAAATATGCAAACATGCGAGCAGACACAAGGGTAACTTCAAGATTACAATGTGCTTTGCCTTCTCTTCTTCTAAGCAATTTGCTGTATCAAGAATGCCCACTTCCAAAATTGAATGTGATTATATCCAGGTAATGTTTTAAATGTTTGCCATATTACTTATGCCCACATTTATACAGAATCCTATGTGTAATATTATGAATCAAAATACTTGTAATTCCATAAATCTGTTTCGACACCATATGCATCTTGTTCTGCTTCACTGTACAATGAGATGTATCATCACTAAGCAATAAGTATTAATTGAAAAACTTTGCAGCAGCATGTTTGCCTCTGATCTGTGTTGCATCTTCCTACATCTCTTTTCTGTTCATTCTTCATCGCAAGTTATTAAGCTTTCAATAAAAGAGTCATTTTGGGGCAGGAATTAAAGAATATAAAAAGCGTACTATTTCTAGTTCTTCTCCTACTTGCACCAGGATTATCTTTGCATACCTAAGTTAAATAACTGCAATCTAACAATTAATTTTCCAAAGTCACAAATATGTCTCCTGGTCATCACTATCAAGGCAAAAGTTAATTAAATTTGCTCTTTGATTTTCCTTTACAAAGAAGATTGGGCAATCAAGGGACAGGGAAGTAAGTATTAACTCCTTCAAAATGATCTTTTTATTTATTTATACAAACATAAGCATTGCAACTATTGTCTGAAAAAAACATGAGCATGATAAGATGGCTTAAGAGCTTATTTTCTTCTTTCACTTACAACCCATCAGCTAAAGAAGTTTAAATATATTGCTACACAAGTAGTGAGATATCACAATATTGAAACAGAAATATCACTTCAGGCCCTCTTGCATTAAATGACGAGCCAGACAAAAGCAAACCTGCGTAACTATTGAAGTCGATTTAAGCTGCTTCACAGTAGCATAAACCAGATCTAAAGATTGATCAATCATCTGCCGTCATTTAATGATCCAGTGCGCTCAAATTCATCTGAAGGATCCCAGTCCAACGACGAGGAACGAATCTTGGACATGATCATGTAAACCTCAGCTATTGTTGGCCGAGAGTTGAGATCGTGTGCCACACATTTCCTAGCCAGATTAGCCATTGAATAAGCCAGGTCTATGGGGAATTCTTGGCTCAAGCAAGGATCTATGAAGTATAGCAGATTCTCTCTAATATTCTCCCCGTCCAAGACATGGTTAATTGTCAAATATAGCAACTCTTCCCCAACTTTTGCCTCAGCATCTCTATCCCAAGCAGCATCCCTTCCAGATAATAGCTCCAATAACACCACACCAAATGCAAACACATCCAGTTTTGGGGTAACCAATCCATTCTCAACATACTCAGGAGCCATATAACCTTGAGTCCCAATGACATGCCTTGTAATTTGAACTTGTAACCACCCACTTTCATCTTCATTTTGATTTTCAGCATCTAAAGTTCTAGCAAGTCCAAAATTGGCCAGTTTGGCCCTCATGTTACCATCCAAAAGAACATTGCTGCTGTTCAAGTTCTTGTGAATGAAAGGAGGGTTGGCATAGTTGTGGAGATAATTCAAAGCATCGGCAATATCATAAGTAATCTGAACTCTCTGTTTCCAGCTCAGAATAACTGAAGAAGAATAACTTTCCTGTTGCAATTGATCATTCCTATAGATTCTCTTAGTCTGCTCATGTAACAAGTCACTAAGAGACCCTCCCTCTGCATATTCATAAATAAGATATGTGCTACCGTAATGCAGGCAGACCCCTGAAAGCCTAATAATATTGGAATGATTAATTTTCTTGAGCATATTAATCTCCTTCAAAATATTCCCCTTCATTATCTTCACTGCTGCATAATCCCCCTTAAAATTCCCTCGAAAAACAGATCCCTTGATTCTGTTGGCTTCTGCAAAGGACTCTGTGGCTGTTAGCAATTCCTCATACTTGTAAACTGTAAGACTTTCAACTGCATTCCTAATCCCTTCCGACCATGACTTGCTTTCTGACTGTGGAAAGGGCTTGTAAGCATCAACAGCTTCAGAGTCAAATTTCTTAGTACTCTTATCCTCGGTCCCTGACTGTAAAGTAGGAGGGCCACGCCTATATCTGAAGAACCAAAGTAGAAAGCCACTCAGTAAGCAAAGTACCAGCACACCAACGCCAATTCCAACTCCTACAAAGACCCACTTGTGTGAAGAGTTCCCACTTTGTTCAACAGGTGGAGGGAGCACAGGCTGCTGCATAGGAGGCAATGAAAGCGTAGAGGTATTAATGAGGGTAGGCTCAGATTTAAGTGGGACCAGAAGGGGAGTAAAAGGGAAAATTAAGTCATTTCGAGACAGCTTATTGGCCACAAATATGCTTTGTAAATCAGCGCCAAACATGCTAGCAATGGACTCTAAAGAATCACCCCAGTCTACAAGATAAGCTAAAAGATACTTGCATCCCAAAGCAGTCTGGTTTGAGGTTGGACAAGCACACCTTAAAGGAACATTGAGCTTCATATTCACCTTCAATTGCAAATAACCATAACGATTCTGAGCCATCATAGACTGACAAGTAGTGAGGCCTTGATAAGTAATATTAGCAACAGTATAATAAGTCTCCAATGGATATTTCAATACGTAGCTTGAATTATGCTGGTAATAGGGACCCGAACATGAGCAGTCGGCAGGCACAATAACAAGAGTATCAGGAGGAATTGAATCTACATCAGAAATATTGTTGATCCGCGCAATTTGAGTAGCTTCACTGCCCAGCAGATAAGCAATGGTAACCGGACTATTGTATGTCGCAGTAGACCGAAAGGTTAGGTATGTCCGGCAAGATTTTGCAGCATTGCAAACAAACCCCAGTGTTCTGCTGTCATTTACCGAACAGTTAAGCTGTTTGTTATCAACATAGCTCTGTTGGGCATGTGATTTTTGAAGATGATTCAATAGAAAAAATAGCAAAACTGCATCGACCAAGAAAGCAGCCATGGCCACTGATGTTCTTGATTAATACCGCTTCACGGCCAATTGCCAGTGGGAGAAAAAAAAGGGGCGCGAGCAGTGAAGTCGCTATCTAGGGAGAAATAGATATTTTATACTCCGCCCATTCAATCAACATTCTTTCATCCAAATTTTTTTTTTTTGACATATAAAACAAAAACTAATAATAAAATATATTATATTTATATGTATGTCAAGTTTAATTACATAAAAATAATATACAATAAGATATTAATTTTTATGATATAAAAATATATTAATTTTTTTCTTTTTAATGAAATTGTAAATTATTTGGATAAATCTTGATATAATAAATAAAGATAGAATTGAGTAATTTAGAATTGAGAAGATAAGTTATATAGAAAATATATTAAAATATGATGTTATTATTTATAAAAAATAAAGAGTAAAAGATAAAATTTTAAAATAATTTTTTAAATATATGTAATTTCAAAAATTACAAATCAAACGTTACTCATCTTGAATAATAAATAATTAATTTTAGTGAGGAAATTATATGCGTATTTAATTTGATAGTTAAGTATTACTTTCTTCGTCCCATAATATAAATCGTTATAGAGTGTTTTTAATATTCCAAATTATAAGTCATTAGAAACTTTTTAAAAAAATTTTAAAGTTATTTTTATATTTTTATCTTTATTTATTATTATCTTTTTCTCTTTTTTTCTCATATCTATTTTTGTTTTCAAGATATTTAAATAGTAGTATTTTAAGAAGAAAAAATATAAAGTCACTTTATTTTTAAAAATTTTAATAAGTGTGAAATTAAGTCAAATGACTTATATTATGGGATGGAAGAAGTATTGTTTAATTTGGACTCATGATGTTTTGTGATGGAAAGATGTACATTGAATATTCTTCTTGGATTAGGGAAATGACGATAAGAAGAGCTTCAAGTTAGTTGGAATTGGATTTTGAGCGAAAGGGTTGGAAAGAAGTGAATATTTTTAACGCGGTCTTTGCAGTTGACGAAGACCAATTCACAAACCTTTTATTTTTTCCACAGCCGCCCAAACCCAATACACACGGCAGCAGTTTTTCCTTTCACTTTGACTCTGTAACAGAGAAATGTTTCCATGCATTTACTGCATCACATCATCCCTAGCTGTGTTGCGCAGCCGGCGATTTTTATTGGTTCATGTTAGCTAACTTTTTGTACCTAGGAAACTACTAATATGTGGGGAAAAAAAAAGAAGGCTGACTGACTTTATCATCACTAAACTCTTCAGAACTAAAATAGATAGGACTGTGTTCGAGTACGAACAAATCCATCATCATTTTTAAATTCGAATTCAATTAAAATTAAATACTGTTGAATCGTTTATTAATTAAGTTTAAACTTGTATTTGAGTTTAATTATTATTTAATAATATTTCATTTCATTTGAATTTGAGTTTTAATTATTTGAATTCGTTTATTTTATATTCTTTGTTCTGAAATTATAAAAATAAAAATTCATAAATTTATAAAAATAATTAAATATTAAATATTAAATAAATTTAATAATATAATTAATCTTAATATTATAATATAATATTAAGTAAGAATAAATCTTAATATTATAAAATATAGATAATTAATATAATTATTTTTAATAATATATAATACGATCACGAATGTTCGAATATATTCGTGAATATGTTTAAGTTTATCTCTTTATTAATCAAATGAGTCTCATTCAAATATGAACGAACTCAAACGAATTTTCATTCCCAATGTTTGGTCCATTTACAAGTCTTTGTAGAGGTCATGTTTTTATAAAAAGTATCCAAATTTCCAAGACAAATAAAGACCATATTGGATTTTAGGCACATAATTTTTATATTGGATATAAAAATCTCAGAGAAGAGTAAATTTATTTAATATGTAAGCATACAATAATCAAATCTAGATACATGTCAAGTTCAAAGGCTGCTTTTCTTGTCTTCCTTCCTCTTATTTTAGTCGTTAATCCCATCTTTGTCCGAGGGCACATTGAAGCTACATGTAGATATGTAGTGAGGGAGTCTTTAGGGAGTAGACGAGGGGTTTGAGCATGAATGTTTGTAACTAGCGCTTCATATGGACATGGGCTTGGTCGGAAGAGTCGTTTGTATTCCATCGGGAAACCAATCTTTGAACTTTCAGAGTTCTTTCTCTTTCTTTAGATGGGATTAGCTCTTTTGCGGCCACAATTTGAGGTCCCAGCAATCGTCTGGCAAGGGAACTTCCACGTCGCTGGTCCTAAAAAAAAGGACAAAACGATGTCGTTTTGTCCCTAGCCAATCCAAATTCACAGCTTCCATTGTTAGCCAGCTTCCACAAGCCTCTGCAAGTCCTTTACTGTTCAGCAAAAATTAAAAATCCCGCTTAAATAACCTGTTGTGCAAACATCAAACAAAAGCTTTCCTCAGATGCTAATATTTCGATTCTCTTCTCTCATTCCTATTATTTCGAACGATGCCAATAGGGGTAGTGAAATCTAACAAAATTGAAGCGCCTATGATACACAAACGAGGCAATGGGCATGCAATGCTAAAGGGGATTTTTCTCCTTCAAAATCTGCAGTTGAGATTCTTCTTAAAAATATCCAGTCACCCAAGTTGTCTTCCAGCAGTTAAGGATGTTCATCTAAAAAATTGCATTCAATGTAATTTAGGTTTTTAGCTTAATATTTGTGTTTATATCTCTGTGAGAATGAGTTAGTAATGTACACTTCCATGTTCATGGGATTACTTTACTTGTTAATACATGTTTGTTTGGCAGCTTTGATTGTGTACAGAACACAGCATAGCCATAGCACAACATCTGACCACGTTTACTTATTTATAACATTCTCTCTGATTTTCTCAAGGTTAAATTAAGAATTTTCCCTGCAATGTATTCGCTTGCCTCTCTACATTTACACGTTCCCATTGCAAAAAAATTTCAACAGTTTATTACTGATGTCATTGTAGTTCTTTAAATGTGACCAAGACAGTAATATTTCTTTTTTACCTACATATTGCACTTATTGGTTGGAATTAGTGACCTGTTTAGGTCCCTTTTTCAAAATTTACTTGTAAGGGTACTCAAATATTGTAATATATTTCTTTGTTCCTCTTTTTTTTTTTTAAATGATGTGCATAGGTTCCTTTTAATGGAGGACTGTACAAGTGTGAATATTTATTTTTTACCTGCCGTCGGACAGTTACTTGATTCTAAAGAAGAAGTGTACGACTTTTACAATTGTTATGGTGTAGTTATGGGCTTCGGTATACGTAGAGAGTATAGGAACAAAAATAGCTCTGGTGTGTTGATATCTAGGAGGTTTACATACTGCAAAGCAGGGTTTCAAAGGATCGATAAACGTAATAGAGAAATTAAGCGTCCTCGTGCAGAAATGAAGACCGGTTGTGCTGCTCGGATGGTCATTGTTCTAGATAGGAAGAAAGAAAAATATAAGGTGACCGAGTTTGAATCAAGCCACAACCATGACCTTCATACTCCTGCTTGTGTTCATCTCATACCGTCACAGAGGAATGTGAGCAATGCGCAAGGCATCGACACTTCCTTAGTCGAAGCTGCAAGATTATCTTTAAAGCAATCTCATGAGCTAATGTCAACACAAGTAGGTGCCAAAGAAAATTTAGGGTGCACCAAAGAAGACTTGAAGCGATATCTCCGCAATAGAAGACAAAGAAACTTACAGTATGGTGAGGCTGCGACAATATTGAGATATTTTGAAGAGCAAGCTTCTATGAATCCTTCTTTCTTCCATGCAACACAACTTGATTGTGATGAGCTAATCACAAACATTTTTTGGGCTGATGCGTGTATGATTATGGAATACTCCTGCTTTGGGGATGTTGTCACATTTGACACTACATACAAGGCAAACAAATAGTGTCGGCCTCTTGGAGTATTTGTTGGGTTCAACCAATATAGGCAATTAGTAGTTTTTGGGGCTGCTTTACTTTACGATGAAACAATTGATTCTTTTAATTGGTTATTCACGACGTTCATCGAAGCTATGGGAGGCAAGCATCTTAGAACAATCTTCACTGACCAAGATGTAGCAAAGGCTGCAGCAATTTCTATAGTTCTCCCACAGACCTTTCATGGTTTATGTACTTTTCATATTTGGAGAAATTTTATAAAACACTTGGGATATCTTTGTAGGAAGGGATTGTCACTCTTGGACATGTTTCGAAATTGTATATTTCATACTGAAGATGAGACGGAGTTTCTTGAGACTTGGCAGGAACTCATGCTAGTCCATGAGCTGGACACAAATGAATGGATCAAAAGCATATTTATAGCCAGAGTGAAGTGGGCACGATGCTACCTGATGGGTACCTGGATGGCTGGGATCAAAATTACCATTAATGGCGTTGAGAAACTCACTAATGCTAAATTGCGTAGCGAATGTGTACACTCCCCCATTGTTCAAAGAGTTTCATGCCCAATTTGATGAATCATTGGGGCTAGTCATACAGAGAATAAGTGTCGCAGCTAATCTCTAGTTGAGTGCATTATTGGACAGCACGATGGATTATCGAAAGAGTGTACCATTACATTTGATGCATTGATGAAAACCATAACATGCAATTGTTTACTTTTTCAGAGTGTTGGAATGTTATGTTCTCATTCTCTGAAAGTGTTAGATCACTTTAATGTAAAAACAGTTCTAGATTAATACATCATCAGGCGATGGACACGGAAGTCTATGGATGCCTCAGTTATTCAGGTTGACAGAGGTGTTGTATCTATTGATCCGAATCTTGACATTGCAGAGAGGTACAAGATGATGGTTATGTTGTTGATATTTTTAGCCGCCTGAGCTACCGAGTCTCATAGTGCTACCGAAGATGTCATTTCTATGGCAAACAAAATAAGTCACAAGATTGAAGACAAATGTGATGTATTGTTGCACGTGAGATGAGAGAAGGGAAGTCATTAGAAAGAAATTTGGGCGAAGATGATGTGATAACCATGAAACCTGCTAAATCATAGTTTCCAGCCCCAAAAGGTATAAAGAAGCGTGAGGGGAGTAGTAGGGCCAGCAATGTACTCGACACATAGAAAAGGCCACTGAGGAAAATATTACTGCACAACTGAAACTTGTCACACCTCACAGCAATTAATGGGTAACATTCTTGTATATCCCTTAAATATGATGTAAATTCGAAGGCACCTAGCAAATATATTTAGGTGAAATTTTTTTCTTCTCATGTAGCAAACATCGTTAAACAATGTGACATCTGTCCCTATACAGTGCAGCACGACTAGCATTCTACCAGCTTCTCTATCAAATTTTCCACTCATGGAAATGGTACGTTTCGCAGCTTGAACTTCTTCCTTGATTTTCTTTAAGCTATAATGGCCATAATTGCTAGATACCCTAATATACAACAATGTTTTGGACAAACGCCGCACCTCTCTGTTCCCTATTTCATATAGTAGAACGGTCCTCTTTTGATGAACTAAGTTGAAGACTTGCAGCTATAGATAATAGCGGTCCTCTTTTGATGAACCAAGTCGAAGACTTGCATCTATAGATAACAGAAGATGGTACGTAAACAGACTTTGTGCGCACCTCTTTATTCCAATTTTCTCATAGGTACTCTGTCTGACTTTTGATACTCATCAAACGAAAGCTTTAATCTTTACCATATCATGATGTCTTAAATCCTTTTCTTTTTTTAGGGTTTTTGATAAAGAAGCTACTTCTTGATGTTGTCAGTTCTCTTGGTAGGAATGCTTTTTCTTTTTTAACCCTCATCCTGAAATTGCCTGGGCATGCTTTAGGAGTCTTCTTATGTTTTCTTTATTATTTTATTTTTTCTGGAAAAAAAGAAGGAATAAATTTGTGTTTATCTATGGACGACAGTCTGAAGATCCATAGGCTTAGAGAAATATCTATATAAATTAATAGAGATCGTAATCTATATTCTATATATGCACATATTTCAAGCTAGTTTGCCGATTGATGGGCATTCACTTGACTTCTGTAGTTATTCTTTAAAAGAATTAATGGGTAATTCTGCTCTTGAATACCAAGCTTCTAGATGCTAATTTAGGCTCAGCATACCATCGACTTAGCTTTCCAAGTGTGTTTTAGCAGATGCCATTACAAGGAGAACTTTGAGCAGAGTCGCTCATTTGCTGAAGCTATCGATTAAGATCTTGGTATACTATGTGGCATTTTCAAGCCTGTTACCCAGAAATCAGAATTTGTATTCTTCAAGAAAAGTGTATCCCTTGTGATGGAAGTGGATACTAACTACTGCAATTTAGGTGAATTTTGTGGAGTTACTTTCATTAGGATTCATGTTAATATCTACTGAATGGAGGGCATTATTGCAAACACAAATTGATCGCAATTGTCTAATATAACTTTTGCCTCTATCTTCTTATTCCAGATAATAATATGATTTTCATTTCAATAAACACATTTGAAGGTGTTATCTGATAATAGTAGTAACACTTTGAAATGTAATTGTGGCATTGATTTTTTTCGTATTCCATACATAGTTGTATTGGCTCCTCTAACAAGGCACGTGAGAGAACCTCCAATGCAGCTTTTGCTTAGAGTAGTAGCTAGTGCACATTTATGTTGATGATATGCTTGGGGATTGTATTAATGTGTTTATGTAACATGTTCATGTATTTGTGCAATCTGTTCATATATCTGCGTAACATATTCAAGAAGTAATTATCGCAGGTTGAACACATGCTTAGGGAGTCTGTTGATGTGGTTGTGCAAAGTGTTCATGTATTTGTTTCAGGTGGTCATGTCCTTGTGTAGCTTGTCCATATATGTGGAGTTCATTGTTATGGTAGTTTGGAGTTACAGATGACAATATGATGCTAATTGTCACTTTTCCTTTGTTACAGACATTTTGTAAAGCTTCTTTTCTCTCAAAGATCAAACTATAACTTGTAAAGTTTGCTTAATATGAACTGGATCTCCCATGTCGTGAGCAAACTATATGTTGCAGTTTATGATCATGCAGAGGGAATAAGTCTTGAAGAGGTACTGGTCTCAATAGGAAAAATGTTGAGACTATACTGGTACTTATACTGAAATGCCAACTCTTGTGACATTTGGAGTTAACCAATGGATGTTGACATATCCCTGGGGATTATGTTCAAGTGGTTGTGTAATATGTTTCTGTGTTTGTATGGCATGTTCATGTAGTAACTTTCTACATGTTTATATTAGCCTAAATGCTCGAGTCTTGTGTTCTTGTTGGATTAGTTATGCTTAACTAAGATGTAATGTTGTATGTTTTTTTCTTTAGCATAACAAGATAAAAATTTTGGGAAACACCATCTGATATAATTATTACTACCTGTCCAGACAGTGGAGATGAAAAACATTCAATCACATGCAAAATAGCCTTTCGTCACACACTATCAAAACGTGGATCATAATTTCACATGAACAACTAGAAGAGATTAACAACATCAACGAAGTAGGAAGTAACATACTAGCTAATAACATGGTGTTCTAATACAAAAGGCAAAAAAAATCCCAAAATCCACTTTCGAAGAGTCCCCACTGCATGATGTTCTTTCACCTGGCCAATCCACAGAATCACTCGCTTTCCCTCCACTGCTTTTCTCGTCCGACACCCATGTGTCGGACTGAAGTTGGTCCTCCCGGCATATGTGGGTGATTATATCAGAGATGTGGATTCGCTCAGCAATGGATCGTCCATGCACAATTGTAGATTGCATACACTTCAGGCGTGTCATGTGTGTTGGGTATCTCACGCAATCATATATGGCGCAGCGAAAAAATAAGAATGAGATACCAACCCAAGATCCGCATATGTGTGGAAAACAAGACATAAAGAGATCAAAAGTAACAGCTTTTTACCTTTCTTTGATCGTCTGAAGAACAAAATTTTTCTTCTTCAAGTCGAGGCGGGATCCACCAATCTTCCTGATTAAACACCACGAGAGTTGAACGTCCAACCACTATAATCACAGTGTGTGATTATCTCTAACAGAAATCCACATAGAGGATACACTCTCAAGCACCAAAATTTCCTGTGTTAGCAGAAAAACAATGGCGGCTAGGGTTTGTTCTTTTTCAAAAGAAGGACGAGAGAAAGAGAGAGAAGAGAAGAGGTTTTAGAAGCCCTTGTTTTTGTGTGTATTACTCTCACACCTTAGGGTTTCGTGCATATCCTATATGTCACGAAAAGAATTACCAAAACTGAGAATTCTAAGACAATTAAAATTCTCTAATTGTAATTGGAATTATCAAGTTCTCATAATTATAATTTAGCCCATAAATTATGACTAATTATAATTTAGCCATAACAACTTCTCTTTCTCGCAATTAACCCCACCATGTTATCAAATAATATCTGGAGTATATAATCCTCTATTGTGTGTGACCTATTAGGTTTTCCAGTCAATTGGTAGCGAACATGAATTAATCCAAACATCTTTGAGATTCATAATCCATAATTAATCCTATTAATTCTAATTAGATTGGTTTATTAATTCATCAATTAATAAACCTATATTCCTAGATCATAAGCGGTATCTAGCAACACATCACAACCGCCCAAGAGTCCAGGAAGTCAAGTGGCTTGACATGAACCCTTCAATAACAAACTACAGTGCAATTAACTCCTTTCACCATACAATATCTCATGCGGTTTGGAGTACGGAATTAGTGCCAACTCCCTCCATAATTAATTCTAGCCCGAATACAATAGTACTTGTACCAGGAACCCACTACTCTAGATGTATATCAATTGGAATTATTTCCAATACACAGTCGCCTTGGCCAAGGACTTCTCGAGTAGTAATTCTTACAAGTGGCCGTGAGATATTCGCCCCTGCTATTAGGAGTGGTGAATCCTTTATTGACCCTCTCAACTACTTTCGTTTACCTCACAATGTACCCAATATTTATCTCATAGGTGGCCCTCGATCTGGCTCCAGAGATTGGAATCAAAGCACAATGCTCAGCAAACAAAGTACGTTGGAGATCTCAAGTCTAAGGATACTTGCACATTTGTTATATTGAGATTATATTACCGGCACTAAATAGTTATCCATGTGATTATCTCATAGCTAGGTCATCCAATGAACTTGTTCCATTAACAAGCATCCATGTGTTAACTTTGAGTATCTCAATACTCACGGATATGAGAACTACTGCCTGATCAAATTAGGAAGTCTAACACATGCTAATCTTAACGCATTAATGATGTCCAGTCTCATTAATACTACAACTAGGGACTATTTAAGTACTAACACTATACAGTGTAGTAGGAATCTCATATCATGATCTCTATCATAATTTTCTTAACACAGTGTTGTACTAGGGACTTTATCTAACAGTTATTTTACCCAAAAGTAAACAAAAGAAACTGTAAGATAAATAATACATTTTATTAAAATAAAATGTGTCATATAAAATATACAAGTGATTGCCTCTAGGGCATAACACTAACAATGTGCTCCCACCTGAGAAGGCATTTTGCCATTACATTATTCTCCTCACGAATCACGTCGAGCACCTTAGACATTGATTTGAAGTCACCACGCTCAAGTTGTTCAACTTTTTTCTTTGGGGCATGATAGTCTATTACCGCTAATTGGCGATGAAGGTTCCTGGATTCGTCCACGCGATATTACCACTCCAGCAGCATGATAGAATAATTTTTATCATTTTCAAACATTGACGACTGCATGTCACACCAAAATTCGCCGGTTGTCTTTAATGCCTAGCGCCTTCCCATCCATTGATATATCATACGGGGTGTATATTGTGGCAGGAAAACAGGTGGATGATCATGGGAAAAGGAGTTTGAGGTAGCCATAAGTGCAGCAAGTCAAACTTGAGGGTTACTAAGTGAACAACGAGTTACTACATGAATTAACTCTGGAAAATGAATGAACACATATACAAAAAATACATTAACAATGTATGCAATCAAATGAATATTTTTTACGAATACCTAAACACGGATGAATTTAATAAGAACTTTTATCTGGTCACCGATGGAGCTACAAAGATATGTACCAAACCTAATTTGATGCAGTGAATGGATTTCTTCAACCCACCGATGACCTGATATGCATTCCATATATAAATAGAGGTTTCAACACTTGCCCACTCACTGCATTTCATTAAACAGGGTTTAATTTTGAAGTGACCAGATTTGAATTTGACACGACTATTTGATGACAGGAATGAATAAGAAATACAGCTAACAAAAAGTTAAACTACTGGCATATCAAAACTTGAACACCCTGTAGTTACGGTTGCAATAAGAGGGTGCCAAGCCTTCTTCTTATTATGCTGCCGGATCAAGAGCAAATCTAACTGCAGTCTTAATGCTGGATTGCCTGGCATTTTGTCAACTATCAAGGCGTAAATATTTGGTAGTTAGAAGATTTCTTGTTGAATTGAATATTTTATGGTTGAATTGAATTGAATATTAGCTGATAGCAATAACATCTGGGTGTTGGCAGATCATCTTCTACTGCTATAATTATTGTGGTATTTCCCTGATCAACAAATGCAAATTCAACTGGAAGAGAAATATTTTCTGCAAAATTGATCACTTAGGTCCAATGGAACCTGTAACCATTCTTGAAAGTGTCGGTATCTATTATCTCGGGTCGGTCACTTGACTTCTGCTCATGTACCCCTATAATGACCACGAACGTGCTCGGAGTGCTAACCCAATAATGTATCCTGCCTTCATACGCCATGACATTGAATAGAAGATTGTCGAACAGAAGAAACTCCTGACTGAGTTTGAGAACATGAGGGAAGTTATCCCTCATTTGACAGCTCATTCGTTGCCCCTACACAGTCTCGCTAATCATGAATTCACACTAGGTCAATATCGAGAAGAGAATAATCTCCTAGCAAAAGGGCTACAATGACGTGTGATGCTAAATATATGTGTTAAATTCTGTGAGGACAATAGATGGAATTTAACCTCAAAATAAAGATAGTTCATTTTTTCTTTTCTATCTAACCTATATGAGACTGGAGGAGCCTCTCCCCTCTGAGAGGATAGGCATACAAATGAACATGTTTGGATGATAGGTGTCCTCTCCTTAGATGGGTTGTTCCTCGACAAAAATCTCTACTTGATGGCCTCTCCATACCCCTTTTATTTTCTCTGTTCTCATGCTTAGCTTGTTTAGTTTTTTCACATCTAATCCTCCTGTCCTTTTTTTTTTTTTTAATACATTCCATATCTGGAATGGTTCTTGGCATTGGCTTATGGAATGTTAAACTTTATAGTTTGAATATTAATCATCTTTCCAAGTTTTAGAGGTCTAACAAAAAGTTAAAAATATATTATCACTCACAGCATGCATAAAAAAAAAAGGCTAAATACATAACCACATGAACACAATCCTCAACATATAGCTAACTGATCTTTACCATGAACACATGAACACCCGCTGCAAATACATTAATATCATACATAACCACATAAACACTCCCGACTTGGGTCGGCGCTGACTCTGGCATATGGAACCGTCACAAGCTCTGTTCTGTCCAAGACAGAATGAGCCAGATTCTGGCTGGCGTCAGTTCAGTCTCTCCAGGCTGACGCTGGTTCCGCTCTGGGCTCATTCCACTATTTTGTTACACTTTTATCCACCTTATTTGTAAAGTTTTATGCCTATTAATCTTTACTAACACCATTTATATATCATACATTAACGTTTTGATTCATAAATAGAAGCACCAACACCATAAGTTTGATTAAGACCATATGATATCCATTAAACACGGATAATAATGTATCACCATTACTCCCATATATCGAAAACAATACTATGTAACATATACTCGATAAACAACAATCGTTCATCCTTGGTTAATATCCATTAACATCTAACAACAATATATAGTCTATAAAGGGGCTCAGTGTAATTCAAAAAATTGGCAGGCTTTCTTATTTCAAGCAATAACATTTGTGTTGTTGCTCCTCAGTTACAACACCTTGCTCTGATTCAGAAACCTCAATCATACTATAGAGGGGAGCCTTACTCCCACTTAGCGGTGTAGCATTTCCAGATGATAAGTTAGTTCTCCTTGTTCGAGCATCTCCAGCACCTTGCCTGTCTCCGCCATCATTTCTAGTGCTTAGCAACCTAGCTAGGCAACTTTAGCTCATGGCATATCCGTTCTCACTCCTCATTTGCAATGGCTCTCTCATTAATGCCCCACAGGACTGCACACGGTACTGATTGGCGTTAACCTGTCCAGTTGCGTTTCAACAAAACATAAAATTAGATCTATATACGTAAAAGTGATGAATTTGAAATGTGATATTAACACTCTCCTCTTGGATTACCTTGGTCACAAATGGGTCAATTCAACCCCACCACTGTTCTAAGAATTGTATAGTCATAATTCCAGTGTCACACCTAATAACAAGTAACAACAAATATCATACAAACACTATTAGACAAATGCATCAATTCAACTCTTTCGCAATTGTGGATAACTTAATTGAAAGCTTACTCCGTGTTTGTGCCGCATCAGGATACATTGGCTGCGTAAATCTTGAATGGCCTAGACAACGGGTACGCGAAGGTGTATACCAGTCTCGGGACCACATCAATGATATGTCTATGCAATTTAAATAAGAAAAATTGTATCTTTTTAAATATTCTTTAATTATTGTTTATATAGCAAAGGATCAATCATAAGATGCTACAATTTAATGATTGAGGTAATAATTGAGGTGAAACATGGAGAACTAACCACAAATTCGGCAAGTGCTGAAATAGACACTGGTGATGCAGGGTCAAGAATATCTATGCACCTCAATGTAACATCAATTGACAGAACAAACCACATAGTGTTCACGGAATCAAAAACTGCATGTTAGGATTTGGAAACAAATCATGCCACACAAACACGAAATTCAAGCAAATTATATTAACAATATTTTACACCAACGAAATACGACCAAAAACAAGAATAGGGGTTAGACATATACCAAATCACGCCGAGTAAAATCAAACCCTAACTTGGTAGAATTGAAACAGTCTTGAATTCCTTGACAAGGACTGATGTTGCCATCTTCTTAGTTAATGTCGACATCAACTTATCCTGGTAGTATAAGGTTTAGTGGCATAGAATTAGCTTCAACTTTATTGTGCATGATTAAAATGTTAAAATAAATTAAAAAATAGATTATTTGCGTACAGCAGCTTAAATGCCAAAGATGTATCTCATGCGCAACCCATGTCATGCAGTTTGATTGAGCAAGTCCACACAACTGGCCATAAATAAAAAAAAAACTACAATAAAAAACAAAACTACAATAAGTCTCTAGCAATAAAACACACATGAAAAGAGACACATTATGAATACGAAGTACATTTCTCGTCACATGCTCTGCCTTATAGAGACAAGCAAGATCATCGCGGGTTAGCACGTGGCCATACATTCAAACAAGGACCTTGCTTAAAAATGAAATAGAAAATTGTGTCAGATAATATTTTTGGGTTGACAAAAATAGTAGAATATAGTGTTAAAATCAATTACAATATTTGAATTAGAAACAACCTCGACTCACGACTTAGATCCCAAGCGTAATTTGCTAGTTTTTTTTCGAGATCAAGTAACTTTCCATCGACAGCCTTAACAAACTCATTTGAATCTAAAATTTTACTCCTTGTTATCCTTCTTAGAGGTGGATGCATTGTCAATGTTGTAATATCATATTGCTAGGTGGCGACACGACGTATTGGGGAGCTATATGGCTTATATTGAGTGCAATCTTTAATTTGGCTACTCTTCCGAACAGAGGGGGTGGGGATTGTCTGCTCTTGAGAAGTCGTTGGTGCATCAATAACTATCGGAGCTACTGCACTCATCTACCCTGCTGCTCCTCTGCCGTACTAACCTCTAATCCGATTGCTTCTACGGAGAGAGGTCCTGCTACTAAAAGGAGGCCTTGCATGCCTTTCTCGAGCCCTTCTTGATGTCGTGCTCCGTGGTGGTGGAGAGGCTCTGAAAGAAGGTTGTTCTTGCGGGGGTCGTCATCATCCTCCTCCTCCTCCTCCTCCCCCTCCTCCTCCTCTTCTTCTTCCTCATCCTCATCCTCATCCTCACCTCACTACCAGACCTATTGGAGAGGCCTAACATCTCTGTCATATCTTGGGGAATCCTTCCCCTCCCGCATTTGCCCCAACCCTATCAGACAGCATAAGAACATCTGCTCAGGGTACTATACTGGCGTCCTCATTCGCTATAGGGGCAGTGCTCATGGTGCACAGACTCCGCATAGTCTGTAAAATACTATTTGCCCTGGACAAGCACTGGTTGTAAAGGGTTTCGAACTGTTTCTGCAAAAATTAAAAAAAAAATCAGTTTGTGTAAACAAAATAATAAACAATAAAGAGTACAACTTACAGCTGTTGCGGGGCCAACAACATTCGCGACCTCCTCAAAAATACGTTTAGCATGTGGATGCATGTTGCCATGTGCTTAAGCCTCAAATAAGCCCTCGAAATCGATCTGTAAAAAATAACAGCACACAACGGAATAAAAAACTATTGACACAAAGAAATTCCATGGACATTACCATAGCATAAAAAATTTATAAATATGAATTATCTCTTACCTCTGTTCTCCCAAATCCCCCATCTTGTGTTAGCTCTCCTTGAATTCTGATCCGCACTTCTGTGTCTAACCATACTATAGCCCTAGGAACAGTCTACGACAACTGATGGTAGATCACCCTCACCTGGTCAAGATAATGTAGTTACAAATCGAACAGTAAGCATAATAGTCAGTTAGGTTCTGAATGAGTGTCTTGCTCATTTAAGCAAATTTAATAACCATGAATTTATTCACGTATAAAAAAGAAAAATAAAACTATTACAATTAAAAAATACAAGCATCCCTCAACACATCTCTTTCTGGTTACATGGGCTGAATGAATTTCAATGCACAATTGCTTGTGTACATACTCAGCTCAGTTTAGGGACCCGATGCCTACTGCATTATGTAAGTAATGGGCAACCTTTTTGTTCACCTGGGCCCATCCTTTTGGTGCAAGAAATGTGGAGACTGCAAGCACGATAAACTTTCTCTTAAAGTCATCCCTGGCCTCCATAGCAATCAACTCAGCAAGGAGTATCATGCAGTTGTCTTGCAGCTCCAGAACGATGCCTCCTTGATTCTCATTAGCTGCAGCAATCCCCGGCACTCTGCCATTGCTTGGAATACCAAGGCAAAGTTATATATCCCTAGCTGTAATGAAAAGTTGTCGCCCCTCCTCTAATTCAATTGTGCACGTATTTAGGCTGAACTGGTCAATCAGCTAGAAGTACAGGTTGTACCGAGTCTTGCTACAATTCAGCTACAACAGGCCTCCAAATCTAATCTCTTCTATAGCTCGCCGCTTGGCATCACTCATGTTTGCTACCAAGGCTTTCAGTATCATCATCGAGCATCGAATCGCGGCCTACTACTATGAAAATAATAAAAATTATTTTTTATCATTTGGAAGCATTAATACTATTATAATGTCCAATAAAAAATAATTATCGTACATTTCAAGTCACATTAACATGCGTCTTACCTGGTGTATGCTAGGTCTCCTCTAAGTACTTGAACTTGAAGAAGCTTACCTGTACTACTGGAAGGTAGCTTTCCACCTCTCTTCCCATTCTCGCCTCTGACCAGTACGCATACCCTACCAAATAACTCTGGCTTCTACGCGGGCTTGCCAAAGCACATTATCTTTTTAGTAACCACAAAGACATATAAACCATGAACATTAATATTAGTATTGTTGTAACACCCCACTACCTATATACCCAGATAGAGCGGGATGTTGCCCCACCTAGAGGACTAGGGGTCTTTATAACGAGGTACAAAAGAAAAACAACTAAATAAAATAATGAAATGATCTTATTACATCCGAAGGCAAAACTTATACAAGTCTAAAAGTTCAAAACTAACAAACATCTCTTGGAAGAAATACAAATCAAAATAAAATAAAATATATGGAAGATTATCTCTTATTACTTCAACCTGCTCAGTATAAGCATTCTCCTAAAATCATGATATAAAAAGGTATGAGATTGGCATCTCAGTAAGTCCCGTGTGTGCAAGTGTCAAGTATAACCCTTTCGTACATGCAGATTTATCAAAATCACAAAATCTTGTTTGCAAGTGAATTTCATAAATAACAGTTATACAAAGGAACCTCACTCAATGAATCCAAAATAGTTCACAATAATTCGCCATTTCATCATATTCACAAACTCATTAAGTAGGGATTAGCAATGATCCAAATAACAGTATCACAATCCATATAATGGATACCATCATGATAGCGTCCCAATGTATTCTTTCAATAATAGGCAGTAGGGATCCTCTCACTAGAGTGAGATACTCCATCTCTACACCCAACGCTTCAGTTGTCCAACCCGGATAAACAATGTCCACATGGACCAACATGCTAGCTTGGACCGACCTGATTAAGTAGTACTGTCGCCTTTCCAAGTTGAGTTCATCTTCTGGAGGTGGCCTCCTGCTAGAAGACTCACACTTACTCTTTAAGACTAGTACAACTAGCCTACCCCCTCTAAGTACTCAACGCTCCCCAATTAGGGGCATAATTAATTTTCCTTTTGAAATTCTTTTATTAGCTTGACTGCAAAACATGGTTTTTCATAATAGTATTTCCAAATCGTTTAGTGATAGAGTAAAAAGTCATTTTTCAGTTTGAGCAGTTGAAATTTGATAGACTCATTTAGAAAGTAAGACATCCATGTTTCCAACCCAAGTATCAAAACACCATAGTATAACTCATTATGTTCAACTAATATTTCAATCCTCTTGTCAAACATTATATTGATATCAATTCCAAATAACATTGTGAAAAGTTCTTGCAAACATGTAACATTTATCAAAACGGTTATGCAAGGACTTACTTGGATAAATTAACAGCTAGACCTAACTCAATTGATTACCCTTACTTCCTCTCCTTCCTTATCTAGTATCAACAATTCCAAAATCAGAACTCAAACTACGCATTACCTAGCCACTATCAATATATAGCATGTAAATTAATCAACTTTGCATATCACATTCATATTCTCCCCTTGTCATGCTATTCTTCATAAATGTGCATTTATCCAAATCATACCACAATATGTCAACTCCTATATTTAACTAGCATAAAATCATCATAATTAGCCCCGTTAACATTAAAAGATTTAATCTTAGCCAACATAGCATGGAGCTAGATTCATCATGACAAGATACATCAATGTCCTATTTCATACATGCTTTGTCTATGTCCCACATCATCATATTTATCATTCTAATCCATTCATGCTTTCATGTTAAGACTCTATAAGCATTCATAAGTCAATACTTTAAAGATCAAAGCCTTTAAATCAACAAAGATAGGATCTTAATTACCTCTTAGCGAAATAGCCTTAAGAACATGACAACTCCTTGGTGATTAGCTTGAGTTCAATGGAGAGTTGAAGAGGTTGGTCTACCTAGATGTTCTTGATCAAGATTCACCAAGAAAGGGAGAAAATCAGTCCCTTGTAGATGCAATTTAAGAGAGAAAAGAGAGAAAGAATGAAGAGAGAGATGGATAGAAGGGTTGAAGATTGTCTACCTTGTAGGTTGTTTCGGTTTTCGGTTTGTTATTGGAGTGTGCTAGGCAAAATTTTGAGCAGGTAGAATGTTGTTTGTTTTGTGATTTTGAGAGGCTTAGAGAGTATGGATTTTTGTGGTTTGATGAGTAGAAAAAATTGGGTTTTTGTGTTTGGGTGTTTAGAGAAGTCCTACCTTGTTATGGACTCTTGATCACAAGAACAAAGTTGGACAGCTTTGGTCATTTTCTTGTTAGCCGAAATTGAGCAATGTTTTGGAGAGGTTGCTGCTATGTTTTTGGTGTTTAAGATGACTAAAATTCTGGAGAGAAAAGAGAGAGAAGAATAGCTGGTTTCGGTCTTTGTTGAGGCGAGAATAAGAGAAGAAAAGAGGTTTTGTGTACAGCTACGTTTTTGCTCAACAACAAGAGAGAGTTTGTGAGTGTTTTGGTCTGGATTTTTCATGCAGATTGGGTGCTGGTTGTGGCTGAAATTCTAGAGGAATGAAGGGAGAAATTCTGGTGTTTTTCAGCTACACAAAGTTCTAGTTGGTAAAGGTTAGCTTAGTTAACTTATCCTAGGTTTTTTGGAGAGTTTAAATTGAGCTTAACTAGCTCCTAAGGTGGCAGCAGCTTAGGGTTTATTTTCCAGAAAATTGCATGAAGTAATTAAGTTATTTGATCAAAAAACAATTTAATTAACTACCTATATTATTTTGAATAAATTTAAATAGCTAATTGATAATTATTTCTAAAGAGAAAATTCTGGTTTTCTTTTTCTTGAAGCTAAAACTGAAATCCTTGTTTTTCCCTCTCTTTAATTTCGAAAATCCACATTCCAAGAGATAAATACTTAATTTAAAAGTCAACATTTATCCTTTTATTTTTCTTTTAAAATTATCTGAAGAAAATTAAAATATAGAGACTTATCTTCTTTAAAAGTGGCGGCTACTTTGAAGAAAAGAAGCTATATATTTATATTCTTTATTTCCTAGTAAATTACTAAGATATAGCTTTTAAAATTCCAGATTTTAACATTTAAAATTTTCTAAAAGATTATGATAAGATATTAAAAATAAGAATTCAATTTATTTTTTTCAAATACCTTATAAGATAATCCCAAGATAATTCACACTCCTAAATTTTAGGAATTGGACTCCAAGGTGGCACTACTCTAGGAGGAATTTCGGCAAAGGCTTAGGAAAATTAGAGAAAAGAAAATAAAAGAAAGGAAAGGATTTAAATAGCTGGGATTCAAACTCAAGCCTACCAAGAATTAAACACCAAGCTTTATCCACTCAACTACAACAACTCTTGTTTAACTATTCTCCAATAAATTCCCTTAACTCCCATTATCACTTCATTTCCTTTCTAATGAATTTCTTCAATTAAAACAAAAGCTCAACTAACAAACTATATCATAATAAATAAATTCAAGAATAGCAAACTCATGGAACTCATATATTCATGAAAATAATTCAAATTACCAAATGCAATTTCAAAGGTTATGACATGCATGACTTTCCCTACATAATAAAGGTGGCTTAATACTGGGTATTACATCCTCTCCCCATTAAGAGAATTTCGCCTCGAAATTCAAGGTGCTATCCCTCTAAAGCAAACTTGGATACTTCCTCCTCATCCAATCCTCAGTCTCCCACGTTGTGTCCTGAGAACCATGATAATCCTATTAAATCTTCACCATAGGTTTCTGCTTATTCCTTAACATCTTGACACTGTAATCTAGAACTTTAATTGGTTTCTCCACATAGCTTAGGTCAAGCTGAAGAATCAATGGCTTCTCATTCAACACATGATTCGGATCAGGGTTGTACTTCTTCAACTGGGACACATGGAACATATCATGAATTCCTGCTAAACCTTCTGGCAACTCTTACCGATATGCTACGGGTCCAATCCTTTCAATTACCAGAAATGGCCCTAAATATCTAGGACTCAACTTCCCTCCTTTAGGATGCTTCATAATTCCTCTGCTGGGCGTTATCTTTAGAAAAGTCCGATCTCCCACTTGAAACTCCAACTCCCATCTTCTATTGTCGGCATAACTCTTCTGTCGGCTTTGCGCGGCTTTCAGCCTCTCTCTTATCAACTTCACTTTGTCGGCCATGTCTTCAATACTCACTTCTCCAGATTTGCTGATTTGTCCATCCTCAGTCCAACCCTAATATAATGGTACTTGACATTTCCGCCAATATAACGCTTCATAGGGTGCCATTCCAATTGATGCCTGATGACTGTTGTTATAGGCCAACTCAGCATAAGGTATGTAATCCAACCACTTATCCCTAAAATCCAACATGCAAGCCCTAAGCATATCCTGCAATATCTAGATGACTCTTTTGAATTGTCCACCTGTTTGCGGCTAAGCAAAAGTGCTGAGCTTCTAAGTCATTTCTATTGACTCTTGAAATTTGGTCCAAAACCTCGAGGTAAATCTGGGATCCCTATCGGATACAATACTCAACGGTACACCATGCAATCTAACCACTTCCCAAATATAAGTCTTAGCCAACTTTTCCATAAAGTCCTTCACATTTACTGGGATAAAATGAGCAGTCTTGGTCAACCTATCAACTACAACCCATACAACATCCTTGATAGTCTTCGACATCGGCAGCTCGATGACAAAATTCATCGTTACTTCTTGCCACTTCTACTCGGGAATAGGCCATTTGCAATAATCTGGCTGCCTTCTTATGCTCTGCTTTTACCTTCTGACACGTCAGGCAAGTAGAGATGTATTGCGCCACATCCCTTTTCATTCCCGGCTATTAGTAGGCCTTCTTCAGATCTTGGTACATCTTCACTTCTCCTGGATAAATAGTATACCTACTTCTGTGAGCCTTATCCATTATCTTCCTCTTCAACATTTGATCATTTGGTACACACATCCACTTCCGAAAATATAACACACCAGCCTCATCAGCTCAAAACTCCACATTTCCTCTCTTTGCTTCCTTTACCTTGAAAGTCTAAAACTCTTAGTTATTCTGTTGCACTTCACCAATCTCTTGCCTCAGCTCTGGCTCCAACTTCAGGTTGCTCAAGCTAATTTTTCTTTTCCCCACTGCTGCCTTTTGCCCCAAGAATTCTTGTACTATTTGAACTTCTTGCACCTTCAAGCTAGCCATCCTCACCTTTCAACTCAGCGCATCAGCTACCACATTAGCTTTCCCAGGATGGTAGTTAATTGGACACTTGTATTCCTCCAAGAACTCTATCCACCTCCTCTACCTTAAGTTCAAGTTCTTTTTGTCAATATGTACTTCAAGCTCTTATGATCTGTGAAGACATCGTACTCTGCTCTATATAAATAGTGTCGCCATTTCGTCAAAGCAAATACTATTGCAGCCAACTCTAAGTTATGCGTCGGGTATTTCACCTTGTGCGGCTTCAGCTTCCTCGATGCATAGGAGATCACTTTTCTCTCTTGCATCAGCACCACTCCTAGACCTTCCTTAGAAGCATCTGTATACAAGGAATAGGTTTTACCTTCTTCAGGTAGGCTCAACACTGGTGTTGTCATCAATCTCCTCTTAAGTTCTTGGAAGCTCTTCTCACACTCATCATTCCAGACGTACAGTACGTCCTTTTTTAGCAATCGGGTCATCAGCGTAGCCAGTGTAGAGAAGTTCTTAATAAAACGACGGTAATATCCTGCCAATCCAAGGAAACTCCTAATCTCAGTTACGTTCTCTGATTGCTTCCAATTTGAGACAGCCTCGACTTTTGATGAGTCCACCTTGATTCCATCTTTAGATATCATGTGACCAAGAAAGGCCATTGAGTTCAACCAAAACTTGCATTTGCTAAACTTAGCATAGAGTTTATGCTCTCTCAATTTCTCCAGTACTAACTTCAGATGTTCCGCATGCTTCTCGAGACTTTTAGAATAGATCAAAATATCGTTGATGAACACCACCACGAACTATCTAGGTACGGCTACAAAATTCTGTGCATAAGATCTATAAAAACGGCAGGTGCATTAGTTACTCCGAATAGCATCACCACGAACTTGTAGTGCTCATATATAGTGTTGAAGGCTGTCTTGGGAATATCCTTCTCTTTAATTTGCACCTGATAATAACTTTACCAGAGATCCAACTTGGAGAAGTAACAAGAGCCTTGCAACTAATCAAACAACTCATCAATCAAGCGTAGAGGATACTTGTTCTTGATCGTGAGGTTATTCAACCCTCTATAGCTTATGCACAACCTCAGCATCCCATCCTTCTTCTTGACAAATAACACCAGGGCTCCCTAAGGCAATGTACCGGGCCTTATATACCCTTGCTTAACCAATTCCTTTAGCTGCTCCTTCAATTCTTTTAATTCTGCGGGCGCCGTCCGATAAGGAGTCTTCGATACCGGCTTAGCTCCTGGAACTAGATCGATAGTGAACTTGACTTCTTGGGAAGGTGGAAAAGAAGTGAGTTCGATCGAAAATACATCTGCGAAGTCCTTCACCACCTCAATGCTTTCCAAGATACACTGATCCTTGGGCTTATTGATTAGGTAAGCCAGATACCCTACACAACCCTTCTTCAGCATCTTCCGCGCCTTGGCTCCTGCTATAAAAAATTTCAACTCTCTCACCTTCTTCCCACTAAACTCTAACATATCACATTCGAGTCTATTAAACTGCACCGTCTTGACCTTGAAATCCACTCTTGCTCCATGCTTCATTAACCAATCCATACCCAGAATCAAATCGTAGTCGTCGACGGGTAGGATTATGAGGTCCGCCTTCAAAATCTCTTTTCCAACCATAATATCACACTCTTGCACCACCTTACTCGCATCTCTCTGCCTTCCTAAAGGTATACTCACTAACATGGCATAAGGCAATTCTATGTCTTGGTGTCATCAACTACCATTTGTACCCATCATAAGGTTTATTAGGAGGAAGTTCATGACATGCAATTGAATAGCTTATGATTTGAAATAACTTGCAATGCAATTGAAAAATAAATTTTGCAAATAATGCTCCAAATAGGATAAAGAAATCAAATAAATAATATTTTTATTAACTAATTCCAAATTGGTACAAAATAAGGGAGTTTCCCACTAGGTACCCTTTTTTTTATTCCTCCTAAACAAAATTTGAAATAAAGAATAAGTTCTGAATCAAATAAATAAACAAACGTCTCTTTATAAATAAAAGAATAAGCACTAAAAGTCTTAAAACTCTAAGCATCACTAGAATCCCTAGAATCCTCGGAAGTCTCTAAAAGAAGTTCCACTAGCCATCCCGCACTATTGTTGGTGTGATCTATATCACAATCTACATCGCAATCTCTTGCAAAACCAAAGGATCTATGCTTTTTTCTAGGCCACCCTAGCATGAATTCTCCAGTGTCTCTACCCCTTAGCTTGGCTCTCAACTCCGCATCTCTCAGTTTCTCTATAGCCAGCATTAGTGCACTCTTAGGCTTCCCAGACTCCGACTCATAAGACTCACTTCCCAGTAACATCGGGGTTCCTTCTTCTATAGATGGGGTCACGGGTGTATCCACTCTATCTTCCTCCTCGATCACCTCTGCCTCAAGCTCTCCTATCTCTCCCTCAATCCCAAATCCTTCCAGCTTATCATCACTCTCATAATCAATTGCTCCTCCACCTCCTATCTCCCCCTCATCATCACCCTCATACTCTGCCAAACCCTCATTCCACTCAAGTGCAGGCATCTCAGGAGCTGGATCTTTGGGTCCTTCCTCTATCTCTAAGTCTTCCATCATAGGTGGCTCATGGTCGACCTCATCCTCACTTGGGATCCATCTACCCCTCAGGTTCTGTCTCTGGTTCCATTATTTTATTTAGTTGTTTTTCTTTTGTACCTCATTATAAAGATCCCTAGTCCTCTGGATGGGACGATATCTCGCCTTATCTGGGTACGTAGGTAGTGGGGTGTTACAATTGTCAAGTAAGCCTAAGAAGGCTAAGCACGGTCTTGAGGTAGCTAAATTCTTACCTGTGCGTGCCAAGCTCGTGCCATCTTGGCTGCTAGATGCTTGTTGTCTATCCATATAGTCTCTTCTAAAATGTCAAATGTTTTGTAAGGCTTTCCTAAAAAGAGGACAAAATTTTTTATTGCAAATAAGGCTCACAAAAAGATAAATAACTATAATAAGTCCCTCAAATATCTACTTACAAAAATAAAAAGTATGTCCTTAGTGGCCTCTTCGGTAAGGCATGCGCCTCTTGGGCTGTCTGGTCATTTCTTGATGGTTCAGCCGATTGAGTGTTTGTAGACGGTGCCTCTCGCCAAAAAGGTTGTTGTGATTCAGTTCTTCTTTTCTTTGTCATGGTGCTGCATCACAGACATCAAATAAAATACCAAGTGTTAGCAGGGATTAAGAAAAGGTAGCACATGCAGAGCACAAACTCTGAGTCTATACTTCTTGATCCTCTAATACGACAAAAACTTTTATCAATTTAGTTATTGTTTTACTGAAATAATAAGTACTTTAAACCTTACATTTCTTAGAATATAGATTGTCTAACACATATATATGATATCTTAATGATTCATCAATAGGTACTTCACATAACAAGTTAGGTCATTTAGAATTCATCATCAACACAACCACATCAACACCTGACATTAGCCCTAAGTCAATGTGCACTAGTTACTACATGAACACACAACACAAACACATGAACGAAATACATTATAACATAAACATATTCTTCAAATATATGGTAAACCTGTACTGGTTACTACATAAACATGCCAGATAAATATATGAATACATTCACAAATACATGAATACTTTACACAACCACATGATTCAAGCCCTAAACATTTGGTTAATCTGTACTAGTTGCTACATGAACTAGCCACACAAACACATGAACAACTTATGAAACTATTTTAACATGAACCTGAAGCATATCGTCAGTTACTACATGGACACTGGCACACAAACACAAGAACACCTAAAACAAGTATATGAACACCTTACAAAACCACATTAGTCAATCTGCACTACTGTGAACATGAACAAGCCACACAAATACATGAATATATGATACAATAACATGAACAAATTATGCAATCATATAAACTACACACCAGAAGCATATTATCAAACACATGAACAACTAACACAAATACAAGGACACCTTACACAGCCACGTGAACACAAGCCCTAAGCATGTATTTTCTACATATAACACATAAATAATGGAAAAAGATTGCAAAGAGAAAAAAAATAATGAAGGATGAAGGCATAATCAGTGATATAGCATATCAAAAAGTAAAAGATAGAAATTGTGCTGAAAGGGATGTGGAATGTGCTAAAGGGAAAAGGAAAAGAAAAAAAAATATAGTGGGTGTACTAGAAATGGAAGTTTGAGAAGGAAAAAAAAGCTGAGCGAGACGGGATTATCTTTTTGTACTTGTTACATGTTTTTTGCATCAAAAATTCATTACCCTATCATATTTCATTGTAGAACATTGCAGAACATACAAAATTTGTTGCATCAAATTTCATTGTAGAACATTGCAGAACTGAGTCTAAGGAACCTATCATATTCCCTTCTCCATTCCTGTCTCTCTCTATTTAGGGTATACCAGACAAGAGATCAGTACCCTATCTAATCAAGTTCTAAATGATAAAAGAACTCAGTGGGAGAAGGGGGGGGGAATATCATGTCCCTGTACATCCTTCTATCTAAAAATTAGAAATCTAACAGTACTCTTCTTGGCATTGTTGGCAACGTGCAAAGCCTGCTACGTTGGATCAAGAACCACAATGCATTGCAATAGCGCAATGCATCTTCATCTTCGTTGTGATATAACACATAAAGAGTTCCTCCCACCCAAAATCTAGAAATTGTCCTAATTAACACATAAAACACATGAACACTCTCAGACACCTGAAGCATATAGTCAGTTACTACATGGACATTGCCACACAAACACATGAACACCTATCACAAGTACATGAACACCTTATACAACGAAGATTCAAGCCCTAAGCATATGGTCAATTTGTACTAGTTACTACATGAATAAGCCAAACAAACACATACACATCTGATACAAATACATGAACACCTTATGCAACCATATTAACATGAACCAGAAGCATATCGTCATACTTACTACATGGACATTACCACACAAACACATGAACACTTAACACAAATGCATGAGCATCTTACACATTCACATGAACACAAGCCCCAAGCATATGATAGCGGCTCACTGGTTATTATGTTTTCTACTATAATTATTATTTCATTGAAGACTAGCTACTCATGTTTTCTGCTAGTTAATCACATGATATTTACTTATTAATCATCATTAAGATTCTTTACTAGCAATGAAGGTTGTACATCCTCCTTAGATTTTCTTCTCCAAAGCTCTCCAATGACCATACATGCAAGAAGGCCTAAGCATTAGAAATGAAGTTGTCACTCCTTTTCAAGTTAAATTGTTGAAATACAAAGGTATCGTGTGTATATAATAATATCTGTTTATTAAAATAACATACATGAGTAATTTCGAATAAAAAATCACTTTCACCTTCAAATTTATTTCTAGATGTAATTGACAAATTTAGATATTTATCTTAAAAGATGACACTTTGTGAACACCTAAACAATTAAAAAAATTCATCTAAAATCCAAAGCTAATGGAAACACAAATCCCAATCTAATAAATGCATATAGTAACTACTGATTAAAGAATACAAAGAAAGACCACCACCCAGGTCTACTGAGAGCCACCACCTAGGCTCACTGGCTTACTGATTATAGTCGTCGTCCCCGAGATCAATTATTGCCTTTGCCTTTTTCTCCCAACGATTCCACACCACTGTACAAGGAAACACAGAAGTCAGGAAACACAAAAAATAAAATTTACCAGCATCAGGAATTCCATCTTTGCAAATAACAAAACTCTTTTTTCTTTTCATGATCATGGATTGCAATATTTATTGGTGTACCAATGTGTACCTTTTCTTTCTTACCTTCAATGAAAAGAGAGAGAGAACAAAATGATGAAAGAAGAGAGCAAATAGATGAATAGCGGGGTGGATGGAAACCAAGGTAGACTGTGGGGTCTCGAAAGGCACTGCAATGCCAGGAAGAGAATGGGTAATGTTGAAAGGAGGGATGGATGAAGAGGTTGAGGGTGAGGATGGTGATTGGCCTGACTGAGAAAGGAAAAAACTCGATGGTTTTGGGATTCACAGAGGTGGCGTGAAGGGGAAAAAATTTCTCTGCGGAGTTGGTCTCGTTTGGTGCACAAACATCAACTCACTAAGCCAAATATCCAATCGACATTGTTTACTTTAGGAGTTTTTCACTGGCTTGGCTTGGGATGCCTTCGAGCTTGAGCCAAAACAAGGGCAAAATGATGTCGTTTTATCCTTTATTTTGATATTCTGGTGTGGCCCCTTTCTACCCGCAAGATAGACCCTCTTCAAATTGTGGCTACAAAAGAGCCGTGCAATTCCCGTACAGGAATTTCGCGGCCCCAAATCCCTTTAGATGATGATGGTTAGATTTAATGCTCTAGAAGTTAGGGATGAAGAAAAGGCATTAGATTTGGTAAATAGTGCATGAATGCAAAGTATTTAGATGTAAAAATCTGTCAAATTTTGTCGAACCCTTGGTTCTTGAAGAAAATTGGAGATGAAGGGAGAAATTATAAACACCCAATCCAAATTTGTTTTGGGTTTGGTCTTTTTTGAGTGACCGGTACTATAACTTGTGGTTCTTTTTTTCGTGACCCAAGTAATAGCCCATAAGTATTAGGGTCAAGGGGGACTTAGTTAAATTAAAAATATGTGTTTGTTACTTTTACAAAATTATTTTAGTTATTTTAGAAAGTTAATGTCTTTATTCTAAAACAACGTTTTTTTTATTGTCAATTGCACAAAATAAGCACACAAGGTTTCAGATTGGGAGGGAGGGGGGGGGAGCTCTGAGCTTTCCAATCTTGAAGATAAATTTTACAAATTTTGGTTATTTATTCATTTAGAGAGTGATGGCTAAATGTTAGGAGGTTCTCTTCCTCTCTGTTTCTAGAATTTTAAAACCTAAGTTTAATTGATTTATTAGGGTGGTAATAATTTTTATTAATTCTATTATTGTTACAGTTTGATATTAGGGAACGATTTTGGTGAATAATCGACTTAATAGGAGATATTAGTTTTGATTATTGAGGTAAGTGGTTATAACATGTTCTATTTTTAAGAATACCATGAAATTTATATTTTATGTATAAATTTGAGAATTGAGTTTGGTTGTCTGAATGTATATTCTAATTGAGAAGAGATGAGTGATTTGTCCAAATATATTTTGTAAATAATTTTTTTTTTACTTTTTGATCTTCTTCAATTAATGATACAGATCTATTACAACTTTTTAGATTCTATTATAGATGGTGTTAATTTCATCAATATTTCTAACTAACACATTCAATCATTGAGATTCATTTGGTTGTTCATGGATAAAATACAAATTTAACATAATTTTTAAAAAAATATTATAATATTATCTATTTTATTATAATTATTAACCTCATCAACACATTATATTTATTAAATTTAGTGGGAATTTGTAGAGCCAGGCACCAAACCCACCCCAATTGCCATCCCTGCCCTTTCACCTTTCCTATTCTCCCATATTTCTTGATGATCCCTCATTTTCTTCACTCCCATTGCAAGAATAAAAAGAAAACTTTGGTCTAAAAACCAGTGCCTAGAGCTTCTAAGAGAAAATCAGAGCTGCTAAGTTCAAGTAATGCGAAATTTTTGGGTGTTGATTATGGCTGGTAAATTCTTTCGAAAACCTTTCCTCCATGTTGTTTGATTCATTTAAAAATTGTTCTATTCAAAATGTGTAAAAGTTGCAGACTCGCACTTGTCTCATGTGGTATGATCGACTTGTTTGGTACTCACTATCCACCTTCCCCCCACCCCCCCCTACCTAGGGTTTATGAATCATTTGCAATTTTTTTCCTACTCCATTCTCTCTGATTATTTCTCACGGCAAACGTGTTTGAGCAAAATTTTTCTGCTATTTTGGTCGGTGTAATCTCTTTTCAGGTTCCCTTCGTTATATATCTATATGTATGCATGTTCGTCTTTTATTTTTTATATTGTATAATTTTAGCATTGAACTTGTAGGAATAGTTGATATTTGATTTTATTTGAGTCTTGTTTTTTATAATTATGGAGTTTAATTTCCACTTCACTCTCTTGGAAACGTCTTTAATCTGATTAGCATTCTTTGTTCCATTTGAATTTCTGCTATTCATATTTTTTGAGAGTTTATGTTTGATGGAATTGCTTCCATCTAAAAAAATTATTGGATAGAGGTGCAATTAAAGAAAAAGAATGCTTCTTGACCAAATTGAATGGATTATAGAATCATTTTGTGCTATTTTGATTATTCGTTTACTCTTCCTAAAGATTATTCATTTATGGAAATTATTGTAGCATAGATATTCCACCTACAGAGCTTCTTGATAGGGAACTATGAGCTGCATTGGAAGTGAATGCATTGTGTCCCTGTAACAAGGTATGGCATGCAAAATTTCTATAGAATGAGTGTTGATGGAGAAGTGTTTCTAATACCTAAAAAAGGTTGTGAGATAAATGAGACTATTCTAGAATGTGACTGTTCTTCCTGGATTGCCAAATGAGACTATTCTAGAATTAGTAACACTATAGAGAATCAACAAAAAGGTTAAACATGTTAGAAGAAAATAAATTTAAGCTCTAGGTTGTGCATGCATACACGTTACACCCATTGAGAATAGCTGAATAAAATTTTGGTACTCGACAGGTAAATTATAAGTTTTAGGCCTCACTGGGCATGTGTTCATAGGATTGAATGTAACACTACTATTTGGCATCATGGGGGATGGTGTTTGCTAAATTGCACTAAGACGTTGTAGGCACAGAAATGCTAGGCATCACAACATTGACATTCGGGGAATTTAGTTTAGGCATTATAGGTAAGGAATTGTCGGGCATCCGAAGATTGGCATTTGGAGAATTCAATTGTGACATTACATGAGGCAAGGATGTGCCAGGCATCTGGGGGTTGATATTCATTACTTGATGACTTGGATAGAGCTGTTAGGACCTAAATAAATAAATAGCATGAAACACAAAATACTGTAATAAGGTAAATTGTTCAATGAACAAATTACTTTACTAGAAGTAAAACATAAGTGTTTTAGAGTACCTAATAACAATAGTGGATGCATTTGGCATAGAAGAGTTATATGTTTGACGATTGAACATGGCGGGAAGGGTCGAATATTGTGAAACTTGATTGCCAAGAGCACATCATTCCCAATTTGGTAAAGGGTTGAAAGCATACAGACTGCCATTTGAAAGTTACAATAACAAGGCACATAGGGCTTAAGTAGCATAAAACAAGTATTTAATAAATAACAATCGTCATATAAATAAAATAGAATATAACAACTTTTATACCTTGTGTTTGAGGTTTGTCAATGGGTTGTTGGCTTACCACCTTCAAACGACTAGCATGTAAATGAGACATGGTTTTTTTGTTGCTTTTCTTTTTGAATGTACAAAAAGTACTTTCATTTCATTCTCTTATTAATTCCTTCTTGTTGTAGGATATCGCAAATGCAGAACTTGCCCCAACTCATCCAATTAGGCTTGGATTGGCCCTAAACTACTCCATCTTCTCCTATGAGATTCTAAACTCACCTGACTTGTTATTGCCAAGCAGGTACAAGTTTTAGGATCCTTACATTTTTCCCTAAATTGTATGGCACTGTATATATGCATTAGTTATTCATAGGTTTGATGTTGTCTTTTACCTTATCAATAACAGGTTTTGATGAGGCAATTGCTGGATACCGTAGGCAAAGAGTCATAAAAGGATAGTACTCTGATAATGCAACTCATTTGAGTTAGTAAAGCTGCCTTTGAGATTTGGTTTGGTGGTCTACCAATTGAGGAAACAACAACCTCATGTATGGTTTCCATTTATAACATGGTGGTGTTTGTTTCTTAATCCAATATTCAAATATGATATTTTTGTTCTAACTTTAGTATCATTGTTGTTGTTTTATGCAAAATTTAGAGTATTTACTATTTAGTTTATCCCATTTTTGACAGCTATAGTTGTTGACAAATAACCTATTCTAAGCTTCGATGTACAAATGCAATTTCCATGAATAGTTTAATGGGATATAAACTACAAATAGTCGGGTATAAAATGATCTAATTGAGACTTGAATTTCCATCATCTTTGTTGCTATCTCTTGTGCTCAAACATTCCCCTTGCTAGGGAGGAAAACAATATATGTGGAAGACAAGGTGGAGACACGAAGTGCGTCCCACTAACATAAAAGATGGGACTAGAAAATTTTTGTTTCAAAATTACATGTGAAAAATAAGATCATACTTCGAAAATTATTTTCTGACAACAATATTATATAATGATTAAAAAACCAACTTGCCTTTTCTTAGATAGTCATGAGAAAGGTTTCAAATTTTTTGTACAAATTTAATTTAGTATTAAAAGATTAGCATCATTAATTGAATAACAATTTGAAGTATATTTGTGTAAGAATTATGAATATTTACAAGCCATTACATATGTTAAATGATGCATATATCAATTGATGTGATTATCAATCATATATATATGTGTGTGTGTGTGTGCGCGCGCGCATTTCAAATAATTTTATTAAGAATAAATTCTGACATGATAAAATGTTTGAAAATTTGCATGATTAATATTTATCTATAACTTTTAATACATAATAATTTTTTTAAAATTATATTTTAAAAGTGAGCAAAATCTCCGCACATAGTGCGGAGACGTGAACTAGTTTCATTCTAATTTTGAACAATAATATCATGTATGCTATATGTAATATTTGTTTAATGGCTTATGAGTTTAGAAGAAAGGGAGGAGAAAATGTTCTAAATTTATATGTGTGACCAAAATCCTTCTTAATCAATAATAAATATAAGTCTGGTCTTCTTGAGGGGATAAATAGTCAGGACTGATATCAATGATCCTCTTCCTAATTTAAAATTCATGAAACATCTATTTGTTATATGTTAAAAATATTATAAGTATTTTGATTTTTGCTCATAAAGCTTGGACGAAAAGAAAGAAATATATATATTTTTAAAAGTTTTAAAATTTTGTTATGTTTGTACTGTATGTTATGTATATGTTTTAGAAAAAAAAAAAAAAAACCTTATTGATAGATTGAATTGAATTGTTTGAAATTTTGATTTATCATGTTTCTCTAGTTTAGTTTATGAAATCTGTTTGATCATGTTTTAAAAAAAATGGAAAAAAGAGTTTTGTTGTGTGTCGCATTTTGTTCTTTCTGTTTATAATGCATAGGAAGTGAGGGGTTAGCGGCTATTGTTGATTTCTATTTTCCTCCTTCTGTTGTTTTGTTAAGTTTTTTTCTTAAAAAAAAAAAAAGAAAGAGAAAATGAACGTTTTTGGTTTTGCACCGAGCAAACAATGCTCTGTCATTTTATGTGAAGTAAGAACTATTGTTGATGTCCCCTCAATTTATTTATAAAAAAAAAACCAATGTATTTTCGGTTTCGTTGTTTCTGCTTCTGTTTCATTCTTTGGCAATGTTGTTGACATGGGGACTGATGCCCCTTTGGCGGAAAAAAAAAGATGTCTGGGCTGCTACCTACATGGGACAGCCTGGTGGCCATGGCAGTGGACCAGTGCTGGCCTTGGTCATTAAAAAAAGAAAAAAAAGCCCAAGTTGATATATTTTTTTTCTTTATATATTTTGGACCAAACTTATTTTTTTTTAAAAAAATTGGATTAAACTCATATGTTTAATTTAAAGTTGGACTATACTTATATTTTATTTTAAAACTATGTTATATTTATAATTTATTTTAAATATAGGTGATACTCCTATTTTATTTAATGTTGGTCTATACTCCTATATCATTTTGTATATAAATACAAACATAAAAAAATCAGTGCCATCTAACCATTTAGTACTACTCAATGTGCTTTATTTAAAAGTATATTATATGTAATCTTTTAATTCCTAAGAGAATATTTGAACTACTTATTGGGTTAGTGTCGCTTACTCTATTTAATATTTTGTAAATGTAAGCCAAGAATATGATGAGAATTATGAAGATGCATGACATTAAATGCTCTTAAAGATTTAGTTGGCTTAGTAAGAGTTTATTTATTAGTTAGAGTTAGACAATAATAATTTTTCTTATTCCTTAACTAAGATTGAATAAAATATTAAAACTTTTATTGTAATGATGGTTTTACATTTTATTCATAGAATTTTTGTGAGCCCATGAACCTTTTTACCTCATAAGCCTCATGAGCTATGAATTTTATTTAATTAGTAGGTTAGGGCCCATATGTCATTGGGGTTAAGTGTTAATATTTTAAGTTAGTGGATTAAGTTGTAATTATTTAATTAGAGACTTTTATTAATTACTGGATTATAGGCTATGTCACAACATTCTAAGTAGTTACGTTGTTTTGTTCAAAGACTGTTCCATAAGAGGCGAGAAAAAGGGGGAGTGAAGAATTTGAGAAGGGGCTTGAGCTTTCAGTGACAAATCCTGGTAAGATGGTCTCTCTCTTGTCTTTAATGGTATCAATAGTGTATGAGGTGTTTTGTTCTTCAATTGAACATAAGGGTTTTAGGGCTTTGAATTGGGAAATTTTGATTAGAGAATTAACTATGTTGTTTAGGTATTAATAGAAAGGTGTGTAGGCGTTTAGTGGCTTGAGTGGAAGCTTTAAGTAGATTCTTGATGTCTGAATTCCTTAGGTAAGGAATTTGGGTTTCCTGCATTTTGATTCTGACTACTGTTTTCTGCTAAATCGAATGTGTTGTTAAATCCCTACGAAATTGCTATTTTGATTATAAGAAAATGGTATTAAGCATGACTTGATTATTTGCTAAATTCTGTAATGGTTATGTTGATGGAAATTATGGGTTTTAAGCTAAGCTCTATGCTATGTTCTGGTTTCTAATTCATGAGATGTTGAATTGCTTGTGGATTTTCATTTGTAGGGAATTCCCAAGTTTATAAGCTATAAGGCCCAACTAGGGGGATACAATACCTAGGATAAGCTAAGACCTTTCTTCCAATGGGATATAATAGTTGGAAAACTGATCAATTAAGCCAAATTAAGTCCCCAAGTATGATTCATTCTTGTGAGTTAAATGGAAGTTTTAAGTATGTATTATGTTGCGTGTAAACGATTTTGTGCATAAAATGGTGTTCTTTGGCAAAGAGGATGGTTAGGTTGTTTTTTGGGGTTAACGTGTTACAGGTCGATTTCTTTCTGTTCTGAAAATCCTATTGTTATTAACCGTTTTGAAAATGTGTGTGTGTGTGTGTGTGTAGCATGCTTAATCCCAGGTAAACCAGATTTTCTTACTCAGCTAGTAAGCTTACTCCTTATTTATCATCCTGCAGGTTCTCAATTAGATGGAGAAGAATTGGATGAATGGTTTGATGAGGACTTAGAGTGATTAGCTTAAGCATTCATTATGTTTCGTTTTTAGTACGATTGTGAAGGAATTGGTTATTGTTATGGATTCAATTCTTATGTTTAGTTTTATTTTGTAATATAAGATAATTTATCATTGTTTCCTAAGTTAGATAGGATGTTACATTTTGGTTAAATAGCTATCTATGGTATGTAAGGGTTTGACTTTTCCTTCTTGGGGTGTTGCCATGTCATCCTCAGTTTTGAACATATAGTGGTATCAGAGAAAATGTTATGTTTTCCTAGGCTGAAACTTTTAGGGGAATAAGTATGGAATTGAGTGTTATCCTATAAGTTTAAATTTGGGAAGATAGCAGTATGAGTAATACTTTTAGTATTCTTTATGGATGTTGGTTGTTTAGTTAATTATTTTCTTTCTTTATTTGCTTTAGCACGCGAGTTTGTGTCTTCGTGATGGCACGCGGTATGAGGAGGACTACTAAGGAGGGTACTGGGGATAAAGGAATTGAACATAGACAGAGCATGCACGGTGGACATAAAAATGGAAGAACAACAATATAAACAAAGTATTGGAGCAGCATGGTGGGATGAAAACATATCTCTTGGAGCTTTAAAAACGTGAAGAACATGGTTAAATGGCTTGAAGCACAGAAACAACTTTCTTCTTCATCCATCCATGAACACCAGTGAAGCTTTCGTCCACTGTCTTCCTTTCTTCCTCCCGTGAAAGTGAATAATGCTAGGCTATTCAGTTCACAAAATATTCCACAGCCTAATTTTCCAATGGTGG
This sequence comes from Voacanga thouarsii, assembly GCA_026120185.1. NCBI lineage: Eukaryota > Viridiplantae > Streptophyta > Magnoliopsida > Gentianales > Apocynaceae > Voacanga > Voacanga thouarsii. Next base: position 3,327,608 of record JANUWF010001942.1, read on the forward strand.
GCACATAATTTTGAATGAAGAAAATTATCACAGATTTTCACCGGCTATTATTTTAGCTATTTGTTGGCTTTCTTCTGTTATAGCCAAAACCAGTGAAAAACTAAAAGCCAGGAAAGCTAAACAGCCACAAGAAAGAGAGAAAGCCAAGAGCCTCTGGAAAAAATATTTTTATTTTTTTCCTTTTCCTTTTATTTTATTTTTCCACACAGAAAGCCAAGAGTCGTGAAACCTAAAATAAATATTTTGATAAAAATAATATTCCCAGAATTTAATATCCGAATATTATTTACAAAATAAAATTTAACTTCACTCTAAACTTTTCTGAACTGTGTCCGGAAAAATCTTATGGTCCAGGCTATTGGGCCAAAATAATATTTATTATTTTCTTTGGACCCGAAAAGCCCAAAATAATAAACATTAATTATTTTTCATAAGATTAAATAAATAACCCAATAAATAATTAGTGAATCCAAATGAACCAAAAAATAATTAAAGTTTAATTATTTATTTCTTGGGATTTAATTAAATAAATAACCCAATAAATAATTAAGTAATAATTATTTTCCTCTAGTTTAAGTCTTGGTTAATTTTCTAATTATTTAAATTGGACCCAGGTCCTAAATAATTAATTAACCAATTAAACTAGATAATAAATTTCTCTCTATTTATTTTATTCCAATCCAATAATAAATTAGACTTCTCGAATAAAATAAAACTCTCTCAATTGAGATCATTTTTTCAACCTAAAAATTAATTAGGACTTACGGGCTATTCCGAGGACTAAAAAGACACATTGCCTTGGCTATTAAAATGACCAAAATACCCCTACTATATAAATAGATGTATTTTGCATTTTAAATATTTTCTAATATCACCATAAGGAAATATTGACCATAAGGACATTGCTGCATTAGCAAAGTCTTCGACCTACAAGTGAAATGACTAAAATACCCCTCTACACATCGCCGTACATTTAGAGAGGAAGAAGTGTACTAACACCTCTCTAAATAACATGCATCATCCTTAGACTTCTAGTCTAATAATTCACGACTTCCTGGAGTGTTTTCCGCTTTCCAAGGGAGTTACCCTAAAGCAAACATCTAAGTTACGTTTCCCAGAGCTTTGGATATTTAGATCATTTAGACAACCACAAGGGGCAATATAGTGTAGAAACTATCTTGTACAAGTCTATCTTAACTAATTAATCACACATACCCAACATCTATGTATATTGGCCCTCCGATAGAACCTCAACTATAGCATGTCAAAGCATATGCTTCCAGCTTCGCCAGACCACCAACTCATACTCAAGTCATAGAGTACTAGTCCACGCTATAGCAGTAGTAGTCTAGGTTTCTACTATATAGTACTTTTTAGAAAACACTACTACATGTCCTATTCTACGTATTCGAAATACGCATATGTCATGAAGTGAGTGGACTACTCACTGGCTGAAGGTAAGCCATTCTCCATTTGGAATTCATAACATAATCACCTAAACATGAAGAGATTCCTATTCTCATCAATTGGTTAAGAACAACTGTTTATATGTTTAAATAACCCATTATCCATACCTTACTATGAAAGATCTCCATTCACATGAATCACTTATTTAAATACAATGGGTCTGTTCCAAACAAAAATGTACACAAATAAAGAAAATAAATTCTTTTATTAACATATTCGATATTTTCATCAGAAAACTAGTCTAAGAGGGCACATATTCCAACAATCTCCCACTTGCACTCTAAGACTAGATAAGTCCATAGGTGTCCACCCCAATGGCGTCTAAATGTCTCTTGAAGACCCTCTCAGCCAAAGGCTTGGTGAATAGATCTACTAGATTGTTCTCGGAGGCAATCTGTACCACCACCACCACTTCCCGTCTCTAGATGAAATCCCGGTCCAGGTGGTACTTCCTCACAATATGCTTCCATTCCTTGTGGTTCCAAGGTTCCTTTGAGGTACTTAAGAATATGCTTTACAGTATGCCAAAGAACCTCCCCCAGGTTTGACTGATATCTGCTAACTAAACCTACGGCAAAGTAGATATCTGGCCAAGTACACAGCATGGCATACATGAGACTTCCCACAACCAAAGCGTAGGGAATTCTACTCATCCTATATTTTTCTTCTTGAGACTTAGGACAGTCCCTTGAAGAAAGTGACAACCTATGTCTGCAAGACATTAGAGCTCCCTTGCATGAGTCTATGCTGTACTTAACCAGCATCTTGTCAATATATGCAACTTGAGATAATCCTAACATTCTCTACTTCCTATTTCTAAGAAGTCTAATCCCAAGAATGTAGCTGGTTTCTCCCAAGTCCTTCATACTAAATTGACTAGATAGCCAAACATTTGTAGATAACAATGACCCTACATCATTTCTAATGAGTAGAATGTCATCCACATACAAGATAAGAAAAATCACATTAAACCCTTCAAGTTTCTTGTACACGCATGGTTCATCCTCGTTTTGAATAAAACCGTACAGTCTCATCATAACAAATATTCCACGCCCTCGATGCTTACTTAAGTCCATAAATGGACGGACTTCTTAAGCTTGCAAACTATATGTTCTTGGCTTTCAGCAATAAAACCTTCCGGTTAGGACATATAGATGTCATCGCTAAGATGGCCATTTAAAAATGCCATCTTGACATCCATTTGTCATATCTCGTAGTCATAGTGACATGCAATGGAAAGGAGGATACGGATGGATTTAAGCATGGCCACAGGAAAAAATGTTTCTTCATAATCGATCCCTTCTTTCTGAGTATACCCTTTAGCCATAAGCCTAGCTTTGAAGGTTTTCACCTTCTCATCCACTCTCCTCTTCCTCTTGTACACCCACTTACACCCAATGGGTTTTATGCCTTTAGGTGAAGCTACAAGATCCCAAACCTGATTGAAGTCCAAAGACTCAATCTCGGCTTTCATTGCTTTATGCCATAGATTTGCATCAGCATCAGCAACTGCCTCCTCGTATCTAGTGGGGTCTTGTTCCTGATAGTCAGAGACCAGCTCAAAAGCTTCTCCATACCATCTATCTAGAACCCTAAACATTCTCCCACTGCGACGAGGCACCATTTGTACAGGCTCTTGTGCCTCTTCTTGTTCACAATCGGGTCAGAAGAAGTTGCTTCCGAAGATAACTTCTCATCGAGTTCCAACCTAGTTGAACCTTTCATAGAAGTACTTTGATTATCCTCTAAGTATCTAGCATTGGTACTAACCAGTACCTTCTGCTCTTTAGGATGATAGAAGTAACCACCATTTGTTCCTTTTGGATACCCAACAAAATAGCATAATTCTGATCTTGGTTCTAATTTGTCTCCCTTAATCAGTACATAAGCTGGACAACCCCATATCCTGAGATGATTTGGCTTACGCCTAGTCCACATCTCATAAGGAGTCCTAGGTACTGACTTGGAAGGTACCAAGTTCAGAATATATGCCGCTGTTTCCAGGGCATATCCCCAAAAAGATACTGGAAGAATAGAATGAGACATCATGCTTCTGACCATTTTCATCAATGTCCTGTTCATTTCTCTCAGCTACTCCATTCTGTTAGGGTGTCCCTGGCGCAGAGAGCTGAGATACTATCCCATGATGTACCATGTAGTCCTTGAATTCACCAAAGAGGTACTCTCCACCAAGATCCGATCGTAAGGTCTTAATTAATTTACTTGTCTGACGTTCCACTTCAGCCTTAAACTCCTTGAATTTATCAAAAGAGTCAGACTTGCGTCTCATCAGGTAAACATAACCAAACCTTGTACAATCATCTATGAAAGTGATGAGGAACTCAAAACCTCTACTAGCTGGTGTAGACAATAGACCACACACATCAGTGTGAATAAGACTCAGTACCTCCTTGGCCCTATCCGCTTTAGGGATAAAAGACCTTTTGGTCATCTTTCCCATCAGGCAAGATTCACACTAAGGCTAATTTTCCAATCTCAATGTGCCCAAAGGCCTATCATGGATTAGCTTCTGAATCCTGGTTGAGTTGATGTAACCCAACCTCAGATGCCAAAGATATAAGTCATTGATATTGGTCCTTCTCTTCTTTAAAGGTTCAGATTGAGCATTAATTGATTGATTGTTAATAGGGTTTAAATAGAATAAATTTCCATACATATGCCCAGTACATAATATTTCTCCATCTCTACTGATAGAAATACCAGAATAGAAATATTCAGAATATCCTTTATTTATAAGTTTTGCAACTAAAATCAAATTCTGACGAAAACCAGGTACATATAAAATATCTATTAAAACCACTTTCTTATTACAATAAAAAATAAGATCCAGCTCTCCTACTACAAGGGCCCAAACTTGTGCTCTATTTCCCACACGTAATCCATGTTCGCCCTTCTTGAGTAAACTTATCTTTCTAAACCCCTCCAAGGAGTTACAGATATGATCAGTGGCTCCTGAATTAACAATTCAAGTGGAAGTTGATCCAACCATTGATATAGACTCTAGATAGAGATAGTGGGGTTTTTTCTTAGATTGAAGATCTAGACACTCCTTTTTCCAGTGTCCCTTCTTCCCACATATGAAACACTTGCCTTTCGGTTTGTCTTTGGGCTGGGTCTTAGGCTAGGCTACTGCGTTTCCCTTCTTCCTTTTGAACTTTCTGGGCTTAGACCCAATTCTTGAGGAAGAAGCCTTAGCAATTATGGCCATTGAATGTGGCTTTATGACCTTCTCTGCCATCTAAAGTTCCTTCATCAACTCAGTTAAACTCATATTTAACTTGTTCATATTATAATTTAGTTTGAACTGAGTAAAGGAACCCAGTAGAGATTCGAGAACCATGTCCACTTGGCTCTCGGGGTCATAGTCCCTAAGATTTCTACCTTCTCGAAAGCAGCAATCATCTTAAGTATATGCTCTATGACTGATGCTCCCTCAGCCATCTTAGAGTTTATTATAGTTCAAAAAGCCTCCTGCCTTGCGGGTTGACTCTTATTCGCGAACATAATGGCCAATGAATGACTAATGTCATACGCAGAAGCCATGTGCTCGTGTTTAGACTGGAGCACATTAGATATGGAGGCTAGCACGTGCCATTTCATTAGCCTTCTTCCACACCTTTTTAGTCTCTCGCTCTTTGTCGGTGGAACCTTCCCCGATCACAGGGCAGGTCTCGTAAAGGACATACTTATACTCCTCAGTTGTGAGTATTATGTCCAGGTTCCTCTTCCAGTCCACATAGTTTGGTCCCATTAACTTATTCTCACGGAGAATAACGGCCAAATGACTAAAAGAACCTCCCACTATTTTCGACAAATCGAAAAAATAAAAGAAAGGATTTAATTTGTGAAAATAAGTTTGTGTACAAAAATTAATTTGGCTCTTAGGAAAACTAACATAGCTTATTTGGAAGATTAACAGTTTCTTAAGCTAAGTGTAATAACCACCACAAATTAATTTCCCTTCTAGGTAATGATTTAGAGGATAACTCCATTGTGTGATGGCCGTTTTCTCTCATTTCCTATGGACATTCCTCGCACTGTAACCTCTGACGTAGACTGGCCGATTATAGAATGTGTCTCGGGTTATTAATTACATCCTTCTATTAGATCTAGATCCTTGTAGTATCTCCATCCTATACGGGTTCACTCCCAGGGTGACGCGAGGGGACCCATGATCTTTAATGAGGATCGTGATGGAAGCCGTGTGGCCGTTGGAACTCCTCTCCCACTTAGTCTTTTAAAATGAAGTTTTCTGGAAAAATATTCTTTTGAAATTTCCATTAAGTTTTTCTTTAACTTAAAAATAAAATATCCAAGTCCATCAAAATCTCTATGTCAAGAATTATATCCTTTGAGAGATTTTTCCATAGACTAATTTTATTTAAGTTAAAAGTTAATGATTTCAAAAATTTTCCAATTAAAACTTTCTCGAGACTTTGGTCTCAATTCTATTTAACAAAACATTTTTTCTTATGCAAAATAAAATAAAATGGCTTTCTATTTTAACTTACAAAAATATCTAAATCCAATATATGTTCTATGTCAAGGATTAAATCCTTCAAGAAAATATCCATGGATTAATTTTTGTTCAAGTTAAAATAACCATTTAATTTTTTAAAGAAAAATGTTTTCCTTGCATAAATATTCCCAAAGACTTTGGTCTTTGAGAAACCGCGCACATAGGTATACAAAATAAATAGCATGCCAGAAAACAGTAAACATTTTCATGCTTTTCTATTTTTAAACCTGTGTGCCCAAATAATAGAATTAAACACATTAATTAATTAATTAATGATCTTGTTTAATTCTAAAATTCATTACTAATATTTTTTATGCAAATATATTCCAAGAATATAAACTATTGCAAAACTATTAACTTTGTCTAGTATGGGACCTAAATTAAAAAAATATTATTATTTTTTACTGGCGGTCCACGTGCACCGGATGCACCAAATCCGCGCCCGCATGGCCTGCGGTCCACCGTGGCTCCGGTGCATCGCAGGCACCAGATCGCTTGCCAATCACGACCCGTGGAGCCGACTCGCGCCCGCTTCTCCTCTGCTGCCGACCCACGCAAGATCCGCGCATGGATCCATTTTGGTCTTCCAGTGCACCGCTGACCTACGTGCATGAATTGCAATTCAATTGCAAAAATGCAATTGAATTCGGCTGCCAATTTCATGGAATTGGCTCGGCTTCGCGGCTCCATCGGCACGGCTCTAGACCCAGCAATAGTGGTGGCTTGGCTCGCGGCTCGGCTCCACTTCGCGGCTTAGGAATAGTGTCTTCTTCTCCAGAATGATTCTGCGTTCTGTTTCTTCTGCGTTTTCTCTGTGAATTCACTTCATTTGGCTTCTTTGGACATTTTTCATTACAAAAACTCATCCAAACCAAAACAATAACCGCCTATACCCATTTAAATTGGGTTTACACGATCAAAACTCAAAATCAAAAATTTACAGTGAGCCTCTTGGAAAATTACAGAAGACATATCCCATACCATAAACAGCGAAGGATCACATATTTAAACTCCAAACAACATTCTTTTCTATTTTTATTAACTAACAGGCTCCCTAAGTCAATCAAATTCATTCTCCGATACCACTTGAAGGAATTGAACATAGACAGAGCATGCACGGTGGACATAAAAATGGAAGAACAACAATATAAACAGAGTATTGGAGTAGCATGGTGGAATGAAAACATACCTCTTGGAGCTTTAAAAACTTGAAGAATATGGTTGAATGGCTTGAAACACAGAAACAGCTTTCTTCTTCATCCATCCATGAACACCAGTGAAGCTTCCGTCCACTGTCTTCCTTTCTTCCTCCGGTGAAAGTCAATAATGCTAGGCTTTTCAGTTCACAGAATATTCCACAGCCTAATTTTCTGTTGGTGAGCACATAATTTTGAATGAAGAAAAATTATCACAGATTTTCACTGGCTATTATTTTAGCTATCTGTTGGCTTTCTTCTGTTATAGCCAAAACCAGTGAAAAACCAAAAGCTAGGAAAGCTAAACAGCCACGAGAGAGAGAGAAAGCCAAGAGCCTCTAGAAAAAAATATTTTTATTTATTTATTTTTCTTTTATTTTATTTTTCCACACAGAAAACCAAGAGTCATGAAACCAAAAATAATTATTTTGATAAAAATAATATTCCCAGAATTTAATATCCAAATATTATTTACAAAATAAATTTTGACTTCACCCTAAACTTTTCTGAACTGTGTCTGGAAAAATCCTATGGTCTAGGCTATTGGGCCAAAATAATATTTATTATTTTTTCTGAACCCGAAAAGCCCAAAATAATAAACATTAATTATTTTTCTTGGGATTAAATAAATAACCCAATAAATAATTAGTGAACCCAAATGAACCAAAAAATAATTAAAGTTTAATTATTTATTTCTTGGGATTTAATTAAATAAATAACCCAATAAAAAATTAAGTAATAATTATTTTTTTCTAGTTTAAGTTCTGGTTAATTTTCTAATTATTCAAACTGGAACCAGGTCCTGAATAATTAATTAACCAATTAAACAGATAATAAATTTCTCTCCATTTATTTTATTCCAGTCCAATAATAAATTAGACTTCCCGAATAAAATAAAACTCCCTCAACTGAGATCATTTTCTCAATCCAAAAATTAATTAGGATTTACGGGCTATTCCGAGGACCAAAAAGACACATTGTCTTGGCTACTAAGATGACCAAAATACTCCTACTATATAAATAGATGTATTTTGCATTTTAAATATTTTCTAATATCACCATAAGAAAATATTGACCCTAAGGACAATGCTGCATTAGCAAAGTCTTCGACCTACAAGTGAAATGACTAAAATACCCCTCTACACATCGCCGTACATTTAGAGAGGAAGAAGTGTACTAACACCTCTCTAAATGACATCTACCATCCTTAAGCTTCTAGTCCAATGATCCACGACTTCCTGGAGTGTTTTCGCTTTCCAAGGGAGCTACCCTAAAGCAAATATCCAAGTCACATTTCCTAAGGCCCTGGATATTTAGATCATTCAGACAACCACAAGGGGCGATATAGTGTAGAAACTATCTTGTACAAGTCTGTCTTAACTAACTAGTCACACATACCTAACATGCAAGTATATTGACCATTTGATAGAACCTCAACTATAGCATATCAAAGCATATGCTTCCAGCTTCACCAGACCACCAACTCATACTCAAGTCATAGAGTACTAGTCCACGCTGTAGTGGTAGTAGTCTAGGTTTCTACCATATAGTACTTTTTAGAAAATACTACTACAGGTCTTGTTCTACGTATTCGAAATACGCCTATGTCATGAAGTGGGTAGATTACTCACTGGCTAAAGGTAAGTCATTCCCCATTTAGAATTTATAACATAATAACCTAAACATAAAAAGATTCCCATTCTCATCAATCGATTAAGAACAACTGTTTATGTGTTTAAATAACCCATGATCCATACCTTACTGTGAAAGACCTCCATTCGCATGAATCACTTATTTAAACACAATGGGTCTGTTCTAAACGAAAATGTACACAAATAAAGAAAATAAATTCTTTTATTAACATATTCGATATTTTCAGCAGAAAACTAGTCTAAGAGGACACATATTCCAATAGGGGATAGTGACAGGGACAGACCGGTAGTTACACGAATTCGATAACAAGCTAGTAGGGTTAACAGGGGTCAAAGTTCATCCGCCACTGTGTCAGCACCACACGAGGTTTCAAGGGAACTTTCTGCTGGAGAAAGATTGCCTCCATCTCCACCTCCACCGTTTGCACCACCATTACCATACACCAGCTATAGCCATGCTTGGGACTAGTACACCGATAGACATGCCTACTGCTCTGGCTATGGTGGCTCAAGCTATGCAAAGTTAGCAATTGCTACAGCAAAAATAGATAAGGGTTCAGCAAGGGCAGCAGCAGTTGCAACGAGATTAGGAATGCAAATTTCAGAGGAATGACTCGGGAGCTCGATCATCCTATGAGAGGATCAAGAAGATGGGACTTCCAACATTCAATGGTTTAGGAGGGCCCGAGAGAATGGAGGAGTAGATTAAAGAGCTGGAGCATCATTTTGAGACCATAAAGGTCCCTAATGGAGTTAAACCGAAGGTAGCTATTCTGTTCTTGATTGGTGAAGCACTGAGATGGTAGAAATGAGTGAAGTCCATTTACTGCTAGGGTGAGGAACCGTTCACGTGGGGAAAATTCAGGGAAATATTTCTGAAGCAGTACTTCCCAGACACATTTAAGATAGAGAAGAAAAATCAGTTCTTTGAGTTGGTGCAGACTGAACAGATAAGTGTGACTAATTACGCACTCAAATTTAACTTGTTAGGAAAGTATGTACCGGTAGTCACGCGAGATCCTAGCTCATGTACCAACCGATTTGTGCATGAGTTGTTGGCTAGAATTCATGGAAGGTTGTCCGCAATCAGACCTAGCACCTGCAAGAAAGCTTATTAGTAGAGTTTGGGCATTGAGGTAGAGTTCAAGAGATTTGATGCAGATAGGGACAGGAAGAGACCGAGATCAGTATTCAGCTAGGGATAGGGGTCCAAGCTAGTGGTCAGTTAAGAATAGAGTGTTGGACCGGGTTTTAGTCAGGGTTCGAAATTCAAGCCGGTATCTATGGGTCAGCCTGATGCAAAGATGAGAGATTTTCCCAGTCAGGTCAAGCTGGCTGCATCAGGGGCACCAACAGTTAGTATAGCGCGGTCTATGGCTTATAATACCAACATACTCTAGAAGGAATGTGCCACATATGGCAAGAGGTATAACACTCCACTACCTACAAACCCAAATAAGACGGGATGTTGCCCCGTCCAAAGGACCAGGGGTCTTTATAACTAGGTACAAAAGAAAATTTCTAAAAGAAATAATGCGATAATCTTATTACAACCAAAGTCAAAACTTATACAAGTCTAAAAATTTAAAACTAACAATCATCTCTCAAAATTAATACAAAGATGAAATAGAATAAATCTAAACAACTAGCTCTTATTCATCCAACCTACTTTGCAAAAGCGCTCCCCTGAAAACATGATGGAATATCATGTAAAGATTGGCATCTCAGTAAGTCCCATGTGTGCGAATGTCATATATAAACATTTCATGCATGTAGGTTTATCAAAACCACAAAATATGTTTGCAAGTTATTTTCATTAATAAATAGCTATTCAAGGCATTGCTCAACATATTTAAAGCAGTTCTCAATAAATCATCATCTTGTCATAATCATAAGTTCATTAAGTAGAGAGTAACAATGATTCAACATCACAATATCAAGGCAATATCATGACCACCATCATGATAGCTCCCAGTGTAACCATGCAACACTAGGCAGTGGGTGATCTACCCACTAGGGTAAGATATTCCTTTTTCTCTACACAAAATATACATGTTGTCCAATCTGGGTAAATAAAGTATACATGGACCAATATGCTAGCTCGGACCGGCCTGACTAGGTAGTACTGTCGCCTCTCTAAGTTGAGTTCATTTTCTGGAGGTGGCCTCCTACCAGAAGACTCACTCTAACTCTTCAAGACTAGTACCACTAGCCTACCCCAACTAAGTACTCAACATTCTCTTTTTAGGGGTAGAATCATTTCTCTTGTTTTCACCAACATTAATTATCTTGTCATTGCAAAACATGATTTTTCACAATAAGTTTTCTTTTAAAACGTTTAGTAACAAAGAAAAGAAATCATTTTCAGTTTAAAAGTTAAGATTTGACAAACTCCTTTAGAGAATAAAATATTCACGTTCTTAAATCAAGCATCAAATCATCATAATCTACCAACGTCTCAACCCACATGTCAATCATCTCATTGACACCATTTAAATATATGCAAAATACTTGCAAACATGTAATATTTTTTAAAACAGGTATGTAGAAACTTACTTGGATAATTCAACAGCTAAACCAAAATCAACTGATTGCCCTCACTTCAACTTCTTCCTTATCTAGTATCAACAATTCCAAAATCAGAACCTAAACTACACATTACCTAGCCACTATCAATTCATGGCATCCAAACTGATTAACTCATCATATTACATTCATAATTTTCCCTTGTCATGCTATTGATCATAAAACATGCAGTCATCCACGTCAAACCACAATATAATAACTCCAATACTCAACCAGCATTAAATCATCATAATACGCCCAATTAACATCAAAAGATCCTATTTTAGCCAACACAGTACAAATCTCGATTCATCATAACCAGATATAATAATGTCCTATCAAACATGTTTTGGCTAGTCCCCGCACCATCTTATTTAACAAACTAATCCATTCATGCTTTCATGCTAGACTCTATAAGCATTCTTAAATCAATACCACAAGGATCAAGTCCATTTAAACTAGAAAAAAAATAGTCTGCGAATTAGACTCGAGAAGCGGGACAACTCTTTAGTGATCAACCTTGAGTTCAATGGAGAAGAAGACATTTGGCTCTCTTGGTTCTTCTTGTTCGAGATTCACCAAGAAAAGGGAGAAAGTTAGTCTTTTCTAGACGTGATTTAGGTGGAAAAAGAAAGAAAGAATGATGAGAGAGATTGATAGAAGGACTGGGGTTGTTTACCTTAAGTGTTGTTTCTATTTTGGAATGATCTTGGAGTGTGCTAGCCAAAACTTTAAGGGAAGCAGAAAGCTACCTGCTTTCATGAGTAATGGGGATTTCGTTGGTTTTATGAAAGAAAAGGTTGGGTTGAGGTATTTGGTTGTTTGGAGGAGTTCTACCTTGCTAAGGACTCTTGATCACAAGAGCAAGGTTGGACAGCTTTGGGTCTCCCTAGTTTAGCCAAAATTGGCTAATAGTTTGGAGAGGTTGAAGGCTATGTTTTGATGCTTGAAGTGGCCGAAATTCTGAAGAGAAAAAAGAGAAGAATAGAGCTGGTTTCAATCCTTGATATGGTGAGATTGAGAGAGGAATGAATGTTTTTGCACACGTTGTGTTTTTTTGCTCAACAACAAGAGAGTGTTTGAGAACTAATTGGTCTGGAAATTTCATGCATGTGTGTGTATGTAGGGTGGCCAAATTTAGGGAGAAAGATGGGGAGAAAATCTGGTTGATTAATTGATTAAAGAGGCCTTGATTGATTAAAACCTCTTAGGTAAGTTTTCCCCTTTATTTAGGGAATTTGAAAGGAAATAAAGGCTCATCAAGGTGGCGGCTAAGGTTGGTTTTATTCCAGAAAATTCCATTAATAAAAATGGAATGTTGATCCAAGAATTAATGTAGGGAATATCCTAATTTATTTTAGGCAAAAAAAATTAATTAAGGAATAATTAATTATATTAGGTGATAAAATCTAGGTTCTTGGAATAAAGCTGAAATTTCCTTTCCTTAAATATTAGTTTTCGAAAAAGGCCATGAATATTGGGAAAATATTTATTTCCTTTAAAGCTTTGGACAAGATCTCTTTATTTCCAAATAAACTCTTTAGAGAAACTAACTTTGGGAAACTTTCCTCCTTTTGAAAATTGTAGCTATAATATAGTTTCCAAAATAGATGTTCCTATAATTTTCTTTCCATAATAAAATCCTTGAGTAAGATCTTTAGAAAGTTCTAGATGATAAAATAATTAAACTTCCTGAAAGTTTGGAATAAAACATAATTAGAGAATGATAGGAATTTAATTTATATTAATTCCTTTTAGGGAAACTCAAAATAATCAACTTCCTACATTTTAGGAATTGGAAACCTAGGGTGGCGGTAACCCTAGAGCATTTGGCCAATGGGGGTGAAAAAAATAAGGAAAAGAGTTTAATGAGAATTAAGAAAGTCAAGGTTTGCAAGAGTTAGGATTTGAACTCAATTCCACCAAGAAACAAACACCAAGTCTTAACCACTAGACCACAATATCACTTATTTAAACATTCCTCCAACAAATTCCCTTAACTCCCACTTACTTCATTTCCATTCTAATAATTCCTACTTAATAAAACGAAATCTCAACCCACTCACCCAACACATCTATATCAAAATAAATATATTCATGAAATAGCAAACTTATGGATCACATGAACTCACGAAAATGGTTCAAATTACGAAGTGCACTATAAAATGTTGTGCTATGCATGACTTTTTCATATAATAAAGGTGGTTTAAAATGGGGTATTACAGGAGGCATTTGGGAGAATACTGGCGGGCTCTAGGCAGCTGCTTCAGATATAGCAAAATAGGTTATAAGATTGGTTAGTGCCCTGAGCCAGTTTCAAAATTGACTCAAGTAGCAGTTAGCGCACAGCAACCGAAGGCAGGGGATCAAAAACAGATGACTAATGCTTGAGTCTTTGCTCTTACCCATGAGGAGGCTGAGATGGTTGATGATGTGGTGATAGGTACAATTCTAATTAATTTTGTGCCTACTATTGTATTATTTGATTATGGATAATCGCATTCGTTCATATCTCGTAGGTTTGCTAAGGCTTTAAAGTCAGATCCTACTTATTTAGTTGACTCATATAGAGTAGTTGTACCCAATAAAAAAGTTTTGGTCTCTAATTTGGTTCATAAGGGTTGTCGAGTAGCAATTGGAGATGAGGAGCTTGATGTGAACTTAATCCAAATTAATATGGTTGATTTCGATATGATTTTGGAAATGGATTGTTTAGTTAATAATCATGCATTGCTAGATTATCGAGAGAAGAAAGTGCAATTTGCCTTACCAGGCTAAGCCGTATTCTACTTCTAGAGTAAAGGGAGAGAATTGGATAGAAGATCTATGCCTGTTATTTCTATAGTTAGGGCTCGCAAGCACTTATAGAAAGGATGTGATGTATACTAAGAATGCGTGGTGGAGACGAGGAAGTAAGAATCGTGGATTGAACATATCCCAGTTGTAAATGAGTTTCAGGATGTGTTTCCAGAAGATTTGCAGGGGTACCACCTGAGAGAGGAGTCAACTTCGAAATTAGCTTGATTCTAGGAGCTGAACTAATTTTGAAAGCACCATACCATGTAATTAAAAGTACAACTTCAGGAATTATTGGATAAAAAGTTCATATGTCTTAGTGTGTCACCATGGGGTGCGCCCATCTTGTTTGTGAAGAAGAAGGACAGAAGTATGAGGATGTACATTAACTACCTAGAGCTGAATAAGACAACGGTGAAGAACAAATACCTACTCCCCAAGATTGATAATCTGTTTGACCAGCTGAAAGAAGCGAAGCTGTTCTCCAAGATAGATCTATGTTCTGGGTATCATCAGCTACGAATCAAATCGGAGGATATACTGAAAAGTATTTTCAGAACTCGATATGGACATTATGAGTTCTTAGTCATGCCTTCAGTTTAACCAACGCACCAACAGCATTTATGGAGTTGATGAATTGGGTGTTCAAGGATGAACTGGATCAGTTCGTTGTGGTATTAATTGATGATATTTTAGTTTATTCCTCCTCTGAAGAAATGCATCGGGCACATTTAAGGGTGGTACTGCAAAGACTTAGAAAGCAGAAGTTGTATACTAAATTCAATAAGTATGACTTCTGGCTTAAGAGTGTGGCTATTCTAGGGTATGTGATTTCTGAAAGAGTCTTCGTTGATCCTAGGATGATTGAAGCAACCATTGAGTGGCCCAAGCCAACCAACGCGTCAGAAGTTAGAAGCTTCTTGGGGTTGGTTGGATATTACTGGAAGTTCGTAGAGGATTTTTCTAGAATCGCTACACTATTGACTCAGTTGACCCAAAAGAGAGTTCAGTTTAAATGGAGTGAAGCTTGCGAGAAGAGTTTTTTGGAATTGAAGAAGTTACTAATGTTAGCACCTGTGTTAGCATTACCGTCTGAGGCAGGAGGATTTACTATCTATAGTGACGCTTCGAAGAACGATTTGGATTGTGTGCTAATGTAGAATAGAAGAGTGATAGCGTATACTTCTCACCAGTTGAAACCCTATGAACAAAATTACCCAACTCATGACTTGGAGTTGGTATCTGTGGTGTTTACACTGAAGATCTGGAAACATTATCTATATAGAGAGACCTGCGAAGTTTTTATTAATCATGAGGCAACGGTGCTGGTTGAAGTTGCTCAAGAACTATGATTTGAAGATCAGCTACCATCCTGAAAAGGCCAATGCTCTTAGTAGGAAGAGGTCCAACATTTTACCAACTTTATTTACTGATCAGGATCAACTTATTGCGGAGTTTGAGAGGTTGGAATTGAAAATGGTACAACCGACTTCAGGGTGTTTGGCTACCTTGGTGGCACAATCATCATTGGATGAGAGAATTAAGGTGGTTCAACCGAGGGATGAGGAATTAGAAAAGAAGAGAGACGTCGCTCTTGGAGGCGATTAGCTAGACTTTCAGATTCACCCAGATAGTAGTCTATGCTATAGAGGCATATTGTATGTCCCTAATAATGAAGCACTGAAAATCGAGGTTCTTAAAGAAGTGCACAACACGAAGTTTTTAGTTCACCCGGGAGGGACCAAGATGTACGGGAATCTCAAGAGGAACTTTTGGTGGAATGGAATGAAGCCAAGTATGGGTGAGTATGTATCTAAGTACTTGGTGTGTCAGCAAGTTAAGGCCGAACACCAAAGACCTGATGGAACGCAGAAACAGGGGAGCCATGGACGGAAAAAAAAAGCAGAGAGAAAAATAAAACGCGAGCCATAAAGGCCATGCGGAAGCGTGAAGATCATACATTTGCGTTTCTTAACCCTCCTAGGTTGCGTAGGAATAGATTGAACGGCTGGAATCGCCTCGCTTTGCACACTTGAAGGAGCTTCCGGTTGAACACCCGCTAGCCTTCGACTTCGCCTTGTTTGCATTAACGCTTAGCTCTCCAGCTCTCGGGATATTCCTCAGCCTAACCTCTAGTTGGTGAACACAATGGGAAAGAGAAACGGTCTCAATTCTCCTTGGTTCACTCACTATTGTTAGCAAAGAACAAGGAGAAAACGAGAAGAAGAAACGTGAGAGAGCAAGAGAGAGACGTGAGTCCTTGAGCCTAGGGAAAGAATTAGATTTTTTTTTCAAATAGTTGTTTTTGAGTTAGCCTAAACTAGGTCTCCCCATATCTGATAAACATATCCCCGAGATTTCAAAACACCCGGATGTTATCCTGAGAATCAGTTTGGCCAACCCTAAACTCCTCTTAACCGTATCTGGAAAAACCCTAAGGTCCAAGCTATTGAGTTATTATTTTTCTTAGACCCAAAAAGCCCAAAATAATAAATATTAATTATTTATTTCCTGGACTTACATAAGTAACCCAATAAATAATTAATGAGCCCAAATGAACCATAATAATTTATCTTTAATTATTTATTTCTTGGGCCTATATAAATAACCCAATAAATAATTAAACATTAATTATTTCCCCTAGTTTAAGCCCAGGTTAATTTCTTAATTATTCATACTGGACCTAGGCCCTGAATAATTAATTAACCAAATAAACTAAATAATTAATTTCTCTCAACTCTTATTTTATTTATTTATTTATTTTATTCCAGTCCAATAATAAATTAGACTTCCTGAATAAAATAAAATAAAACAAAATAAAATAAAATCCTCTTCAACTGAAACCAATTCCTCAACCCAAAAATAGATAGGACTTATGGGCTATCCCGAGGACCAAAAAGACACATCGCCTTGGCTGCTAAAATGACCAAAATACCTCTGCTATATAAATAGTTGTATTTTACATTTTAAATATTTCCTAATATCACCATAAGGAAATATTGACCCCAAGGACAATGCTGCATTCGCAAAGTCTCCGACCTACAGGTGAAATGACTAAAATACCCCTCTATACATCGCCGTACATTTAGAGAGCAAGAAGTGTACTAACACCCCCCTAAATGACATCTACCATCCTTAGGCTTCTAGTCCAATGGTCCACGACTTCCTGGAGTGTTTCCGCTTTCTAAGGGAGCTACCCTAAAGCAAACATCCAAGTTATGTTTCCCAGGGCCCTGGATAATTTAGACCATTCGGACAACCACAAGGGGCGATATAGTGTAGAAACTATCTTGTATAAGTCTGTCTTAACTAACTAGTCACACATACCCAACATGCAAGTATATTGGCCCTACGATAGAACCTCAACTATAGCAAATCAAAGTATATGCTTCCAGCTTCGCCAGACCACTAACCCATACTCAAGTCGTAGAGTACTAGTCCATGCTGTAGCAGTAGTAGTCTAGGTTTCTACCATACAGTACTTTGAGAAACCACTACTGCAGGTCCTGTTCTACGTATTCAAAATACGCTTATGTCATGAAGTGAATGGACTACCCACTGGCTAAAGGTAAGCCATTCCCCATTTGGAATTCATAACATAATAACCTAAACATGATGAGGTTCCCAGTCTCATCAATAGGTTAAGAACAAATGTTTATGTGTTAAATAACCCGTGATCCATACCTTACTGTGAAACACCACCATTCACATGGATCACTTATTTAAACACAATGGGTCTGTTCCAAACGAAAATCGTGCACAAACAAAAAGTAAATTCACAAACAATTTCTGAAAATAAATTCTTTCATTAAAATATTCGATTTTACATCAGAAATATAGTCTAAGAGGGCATACAATCCAACAAGACCTGCTGGATTACTCAAGCCCTTGGAAATTCCGGTGTGGAAATAGGAGCATATCACTATGGACTTCATTATTAGGTTACCAAAGTCCAAGACGGGAAAAGACACTATCTGGGTAGTAGTGGATCGTCTAACCAAATTAGCACACTTTATGCCTCTGAAGGTAAGAACTTCTATAGAGGAATTGGTTAGGATGTACATGGATGAGGTTGTCAAGTTGCACGGGGTACCTGTAAGTATAGTATCAGATAGAGATACCAGGTTTGTGTCCCAGTTTTGAAATAGTTTCAACGAGGCTATAGGAACTCCTATCATACTTAGCACTACTTTTCATCATCAAACTGATAAATAATCTGAGAGGACAATTTAGACATTGGAGGATATGCTGCGAGCTTGTGTGTTAGACTTCAAGGGAAGTTGGGTTGACAATTTGACATTGGTGGAGTTTTCTTACAATAACAGTTACCAACCTAGCATTAGGATGGCACCTTATGAAACTCTTTATGGACGGAAGTGTAGATCTCCAATCAGCTGGGATGATATAGGTGAAAGGAGCATAACTAGACCAGAGTTAATGTAAATTGCCTCAGAGAAAGTACAAGGTTATCTGGGAAAGATTGAAAGCTACCCAAGACTTTCAGAAGAGTTGGGCTGATAGCAAATGAAGGCCATTGGAGTTTCAGTATGGTGAAAAAGTGTATTTGAAGGTATCACGCACGAAAGGTGTAATGAGATTTGGTAAGAGTGGGAAGCTAAACCCAAGGTATGTGGAGCTGTATGAAATCCTTGAGAAAATAGGTGATTTAGCCTATTAGTTAGCCTTGCCACTAGCGTTGTCTAGGATACATGGTGTTTTTTATGTGTCTCAATCATGGCAGTATGTGTCTGATCCAAGCCATATTATGGAGATGTCTATTAGGTTTTATGATCATGCAATCATATTACAGGCGGAATTAAAATGCTAAACTTCACCCCGGATCACCTTATATGCGATTAATGGACCAAAGAAAAGGATGAAAAATTACCTACAGTGGCATCTCTGTAAATAAAATTTTCTTCTCTGTTGAAGGCATGATCCAGCAAAAGGTACTATTCGATTGTAGCCAATCAGCAACCAAAGAGAATGACTTCTCTATTTGTTCTGTCAACGTACTACAACCCAAGTATAGGATCGCCTCGAATATAGTCCATATGAGGACTCACTCAAGCGCCACCAGAATTCTATGCTAGCAGAATGTATTCTTGGTGGCTAGGGTTCATATAAAGAACAGAAGAATAAGAGAAATTAATTTCAGAGAAAAATGATTTTCTTCACAATAATTTTTTTTTTTTTACCCAAAACCACGGCATACATATCACAAAAATAATCCTCCGTGTTTGGTAATTAGAATCCATAAAGAATAAGAATTCTTTAATTACCAATTGTAATTGTAATTATTGTTAATTACAATTTGACCAATAAATTATAAATAATTATAATTATAACACTCCACACCCTAGGTACCTAGATAGGGCAGGATGTCGCCCCATCCAAAGGATTAGGGGTCTTTATAACGAGGAATGAAATAAAACAAAAACTGCTAAATAAAATTAAAAGAATAATTCCATTACATCCGAAAGCAAAACTTATACAAATCTGGAAAATCAAAGCTAATAAGTGTTTCTTGAAAGAAATTCAAAACACAACTAAATAAATAAATTGGAGCTCAACCCTAGCTTCGCCCCACTCACTAAAAGCAATCCTCTGAAAACATGATATAAAAGGTGTGAGATAGACATCTCAGTAAGTCCCGTGTGTACAAATGCCAGTTATAACCATTTCATGTATGCAGGTTTATCAAAACCACAAAATCGTGTTTGCAAACCAATCTCATCAATAACAGTCGTACAAAGGAGCTTTGCTCAATAAATCCAAAATAGTTCACAATAAATCACTGTTTCATCACAATCACAATTCATTAAATAGGGACTAGCAAATGATTCAACGATATATTAACACAATTCATATCATGGTTACCACCATGATAGCTTTCCAATGTATTCTTTCAACAAAGAGGCAGTGGGAAATTCACCCACTAGGTGAGATACTCCTCCATCTCTACACCCAACATTCCGGTTGTCCAATTCGGATCAACAATGTCCACATAGACCAATATACTAGCTCAGACCGGCCTGACTAAGTAGTACTGTCGCCCCTCCAAGTTGAGTTTATCTTCTGGAGGTGACCTCCTGTCAGAAGACTCACTCTTACTCTTCGAAACTAGTACTACTAGCCTACCCCTGCTAAGTACTCAACGCTCCCCGATTAGGAGCAGAATCATTTTCCCTTTTTCAAAAGTCTTGATTAGTTTGATTGCAAAACGTGTGTTTTTGTAATAGCGTTTTCAAATCGTTTGACAATGGTTTAAGAAATCATTTTCGAAATTAAACAATTAAAATTTAGCAAACTCATTTTGAAAATAAACCATCCACGTTTCCAATCCAAATCTCACAACAATCCAACATAACTCATCATTTTTAGTCATGGCTCAATCATTGTGTCAAAACATCATATTGACATCAATTCCAAATAACATTGTAAAAATTGCTTGCAACCAAGTAACATTTATCAAAACAGTTATGCAGGGACTTACTTGGATATATCACAGCCAAATCCAACTCAATCGATTGCTCTAATTTCCACTCCTTCCTTATCTAGAGCAAATAACCCCGCAATTAGAATTTAATCGCTCCACTCATTATTTCATACAACATGACTCTTCATGAGTTCGTTATTTACCTAGCATCCATGGTATTTAATTCACTAAATCACATATATAACTTTCCTTTACGATTCTATTGATCATGACCATGCATTGATCTAGATCAATTCATCACATGACATTTTCCATATTAAGCAAACATAAAATCATCATAAATAGCCCCATAAACATTAAAAGATCCCATCTTTTACCTATTTAGCATGGATCTAGGTTCATCATGTCAAGATACATCAATGTCCTATCTCATACATGCTTTGTCTATGGCTTTCATCGACATGCTCATCAATCTAATATATTCATGCTTTCATACTAGACTCCATAGGCATCCTTAAGTCAATATTTTGAAGTTTAAGACCTTTTAAATCAATAAAAATAGAATCTTGATTACTTCTTAGCGATTTAGACTTAAATCACGGCAACTCCTTGTTGACTAGCTTGAGTTTGATCAATAGTTGAAGAGTTTGGATCGCTTGGATGACCTTGATCAAGATCCCCAAAGAATGGGTAAAATCAGTCCCTTATGATTGAGATTTAGGAGAAGAAGACGAGAGGAATTGAAGACGAGTTGATGAAGAGTTGAGGAGTTGCTTACCTTAGAGTTGGTTTTCAGCTTTAATGGAGTTTTGGTGCTGTTTTGGTCCATATATGAAGGAGGGTTGGCGGCTGGAATTTCTAAGCAATGGAGGGTATTTAGGGTTTGTTTGAGGTTGTTTGATGAAGGAGATAGGTTAGGCTGAGGTTCTTTAAGGTTTAGGTGTTTGAAGAAGTTTTGGCCTTGCTAAGGTTTCTTGATCAAAATAGAAAATTGTTCAATTTTGGTGTTCTCTAGGGCTGCCGAGGTTTTGGAGGGGAATTAGAGTTGGTGGCTGCTGTGTTTGTGAAGCTGAAGGTGTTGAGATTCTGGACAGAAAGAGAGGAGAAATCTAATTGGTTTTGGGCCCTTCTAATAGCGAAAATAGGAGAGGAAGAATGGCCTTTGTGCAGCTGTTTTTCTGCTTGATAACTAGGAACTTTTGTGCAGATGTTGTGCTGGAATTTATGGTTGAATTAGGGCTGAAGGTGGCCGAAATCTGGGAGAAGAGGAGAAGGGAAAATTACTGATTTTCTGGCTGCTTCTTGGACGGAATTAGGAAGGGAAAGATTAGGGTTTGTGTAGCTATTTGCTGGTCTGCTGGAGGGGTTTTTTATGTGGGGTTTTGGCTAAAAATTTCATGTGTGTGTGTGTGTGTGTGTGTGTGTGTGTGTAACAGTGACGAAAATTCTGAGGGTCTAGGGCTAAGATTCTAGTTTCCTTTTGGCTAAAAACAAGTCCTAATTGGTTAAGGTTTTCTTAGCCAATCCTAGCTAGGTTTTGAAGAGTCTTTTGGTAGGTTATTTCTCTTCATTGTGGCGGCAGTTTTGAGAGGATTTTCCAGAAAATCTTAGAGGAGAATTAGGTCATCTAATTAAAAAATAGTTTAATTAATTTCCTATATTAAATTGGGTAATAGCTATTAAATAATTATTAGAAAATAAAAATTCTGGTTTCCTATTCATATCTACTGAAATTTTCCCTAAAGGCTTCGAAAATTCCTGGATTTATCCAAGAGATAAATACTTCATTTAAATTCACCTCTAAGCCTTTTTATTTCCATCAAGAAAATATTATTTGAAAGAAGATAAAATATGGGAATTTATTTACTCGAAAATATTACCTATATGCTTTCTTATATATATTTTTCTCTACTAATATATTATTTAGATATTGCTAAAAGAAAATCTAGAGTAGTAATCTTTAGAATTCTCTACAATATTATGATAAGATATTAGAACCAAAAATCTAATTTGTTCTCAAATATTTTATAAAATAATTTTTAAATAAATTACTCTCCTAATTTATTTTTCTCTTCTTAGGAAATTAATTTCCTAGTGGCCATTCTCCTAGGGATTTCGGCCAAGTAAGGGAAAAATTAGGGAAGGAGGAACGAAAATAAGAGAATGAAAATGATTTGAAATAGTTAGGATTTAAACTCAAGCCCGTCAAGGTTTAAATGCCAAGTTTTATCCACCAAGCTACATTTTCTTTCTAAATATTCTCCTAACAACTCCATTGATTTCCTCCCACTTGCTTTACCCCTTTCTCTAATAAACTCTCCTCAATAAATGAAAGCTCAAGCAATCCAACTACTTCAACAACAAATTAATTCATGCAATCCACAACTAATAATTTCATGAAAAATAATTCAAATTATCAAATGTGGTATAACTCAATATGACATGCATGACTTCTCCCACACTTACCAAAGACGGTCTAACATGGGATATTACAATAATTCGACCACAACTTCTTCTTTTCACAATCAACCTTGTAATGTTATCAAATAACATCTTGAGCACTCAATCATCTACTGTATGTAACCTATTAGGTTTCCCAGTCTATTGGTAGCAAGATATGAATTAATCTAAATATCTTTAAGATTAATAATCCTTGACAATTTAGAATTAACTTATTAGTCCAATTATGATTGATTTATTAATTTTAAAAATTAATAAATTCATATTCAACAAATCATGAGCGGTATCTATCAACATATCATGACTACCCAAAAGTCCAGAAAGTGAAGTAGATTAACATGAACTTTTCAATAGCAAACAACAGTACAATAAACTCATTTCACCATTCAATATCTCATCAGTTTAGAGTACGGAATTAGTGCCAACTCCTTTCAGAATAATAAATTAATTCTGGCCCGAATATTTTAGTGCTTATTCCTGGAATCCACTACTCATCATATGTATCAATTGGAACAATTTCCAATACACAATCATCTTGGCCAAGAATTTCTCAAGTAGTGATTCCTAAAAGTGGTTGTGAACTATTCGCCCTTACTATTAGGAGTGGTGAATTCTTTATTGATCATCTCAACTACTTTTGTTTGCTTCATATTGTACCCAATATCAATCCCATAGACGATCTTGTCTGGAATCTAGATATTGGAATCAAAGTCCAATACTTAGCAATAAAGTACCTTGGAGATCTCAAGTCTAAAGATATTTGCACATTTGCTATGATGAGATTCTATCACTAGCACTAAATAGTTATTCATATGATTATCTCATAATAGGTCATCCAATATACTTGTTTTGATAACAAGTATCCACGTGTTAATTTTCGATATCACAATACTTGCAGATGTGAGAACCACCACCTGATCAAATCAGGAAGTAAAACACGTGCTAGTCTTAATGCATTAATGATGTCCTATCTTATTAATACTATAACTAAGGATAATTTAAATACAAATACTATTCAATGTAGTAAGAACCTCACATCATGATCTCTATCATGATTTTTCTAATACAGTATTGTACTTGGAACTTTATCAAATAAATATCTTGCACAAAAGTATAAATAAAATAAATTAAAAGATAAAGAATGCCTTGTTTTATTCAATAATGTACAATATACAGAATACATACGATTGCGTCTAGGGTATAACACTAACAATGTCGCCTTTGCGAGTACAGAAAGACTTGACTTGACTAACAATGTCGCCTTTGCGAGTACCAGTAAGGATCGTGGATAGGAAGCTTTAAGTTCTGATACGGAAGACGATACCTTATGTTAAAGTGCAGTGGTCAAACCATTCTGAACGGGAAGTGATTTGGGAATTGGAGGAAGAGTCACGTCAGAAGTATTCTTTCCTATTCGAGGACCAAGGCACGTAAGTTTCGAGGATGAAACTTTCTGTAAAGGGGTGGAATGTGAACCGACAAACCCTTTTACTTCATGGGCCTCATGAGTTGTGGATTTTACTTAATTAGTGGGTTAGGGTCCATATGTCATTGCGGTTAAGTGTTAATATTTAAAGTTACTGGATTAAGTTGTAATTATTCAATTAGAAGCTTTTATTAATTACTAAATTATAGGCCCTATCACAACGTTCTGAGCAATTAGGTTGTTTTGTTCAGAGACTGTTCCAAAAGATGAGAGAAAATGGGGGAGTGAAGAATCTAAGAAGGGGCTTGAGCCTTTAGTGACAAATCCTAGTGAGATAGTCTCCCTCTTGTCTCTAATGGAATCAATAGCATAGTTGATGTGTTTTGTTCTTGAATTGAAAATAAGGTTTTTAGGGTTTTGAATTGGGGAAATTTTGATTAGAGAATTAATTGTTTTGTTTGAGTATTAATTAAGGTGTTTAAGCATTTGGTGGCTTGAGTGGAAGCTTTAGGTGGATTCTTAGTATCTGAATTCCGTAGGTAAGGAAATTGGATTTCCTACATTTTGATTCTAACTACTGTTTTCTACTAAATTGAGTGTGTTGTTAAATCCCTATGAAATTGATATTTTGATTATAAGAAAATGGTATTGAGCATGGCTTGATTATTTGCTAAATTCTGTTATGGTTATGTTGACGAAAATTATGGTTTTTAAGCTATGTTCTGGTTTCTGATTCATGAGATGTTGAATTACTTGTGGGTTTGCTTTGGTAGGGAATTCCTAACTTTAGAAGCTATAAGGCCCTACTAGGGGGATACAATACCTAGGACAAGCTAAGGCCCTTCTTCTAATGGGATATAATAATTGGAAGACTAGTCAATTAAGCCAAACTAATTCCCCAAGCATGATTCTTTCTTGTGAGTTAAATGGAAGTTTTAAGTATGTATTATGTTGCCTCTAAACAGTTTTGTGCATAAAATAGTGTTCTTTGGAAAAGAGGATGGTTAGGTTACTTTTTGGGGTCAATGTGTTGCAAGTTGGCTTCTTTCTGTTTTGAAAATCTTGTTGTTAACTGTTTTGAAAATGTATATATTTATGTAGCATGGTCAATCCTAGGTAAGTTAGATTTTCTTACTAAGCTAGTGAGCTCACTCTTTATTTATCATCGTGCAGGTTCTCAATTAGATGGAGAAAAATTAGATGAATGGTTTGATGAGGACTTCAAGTGATTAGCTTAAGCATTCATTATGTTTCTTTTTTTGTACGATTGTAATGGAATTGGTTATCATTATGGATTCAGTTCTTATGTTTGGTTTATTCTGTAATTTAAGACAATGTATCGTTGTTTCCTAAGTTATGATAAGATGTTATGTTTTGATTAAATAGCTATTAATGGTATGTAAGAGTTCAATATTTCCTTCTTGGGGTGTTGCCATGTTATCCTCGGTTTTAGACGTGACAATTTTAATATATGACATAAATCATGCTGAGATGTAGATTTCTCTTTTGAGATAATTAGTTTCCGTTAAAGTTATTAGATAATATTCTTGAGTTAGAGAATTGGCATTTCTTTGAAGATGTCACCGTGTAGTGTTTTGGATACAGACTTGAGTTCTATTTCAAATTACAAATCCGGAGCATTACAGAAATTGTGTAAGTTTTTAGAGATTAGTTCCAAAAAGTTGCTAATGAATGTGCAATGTAGTAGAATCTAGATATAAGAAGACGAAGTCTGAAAGGAAAATAAGATTTTTTTTTTTTTTTTTTGTGGGTACAAGTTAGTTTCCAACATGTAAAAATTAGGTGACATGGACCAACAGAATTTGCCGTTGCACCATATGGCTAAGAATTATGTAGTGCAGTGGATGTAATAAAAAGTTCATCGTGGGAATGAAAATCAGACAAGAATATGCAGCTAAATTTACAAACAAACCTTAATTTAGTGGAATACAATAGAGTAGGGATGACATTTTTCTGCCTAAACCGGGAGTCCGACCCAGTAGGGTCGGGGACTCCTCAATTTAAGTAGGGATTGGGAAAGGGATGGGTTCCATAATTCGGCCCACCAATCGGGAATGGGCCGGGGACGGGGATTACATGATCCCTGGCCTGCCCAACCTATTCTCATCTCACTCCCAACCCGCCTACATTATATAGTGTAATACCCCGTTTTAAACCACTATTAGTTCATGGGGAAAATCATGCATACTATAGCATTTTATATTATATTTTATAAATTTGAACTATCTTTGTGAAGCATATGTGAATTATGTGTTTGATATTTCATCGAATAATTTATTTGGGTGTAGTTGTGTTATATGAGGTGGTAGAGCTTTTGTTCTTATGGAGTAGAATTTAATGAAAGAATAATGAAGGGAGTTGAATTGGATTTATGGGAATTTATTTGATGATTATTCACACAAGAATTATTGCGGAATAGTGGTAAGAGTTTGGAGTGTATTCTTTGGTGACTTAAGTTCAAATTCCAACTCTTACAAACATTTTCCTTCTTATTCCTAATTAAACTCTTTTTCTCCTAATTTTCTCCATTTGGCCGAAACCCCTAGGGCTAGCCGCCAACTTAGATTCCCAATCCCTAAAATATAGGAATGTGGCTATTTTGAGTTTTTTATAAAAAGAATTAAAGTAAATTAAATCTCTATTATTCTCTAGTTAATATTTTATTATAATCCTTTAGGAATTCAAAATATTGCCATATTCAAAACTTTTTAAAGATTTTATCCAAGAGATTTATTATGGAAAGAAAAATATAGGAGCATTTATTTTGGAAGCTATATTATAGCTACTATTTTTAATAGAAGGAAAGTTGCCAAATTAATTTTCTCTAAAGAGTTTTAATTGGAAATAAAGAGATATTGACAAATCTTTAATGGAAATAAATATTCTTCCCCAAGATTTGTTTCCTTTCGAAAATTAGCATTTAAGGAAAAAGAAAATTCAGCTTTATTCCATAAAACTAGATTTTATCACCAAATATAATTATTCCTTAATAATTATTTTTGCCTAAAATAAATTAGGATATTAACTAAATTATTTATTGGACTAATATTATATTTCTATTACTTGAATTTTCTGGAAAAAAATATAAACCCTAGCCGCCACTTTGATGGATATTTAATTCCATTCAAATTCCCTAGGAGAAACTTACCTTAAGTAGTTTTTAATCAATCAAAATCCTTTTAGCCAATTAATCAACCAGATTTTTCTCCCTTCTTTCCTCCATAATTTCGGCCACTCTAAACACACACACACACACACAAAAATTCCAGCCACATTGCTCTCCAATTCTCTCTTGTTTTAGCTAAAACAACAACCCCAAAAAGGCATCACTTTTCTTCTCCAATTTTCGGCCAATACAAGAGCTAAAATGCAGCCTTTCTTTTCTTCTTTTCCTCTCTTATTTTTGGTCACAATAGTAACCAGAAAATAGCCACAAATCTCCCAAACTTGCACTATTTCGGCTACAACAAAAGAACTAAAAGCTGTCATTTTTTTAGTGGCGATCAAGAGTCCAAATCAAAGTGCAATTCTCCCAAACTCTAAAACATCCAACCTTAACCTTTTTCCCTTCATCAAACCAGCCTACAACCAAATCCTAAACACTCCCTAAATCTGGAAGATTCCAGCCGCCACCCTCTCCAAAGACTTCGTCCATTGCAAACTCCAATCCTCTTCAAAATAAAAAACTAGACTCAAGGTAAGTAACTTTTCAACCCCCTTCAACTTTTATACAATTCTTCTTCTTCTTTTCTCCTAAATTTCAAGCCAAAGGGACTAATTTACCCCTCTCATTCGTGACCTTCGAATCAAGGAAACCAAGAGGGAACCAATCGACTCTTCTTCTCAAAGGCGCCACCTAACCAATCACCAAAGGCGCCACCTTTGCTCTTAGTGTGTCTCGTCAAGAGGTATTTTTGGTCAATCTCTTTTGTCTCACATAAGATTGATTTTATGGTGGTATTATTATGCATAAAGTTAGCATGAAAAGCATAATTAGATTAGATTGATGAGTTTGATGGTACAATATTTTGAACTAAGCGCATAGGAGTAAAATATGATTAAATATTGCTAGGATGCCCTAGGTCTATTGCTTATTGAATGAAGATGAGATCCTTTAGTGCAAATTGGGTTAATATAAGGAGTTAGTTGATGGTAGTTGAATATGGAAGTCATTATATTGTCGATGTGCTTTGTTTATATGCATCCATAATGATGAGATGCACGACATGGGTAGGCTATAGAGGTTATTTTAATGAATTAATTCATCTAGATGCCATAGATGCTTAAGTTGATTAAAAAGATCATTGGGATTCTTGATGCATGATGATAGGGGGTTATTTTTTTTAATTCTAATTATAGAATCATTGATTCTAAATAAGGAAGAGATTTGAAATAAGGGCAAGCATTGCTTTGGTTATATTCAAGTAAGTCCCTTCATAACTGTTTTGCTATATATTAAATGTTTGCAAGTCTTTTGTACAATGATATTGATATGGTGTCAATATGATGATTGACATAATGGTTGAAACGATAGTTGAATATGATGAAATGTTATTGTAGTATTTTGTTACTTGGATTGAGAACATGGATATTTTTTTCTCTAAATGATTTTGTCAAACCTCAACTTTTAACTAAACACGATTTCCTTTTCTTATCTAAAATATTTTGAAAACCTTAATGTGAAAACCACGTTTTGCAAAGACAGGGTAATCAACGATTGTGAAAATAAGGGAAATGATTCTGCACCTAACTGGTGAGCATTGAGTATTCAGCAGGGATAGGCTAATGGCATAATCTTGGAGAGTTAGAGTAAGTCTTTTGGTAGGAGGCCACCTCTAGAAGATGAGCTTTGCTTAAATAGACAACAGTACTACTTAGTTGGGCCAGTTCGAGCTAATATATTGGTCCATGTGGACTTTATTCTTTCGGATTGGACAACCGGTATTTGGGTGTAGAGATGGAGGAGTATCTCATCCTAGTGGGCGGATCACCCATTACCCAGTGTTGAACGGTTACACTAGAAAGTTATCATGATAGTAACCATGATATGGACTTTGATATTATTATTATTATTGAATTATTGCTAATCCCTACTTTATGAATCAATAATTTTGATGAGTGGTTGATTTATTGAGGATTGTTTTGAATATGATGAGCATTACTCCACTCAATAGCTGTTTATTGATGAAAATTGGCTTGCAAACATATTTTGTGGTTTCGGCAAACCTATATACACGAAATGTTTAAATGTGACATTCGCACATACGGGACTTACTGAGATGTTAATCTCACGCTGTTTTATATCATGATTTCAAAGGAGTGCTTTTATTGAGTAGGTTGAAGAAATAAGAAATGAACATTCAGTTTATTTTATTTTGCTTTATATTTCTTTTGAGAGGCAGTTGTTAGTTTAAATTTCAGACTTGTATAAATTTTTATTTCGAATGTAATAATATTTTCGTTTTATTTTATTTAGCTATTTTTCTTTTGTACCTCATTATAAAGACCCTTGATCCATTGGATGGGGTGACATCCCTACTCTTTTTGGATACGTAGGTAGTGGAGTATTACACATAGAGTAGTTTATATTTAGCCATATACATTATAATATATATATATATATATATATATATATATATTAAAAGTCTAATTATATATAAATAAATATATATAATATAATTAGTATGTAAGTAGAAAATATATATACACAAGTGAGTAAATATTAAAATATTAAAATATTTATATGTATTATATGTATAAAATATTATATATATATATATATATATAAAAATATAAGCATACATTAGTTAGGTAAGTTAATTCTATTTTTTTTATATTTTTATCTCAAAAAGCAAAGGAATTTTCAACATAACAAAAGCTTATCTTATTATAATGTATGCATATATATATATATATATAAATATATTTATATATATATATATATATATATATATATATATATATATATATATATATATATGGCATTGTTGGCAATCAAACACAGACAAAGTGCAATGCTTGTGCTTATATACTTAACTATGATAGATGAAAACAAGTCTTGTTCTATTAAATTATAGATTCTTATGTGAAGTAATAATATACCTATATCAATAAATTTGTCCTTTTTACAGACTAACAAATGATATACTAGATGGCAAATTAATATGGTGGTTGGGATGGTAAGTCACTTTAAACTTTTTATTTTTCTTTAATATTCTAAACATTGCAATGATTTTATAAATTTTAATTTGTATTGATAATATTATTCTAATATTACCCATATTTTATTTTATTTTTCTTATTTTCCCTAATATTCTAAACATTACATTTTCTGATTTTCTAAATAATTCAAGTAAGAGTATTTTAGATAATTTCGCTCATAAAATGCATTGTTCTTAGAATTTTTAATGATTGCATATGTATTTAGAAAAATATTTATATTGAAATAGATCCATTAAAGAAAAGTGATATACATTAGCATTGTGACTAGATATTTGCTCTGGTATGATTGATACTCCCTCCGTCCCAACAAAATTGACCTATTTACTATTTTGGGCTGTCTCAAAAAAATTGACACTTTCCCTAAAAGGAAAGTTTTTACTATGTAATTTATTATAAAATAATCAATATACCCCACATATATTATTTTTATATACTTAGATTTGACATAAAGTATTGTGGAACCTATATATTTCTTATTTTTATTATACTATTATATTATATTATTATATTTTAACTTTTACTTTTACATAAAATATCGTACCAAGTCAACCACTATCAATTTTAGTGGGATGGAGGGAGTAAACAATTTATGAGGTGGTTACACATGTATTGTGAATTTGATGTAAAATGGAATTGTGAATTTGATGTAAAATGGAATTATGAATTTGATAAATTTAATAAAACTGTAAAGTAGAGAAATGGTCAAAAATAGAGAAAGAAAAAAAATATATTATTATCTAGTCATATGAAGTCATATAAACTGACTTATTATCTTCAATATTCATTTGTATTGAAGTCAAATTGATACAATATTCATTTGTACAAGACCTATTCATAAAGATTAAGATATATTGTCTTCAAGTATAAGTAATAAACATAATAAATATTACTTATATATAAATATATATATATATATATATATATTATATGCACAAGATATTCTCATTAATTTTCATATGTATAAAATATAAATATATAATTAGTATGTAAATTTATATATCATAATAATTTTAAATATAATAAATAATTAAATTTAAAATTGTAAGTATAAGAAAAAAAGATGATTTTTTACGTAAATAATTTAAAAAAGATTATTTATATTTAAGTTAAATATAGTAAATAATTCTAATTTAAAATTGTATGTATAAGAAAGAAAAAAAAAAGATGATTCTTCTGTATTTAAAAAATATATTTTTAATAAGAAAATTCCAAAGATGGTATTCTTTGGATCTCTCTCTTATGATTCTTATCTATATAGTCTACCCCTTCATGCACTCCTCACATTTGACTGTGTACTCTCTCTCTCTCTCTCTCTCTCTCTCTCTCTCTCTCTCTCTCTCTCTCTCTCTCTCTCTCTCTCTCTCTCTCTCTCTTGTAATTCTATCTGTGCTCCTTACTTTGCTTTGCTTTGTCGTGCTGTTTAGGTTCTTTCTTGCTTATGGGTTCAATCTAAGGCTCTACTGGCTCTGCTTTCTTCTCTGGTTTTTGAAGGATAAGCAATTTGGATCTTTGATTTTGGCTTTTAGTCACTATAAGTTTTGAAGCTCGATTTTTTTTTTCTTTGTTACATTGAATTTATGGATTCACTGAGGATTGTTTGTGACTTGGTATGCCATGCTCTTCAAAATGAGCCATGAATTTAGGAGTTTTTTCAATCCTTCTTTGACTTTCGTTTTGTTATTGTGTATAATTTTTTGGAAAATTATTGGGTGAAATTTCTTCCTTTTTGAAGAATAAACGTATTGGTAATGTCAAAGACTTATATCTACTATTCATCTTTTTTTTAATAGTGGGTTTTCTAATCTTTTCCTTTCTGCATTTTTATTTATATATATATTTTTTTTTTGCTCAAGAAACCCAAACAAATTGAGGTTTAATTTCCTAGTTAGGTCCTTGTTTCCCTGCTTCCACTCACTAGGTTAGGAATAGGGATTATTTTGTCCCGGTGAGTTGGGGTAAAGATTCCTGCCTTTTTCTATATCAGGGACTGGTCGAGGACAGGGGGAATGGGAGAAATGTGGAGATAAGATTTGGATTTCTAGTCCTCGGCCTTGACAAGCCCGTTGCCATTCCTACAATAGAGTACATCTTTTATTTGAGTAGGACTTATGGTAGGACTGATGATATTTGAGTATAACAATTGCTAAAAATTACTTGCTAAAAATGAAATTATATATTATGTTTATATTGAAACTTAATAAATTTGGTATTTGTTAAATATAAGGAAAAACAAAATTAGAGTCAATATTTAACAGTAATCTATTTGCTATATAATTAGAACTAATAAATAACATATTATATTTTTAATTCTTTGGTAAAATAATTACATTCAATGTATAAAAATACCATCTAAAATACTTTGTGTTAGAGTGTTCCAAACCAAAATTGATAGAATCAAATTTAATAGCATATATGGTCTATATGGAATTACCAACCCATTTAACTAAAGAAAAGGGATATCGATGCAGTTGTGTATCTCAAATTTTATCACATAGATTAGGTGTCCGGCTTAAGCTAAATCACCATCTTTTTACTTTAGACAATTAATTATATTTAAAAAATCCCCTTCCACATATACTCATTGTAATACCGCGTAAGTGGAGAAAAGTCACGCATGTCACATTGTTTTATACTACACTTGACGATTTGAACTATTTTCATGAAAATGTCAGCTTGTTGTTGCATGAATTAATTTGTTTTCGAAGTGGTCGTGTCATTGGAGTTAGTTGAGTTTTATTTTATTGAGGAGAATTTATTAGTAAGAGGATGGAGCAAGTGAGTAGGAATCAAGGAAATTTATTAGGAGAATAATTACCAAGAATTAATGTGGATTAGGGGATAAAGCTTGGAATTTAATTCTTGATGGGCTTGAGTTCAATTCCTAACTACTTCAAATTCTTTCCTTTCTTTTGATTTCTTCTTCCCTAACTTTTTTTCCCTTGGCCGAAACACCCTAGGGTTGCCTCCACCTTGGAACCAATTTCCTAAAAATTAGGAGTGTGATTTATTTTGGGAATTATTGTATAAAATATTTGAGAATAAATTAAATTTTATTCCTAATATCTTGTCATAATCTTTTAGAGAATATAAAATGTTATTAATCTAGATTTTAAAAGATATATCTAGGTAATATATTAGGAGATAGAATATATAAAAATCTATAGGTATTGTGTTATGTGGTAGCTGCCACTTTTTAAGGAATAAATCTCCATGTTTTAATTTTCTTTAGATAATTTTTTAAAAAGGAAATAAAAGGATAAATTCCGGATTTTAAAGGAAGTACTTATCCCTTGGATAAGATGATGATTTTCAAAAATTTAGGAAGAAAAAGGAAGAAGAATTCGGTAGCTTCAAGGAGTTAGGAAACTAAAATTTTCTTTACAATATAATTATTTATTAGCTATTTAAAAATTACTCAAATTAAAATAGGGAATTAATTAAATTAATTCTTAAGTAGATAACTTAATTTCTTCACATATTTTTCTGGAAAATTTCCTCCAAGCTGCCACCACACTTAGAAATATAATTCAACTAAAACTCCCTAAAACCTAGCTAGGGTTATCCATAAAATCCTTAACCAACTAGGACTTTGTTTTAGCCAAAAAAAATACAAGAAATTTCCCCTCCAATTCCTTCAGAATTTCAGCCAAAATAAGCCCTATTATGCACGAAATTCTCAGCAAAAACCTGCACAAAAACTCCTCCAGCTAGCAAGCAAAATACAGTTCACAAAGACTTCTTTTTCTTCTCTTGTTTTCGCAACTATAGAGACCAAAACCAACCAGATTTTTTCTCTCATTCTATCCAGATTTTCCTCCCACTTTTTATCCAAATTTTCGGCCATCCTAAGCTACAAAAATACAGCAGCAATCAGCCCTAAACTTCTGTCCAATTTTGGCACCCATAGAAGAACCCAAGCTGTCCAACTTTTCTCTTGTAATCAAGACTCCATAGCAAGGTAAAACTCCTCCAAATACCTAAACACCAAACCCTAGACTTTTCTATCCAGCAAACCACGAAAATCCCCACCCTTTTAGCTCCTCAAACTCATAAAAAAATCAGCATTCAACCTGCTCTAAAATTCGGCCAGCTTACCCCAAAAACAAAGACAAAGCCGAAACTTTCTATAAGGTAATTGATCTTCAACTTTTCTATTCATCTCTTACTTCATTCTTCCTTTTTTTTTCTCTCTTAAATCACGTCCATAAGGGACTGATTTAATCCCTTCCTTGGTGAGTTTCGTTCAAGGTCATCATCCAAGGGGACCAAACTCTTCAACTATCGATTGAACTCAAGCTAATCAACAAAAAGTTGTCGTGTTTTAAGTCTAAATCGCTAGGAGGTAATCAAAATCCTATCTTTACTGATTTAAATGGCCTTAAACTTTAAAATATTAACTTAAGGATGCTTATGGAGTCCAGCATGAAAGTATGAATAAATTAGATTGATGAATATGTTGATGTAAGACATAGACAAAGCATGTATGAGATAGGACATTGATGTATCTTGTCATGATGAATCTAGATCTATACTAAATAGACAAAGATGAGATCTATAAACGTTTATGGGACTATTTATGATGATTTTATGCTAGTTTAATATAGGAGTTGTCGTATGGTGAATTGATTTAAATCAATGCATGGTTTTGATCAATAGAATGGTAAAGGGGCAGTTATACATGTGATGTAATGAATTAAAGTCCTTAGATACTATGGATTAATTAGGTGATTAAGGAGATCATGGAGAGTCATATGGTATGAAATAATGGATGGAATGATTAAATCCTAATTGTGGGATTATTTGCTCTAGATAAGGAAGGAGTGGAAATAAGAGCAATCGATTGAGTTAGATCTAGCTGTGATTTATCTAAGTAAGTCTTTGCATAACCGTTTTGATAAATGTTACATGTTTACAAGCAATTTTTACAATGTTATTTAGAATTGATGTCAATATGATGTTTTTGACACAAGGATTGAGACTTGACTAAAAATGATAAGTTATACTGGATTGTTGTGATACTTTGATTGGAAACGTGGATGTTTTATTTTCAAAATAAATTTAATAAATTTTAATTATTCAAACTCAAAACGATTTCTTACACTATTGTCAAACTGTTTGAAAATGCTATTACGAAAACTATGTTTTGCAATCAAACTAATCAAAGACTTTCGGAAAAGGGAAAATGATTCTACTCCTAATCGGGGAGTGTTGAGTACTCAGCGGGGATAGGCTAGTAGTACTAGTTTCGAAGAGCAAGAACGAGTCTTCTGGCAGAAGGCTACCTCCAGAAGATAAACTCAACTTATAAAGGCGACAGTACTACTTAGTTAGGCCGTTCAAGCTAGCAAAATTGGTCCATGTAGACATTGTTGATCTGGAGTGGACAATCGAAATGTTGGGTGTAGAGATGGAGGAGTATCTCACCTAGTGGGTGGATCCCCCACTGCCTATTCTTGAAAGAATACATTGGGAAGCTATCATAGTGGTAACCATGATATGGATTATGTTACTACTATATTGTTAAATTATTTACTAATCCCTATTTGATGAATTATGAATGTGATGAAGTGAGGATTTATTGTGAACTATTTTGGATTTATTGAGTAAGGCTCCTTGGTATAACTGTTATTGATGAAATTGACTTGCAAACACGATTTTGTAATTTGGATAAACCTGCATACACGAAATGGTTTCAATTAACACTTGCACACACGGGACTTACTGAGATGTCAATCTCACACCTTTTATATCATAATTTCAGGGGATTACTTATATTGAGCTAGGTGAAGCACTAGGAGATGAACTCCAGCTTATTTATTTAATTGTGTTTTAAATTTATTTCAGGAGACATTTGTTACTTTTGATTTTCCAAACTTACATAAGTTTTGCTTCCAGATGTAATGAGATTATTTTTTTAATTTTATTTAGACGATTTTTTTTTCTTTTTGTACCTCGTTATAAAGACCCCTAATCCTTTGGATGGGACAACATCCTGCCCTATTTAGGTACCTAGGGAGTGGGGTGTTACACTCATCCTAGAGCCATACTTTTAAGAAACATAATATAACACCCTATATATTTATATTGTAGTGGACTTTATATTGTGGGATGTCGTCCTATCTAGCCTTTCTAGATAAGGGGTCTTTATAATGTTTTCGACTTACAACATAATGGAATTTTTCTAAAACTTTATATTAAATACAATAAGTATACATGATTCTGTAAGTCTCCTACCTAAGTACATGTGTTATCCAAAGACTCACACGTCATCCTTTGCTATTGCTCAAGAATAGTTGGACCTTCCAGAACTCGTCTATCGCACTCCGGCTTATAAATTTGGATGGAGGATAAAACATATGTGAGTATGAAACACTCAATGAGTCTCGTGTGTGCTAGTGTTTTTCTTGAAGAAACAACTTGTAAAACCAGTAATATTCAAGGTAGGAAAATATATTTGAGTTCTGTGTAAACCAGTATAATCTAGAAATAAGAGTCGTGATCAAGTACAGGAATTTATTTTTGTCAGAAAATGTAGGGAGGAAAATCTTGATCAAGAATGCAGGAAAATCAAGTATGCTAGTTGTATGATTCATGTAATTCATGCAATTCATTTCGGGAAAATCATATTCAAGAATTTAAGAATTTAGGAAATAAATTATGCCAAGTTATGATTGATGTATGAGCCAAATTCAAGGAAGTCCACTCAAATGTAGGAGTTAGTGTTTACACTAGGAGTTATTAGTGCTTAAGCCAGGAATTTTTAGTACTTATGTTAAGAATTTAAGAATTCAGGAATTTGCTTACGCTAGGAATTCAGAAATGTAAGAATTTGCTTACGTCACGAATGCGGTTCATCCTAATGTTTTGTCACTCTGTTCAGAATAAGATGAATTCTAGAGTGGACCAAGCTACTTGGATACATCTATCTCAAACTTAAATTACTACATGAATAAAAGCTCATCGCTGAGTACTCATCATGCACACGATACCTATGTACAAGGCAAGTGATGGAAACGGTGGTCAGATTGTCTAGAAACATATCTATGATTCACAATGCTGTTAAGTGGTTGAAAAAGGAAGTGAGATTGACTGCTTGGCCAACCAGGCTTAAATGCTTAGCATTGGCAGCAACGGCATATGCGATATGGCAAGCACGAAATAGGGTACTTTTTGAAAATATAATTTGCCAACTGGAGGACATCATTAACAAGGTTGAAACACATGTATATAAGACGCTTTTCATGTTGTATTCTCGTATTTTAATCTTATTTGAGGAGTGTGGTTGCAATTTATACTCTATGTGTCATTAGTATCTACTGTTTATAGGGATTTTGTAAATTGCCCCAAAGCATGACTCTTATATATTCTCTTTTGATCAATATAAAACATTTACATTTTGATCAAAGAATGAAAAAAGAAAAAAATAGAGAAAGAGCCATCAACATGCAATTTAAAAGTGCCATGAATAGGAGGCTTCCATCACGGCTAAATAGAGGCTATTCTGAACAATAAGCAAGAATTATTATAGATGATTACAATGTGTGCTATAACATCGGAAGATTTCCCTTTTTGTACTAGAAAATATAATCAATTCTATTTAGCCATATTTGCTATGCTGCAATAAGGAACAACTCAAATGATTGCACCTCTTACTGTACATTCAAATTGACTATAATTCCCTGAAACCTCACTTGTAATAGGGCATAGGGGCAAGCATTGTGTATTAGCTTCTTCATCTATACCACAAAATTTGCACAATTTGTCAAAATCTTTTACACAAGGCTTCAAATTCTTTGATAGGTAGAATATTTAGACAAAAACAGTTAGAGCCTAATTGATAACTCAATTAAGTATTTTAAATTATTTAATTAAATATATTTAACAACAGATAATGTTAAATACTTAGTTACTTTAATGCGTTTGATAACATATTCTTGTTATCACTTAAGTAATTAAAATATACTGAAATTCTATTATAAATTTTAAGTGAAATAAAAATTATTTTAAGTTGAAAATATGAATATATTAAATACTCATTTAACTATTAATATTTTTTATTTAATCTAAAATATAGTGTAAAATTAAATTATAATTAATTCATTCTTCGTATTCATATTTCAAATTTTCAGAATTCAATTTTCAAACATAGATTTTTAAAATTCAATTCTTCACTCTTCAAAATTCAACTTTATCAAACAGGTCTTCAATAAAAAGTTTCACCTCAGATGGTACAATGACACTCCAAATCACACATTAGAAATGCTACTCCTGAGTGGTGGAATATTTTTCTCTTGTTGCTTTTGTTGAAAATGGCAACTTTGGGAGTTAATAATTTTTAATTCATGATTAATTAGCTTAAAATAATTAATAGGGGTTGTTCCTGACATGTTAAAGATTGTTGTGATTATAGTAGAAGCCAATTTTAATAATAAGAATCCATAATTAAATGTCATTAAATTTGGGTGTTTAACTATTTGGGAACTCATACTATACATGAGTCCCACATGGAAAAAATTGAGAAGTGTTGAAGTCCTTATATACTAAAAGATTTTTCTATGGACTTGAAGTCCCACTAGCCTAAGGTAGTGAGACAGCCACATGTGCGCGCCGCCCGCCTACCTGACCCAGTTTGGGCTTGGCTATGTTTTCACGTTCCTCTCTTTTTATTTTGCTTAATTAACTCTAACTTGTATAGGAAAAGAAAAGATTAAAAACTAATTAGAATTAGGTCTCCTAATTCGGATTGGTATAGGGGTTTTTCTTGAGGCTATAGAAAGAACAGAGCCGCCACTCTGGTTTGGAAGAAAAATAGCTACCTCTTCTGTTCTCCCACTCGCAATCCATATTTTTCTTACTTAACGGGACCGGCGAATTGAGGAGCTTTTCGAGATGATCGCAGTTGGTGTGTGTCGATGGCGACCTAAGACCGTCTTATCCTGCAAGAAGAGTCGTTGTACCCATCGCACTAGTAAGTGGGGCGAATAACTTCTTGAAGGCAAACCAATATTGAACTGATGATTTGGTCTGCACTTCTATTAGATAAGTTGTTGTCCTGTTCTACTGTTTAGGTCCATTACTGATTTACTTTTCTGTTTTGAATTCTGCCTGGTTGCTTTGCATTTGGACTATTTGGCCTTACCAACTTTGTTGATAATTGATAATTGCGCTTTTATTAAAGCCTTGGTCGGGTATAAGCGATACTTGTTCAATTCAGTTGAATTACCTGTTTGTGCTTATTGTTACCAGTTTCTAATAGTCTTCAAGAAGTTATTCTGCAATTATCTGTTTATGTGCAATGGCAAGCTTGTCAGGTACTACTTCTGCTGCGTATAAGCCTTTGGTTGACTTGAATGGTCTGCCGGACAAATTCTGTCTGGGGCAGCATTTTAAGCATTGGCAACAACATATAAAAATTTGATTGACCATAGGGGACTTGTTGTCAGCAGTGTAGGTTGACAAGCCCGTACCAACTGAAAGGCATCCTAGAGTAGTTGAGATTGTTGTATAGGATGAACGGAACAATATAGGCAGAGGGTCAATGCTGTTAGCCTTGACAAATGCTCTCTTTGATGTCTACTATTCTGAGTCCTAAATAGCAAAGATGTTATGGAATGAGTTGGATAGGAAAGGTCTTGAGAGGTATTATGTCTCTAAATTCCTGAAATTTCAGATAGTTGAAGGCAAATCTGTGACTGAACAGACTTAAGAGCTACAATTTGATTATTCACTCCTCCATGAAGTAGATATAGAACTTCCTGAGAAGTTTCAAGTGATGTCAGTGATAAAAAAATTTTCTAAGTCTTGGGAGGACTTTGGTATGTTTCTCAAACACAAGATGGAGAAAACTTCTCTAAACAATCTGATGAAATTAATATCTATTAAAGAGTAACATAGGAAGAATAGTTATACTGTACATGTGGAGTCCAATGTCCATGTGGTGACTATTGGAAAGAAGAGCAATAATCAAAGGAATGTGAGGGTTAATTCAAACTCTAAAAATATAAACAAGACAAAGGGCAAGGCCAAAAAAAAAAAAAAAAAAACTAAAAGCAAACAAACCTTGCCAATATTGTGGTCAAGTTGGACATTGGGCTAAGGACTGTCAGTCTAAGAAGTCCAAAGTCAAACAAGGATAAAATTATGAAGCACAAGTTAATGTGGTGGTAGAAGATACTAGTCAAATAGAAACTGATTTGAGTACACACCTCACTGAGGTTTGTACCATTAAGGTTGGGACTGACATCACTACTTCTAATGATGAAGAAAAGTATGTTTTTGTTAACCAAAAAGTATTTACTATTTATGAGCCACTTGAATGGCTGGTTGATACTAGAGCAAATGAGTACGTTTGTGCTGATAAATTACTTTTTATGTCTTATCAGTCAATTAAAGGAAAAACTGTGAGGATGGAGAACTCAACTGCAGCCAATGTGTTGGGAATTGGACGCATGGACTTGAAGTTTCCTTCAGGACGTATTCTTTCTTTTCATAGGGTGCAGCATGTTCCAATAGTTTGTAGAAATATTCTTAGTAGTTCATGTTTAGTTAAAGAGGGTTATGAGTTTACTTTCAAATGTAATAAAGTAATGATTATGCACTACAATACTTTTGTCGGCAAATGTTATTTGTCAAATGGTTTATTTAAAATAAGAGTTGAACCATTTACTTCTAATTTGAATAAAGCTTCTTCTGTTAAGAATTCTGTTTATCCTATTGTGCACATTGTTGAATCCACTGATATTTGATATAGTAGACTTGGACATTTAAATTTAGATTATGTTAAAAGAATGATGAATTTAGATTTGATCCCTAAACATGCAATTGATAAGAAGAACAAATGTCAAGTGTGTGTGGAAGCTAAAACAACCAGGAAACCCTATCATTTAATTGAAAAGGATTCAGAATTACTTGATTTAGTTCACATAGATATTTGTGAATTCAATGGTTTGTTGACTAGGGATCATAAGAAATACTTCATTACTTTTATTGATGATTGCAGTAGATATTGTCATGTTTATTTACTTAAACATAAAAATCTTCACTTGAAAATTTTCTCATATTTAAAAATAAAGTTGAAACTCAAACTGGCAAGAAACTTAAAATGTTAAGATCTGATAGAGGTGGAGAGTATGTGTCTAATCCATTTACTAAATATTGCTAAAGTAATAACATAATTCATGAGAAGACACCCCCTTATTTTCTCTCCAATCTAATGGGATTGCTAAACAGAAAAATAAAACCTTTAAAGATATGGTCAATAGTTTACTTTTAAATTTTAGATTGCCTAAATATATGGGGTGATGCTTTGAATACGGCTTGCCATATTCTGAATAGGGTCCCTCACGAATAGAGTCCCTCACAAATATAAAGAAGTAACTCCATTTAAAGTATAGAAAGGTAAGAAACCTAACTTAAAATACTTCTGTGTGTAGGGTTGTCTTGCAAAAGTTCTAATTCCTAAACACAAGAGGAAAAACTTAGGACCAAAGATTGTTGATGCCATCTTTATTAGTTATGTGGAAACAAGCTATGCTATAAGGTTCTTGGTAATTAAGTCTGAAATATCTGGTATAGATGTTAACACAATTATTCAATACTATGATGTTATATTCTTTGAGGATATGTTTCCCATAAAACTGATTTACATCAAGATGTTTTTACTTTAGATTCAACCTTAGTATCTGATTCCATTCCTGATCTCGTGGAAATGGTGAAAGATGTGAGGGTAAGTCCAAATAATTTCAACACTCAAATTGAAGAATTGGAAGAACTTAGAAGGAATAAGAGAGCTAAGGTAGTCAAGGACTTTGAAAGTGACTTTGTCACTTACAATATTGAGGATGAACCTTTAACCTTTCAAGCAATCATGGCTTCTTCAGAAGCAGAGTATTGGAAAGGAGCTGTCAAAAGCGAGATGGATTCCATTGTCTCCAATAGGACATGGGAATTGGTAGATCTCCCTCTTGGGTGTACTACAATTAGATGCAAATGGATTTTTAAGAAGAAACTCAAACCAGATGGGACCATAGATAAGTATAAAGCCAGATTAGTTACCAAAAAGTTCAGACAGAAAAAGGAAATAGACTATTTTGATACCTACTCTCCTGTTGCTCGTCTGATTACAATCTGAGTGCTAATTGCATTGGCTTCTATATATGGTTTCATTATCCACCAAATGGATGTGAAGACAACTTTTCTTCATCTTGATCTTGAAGAAGAGATATATATGGATCAACCTGAAGGATTTGTAGCCAAAGGTAATGAGCGGAAAGTCTGTAAACTTGTTAAATCCCTATATAGTCTAAAACAAGCACCCAAACAATGGCATGAAAAGTTTGATAAAACTATTTTATCATTTGGCTTCATCATAAATGAGAATGACAAGTGTGTCTACTGTAAGGCTAAGGGTAATACATATATTGTTGATATGATCTTGGGGAGCACCAATTGTTGTGAATTGAACTCAAAACAAGAACCCTAATAAACTCACACACAAGAACACTAAAATGCAAAGCAACTAACACTCTTGTGATAATGTGAATCTATCCTACTTTAAAGATACCTTAACACCCTAATCTAACTAGAGATTAGAATACCAAGGATAGGAATTTGAAGGCACCTAACTCAATCCTATCAAACACACTAGGCAACTTAGCACTTAAGAAAAGAGATGAAGTTTAGATTATCCCTTAAGATTAGAGACAAGATCAAAGGTGGGATTAAATCTTTTGATTTAGTCTTGATATTTAATAGAATCACCCATGAGGATCACCCTCAAGAACTCTTTCTCTAGAGAGAAAATCTGAATTCTCCTTCCCAAAATACCAAACTTTTTTTTTACAAGAGTTATAATGGCATATTTATAGTGGCCTTTACCTATACTACTTAACCAACTAAACCTAAATATTAAATGGCCTTAATACATGTTTTGAGGCCCCATTACATACCTCAAAATAG
This sequence comes from Voacanga thouarsii, assembly GCA_026120185.1. NCBI lineage: Eukaryota > Viridiplantae > Streptophyta > Magnoliopsida > Gentianales > Apocynaceae > Voacanga > Voacanga thouarsii. Next base: position 3,371,349 of record JANUWF010001942.1, read on the forward strand.
GTTAAAACATAATAAAAGTCGTGAAAATTTAATTGGGGAACAAAACAAGAAAATTCAGGAAAATAAGGTAGGGCCCGAATGGACCTAGTGCTAGGTGCTTTAGGTGGACGTAGCGCCAAGTGTGTTCTAGAAATATAACCCTGCTCCAATGTGGACCTGGGGCCAGGTGTGCTAGTGAACCTGGCGCCAGGTGCATTCTGGTCGTCGGCCCTCTTATTGCACTTCAAAATTTGCTTTTTGGACCTCCATTTCATGTTTCCTTAATCCTCCAAATGAAATATTGGTCATCTTGAGCTCTTCTTGATACTCATTTGGCCTTTAACCCTTGTTTAAAGAGTGGCTTGATCCTCCACATGGATTGTTGCTTGTGATGTGCATCCTTTGGCACTTCCTTTACTATCCATCTCTTCATAATCTTCTTAGCTCTTGGGTTATATGCTTGGATGGCTTGAAAATCCTCCCAAAACTTCTTAAATGTTGAATGTTTCCATGGAGATTTGAAGCAAGTGTTGACTTTCCATCCCACTTCTTTAGATGTGGCTTGTTATGTAAATAGATTCCTATCAATTGTACTATGCCTATATGTGGGTGATATTTTGCTATTTAGGTCCAATGTTGAGATAATTAATGAGACTAAATCATTCGTGAAAAATAAGTTTGAAATGAAGTATATAGGAGTAGCAAATGTGATTCTTGGCTTAAAGTTGATTCACTCAACTGAGAGGGTAACTATTTCTCAATCTCACTATATTGAGAGTGTTCTTAAGAAATATGATTATCAAAATTATAGAATTGCTAAAACTCCAAATGACCCTTCTGTAGCTTTATTCAAGAATGAAAGTAGTATTCTTGTGTCTCAATTAAGGTATTCTCAAATTATTGGTAACTTGCAATATCTTGCAAATGGCTTAAGACCAGATATTTTATTTTCGGTATCTAAGCTGGCATAATATACAAGTTGTCCAAATCAGACTCATTGGGAAGCCTTAGATAGAGTACTAAGGTATTTAAAGGGAACAGTTTCCCTTAGGCTGCATTATGGAAAATTCTCTGCTGTACTTGAATGGTATAATGATGTGAGTTGGATTGCCAAGAACTCTAGCAGCAATGGTTGCATGGATATATTTTTACATTAGGTGGCAGAGCAGTTGCTTAGAAGTCTTATAAACAGACTTTGATAACTCGGTCAACTTTTGAGGCTGAGTTATGTGCCTTGGATACTACTGAAATAGAAGCTGAATAGCTGTATGGACTATTGTCCTCTTTGCCAATGATTAGTAAGCCCATTACTGCTATATTTGTGCATTGTGATAGTCTAACCACAATCGCAAAGATAAAGAATACCAAGTATAATTAAAAGACTAAAAGGCACATTCAAGTTAAACTTAAGTCTATAAGGGAGTTAGTATCTGTTGACTTTGTTGGATCCAAAGATAACGTTGCAGACCCCCTAACTAAGGGATTGGAAACATACTTGTTCCTTAAATCTAGGTTGGGAAGAGACTAATAACCTAGCAATGATTCACGTACAATGGCAACCCAACTAACTAAGTAGAGATCCCACAAGGCAGTTCAATATGGTATAAACAAGCTGTCTGAGTCAATCTGGCACCTATTTTGATACATTTGTATCTAGGTTCTTTCCCTGAAAGCCTATGGTGCATTTACTGCAATTAGTAAGAGTTTTGACTATGAATAAGATCAAATCTTTTAAATAGGATGCTAACAGTACATCCTTAGAGATCGCCAATTATGTGAGTGATGTTGTGTGGCCGCAACTAAAGAGAATTAAGTTTTCTCTTGATACACTCATGAGACAAGATCAGGACACATGGTCATAACATGTCAACCCTAAAGATTGTCTTCATAGCCGATAGTCTGTTGTTACTAATGGACGCCGTTACACTCAAGGTTCAGATTCAAGATTCAAGTCCATCTGTTCTTGTGGGGGCATAAGTTGGATATTTTAAGTAGTGGTTCAAACTAGAGGTACCATTATCGAAAACAAATTATGTAAATCTTGGATAGTCTTTAATTATGGATTTGTGGGGGATTGTTGAAAATGGCAACTTTAGGAATTAATAATTTTTAACTCATGATTAGTTAGCCTAAAACAATTAATTAGAGTTGTTCCTGACATGTTATAGATTATTTTGATTATGATAGAAGTCATTTTAATTGTGGGAATCCATAATTAAATGTCATTAAAGGTGGGTGTTTAACCATTTGGGAACTCGTGTTATACATGAGTCTCACATAGGAAAAGTTAAGGACTGTTGAAGCCTTTATATACTAAAAGGTTTTTCTATGGACTTAATAGAAAGTCCAAGGTAGTGGGACTGCCACGCGCGCGCGCTGCCCGTCCGGCTCGGCTTGGACTTGGCCATGTTTTCATGTTCCTCTCTTTTTATTTTGCCTAATTAACTCTAACTTGTACAGGAAAAGGAAAGATTAAAAATCGATAAGAATTAGGTCTCCTAATTTGGATTGGTATAGGGATTTTTCCTAAGGCTATAGAAAGAACAGAGCCGCCACTCTGGTTTGGAAGAAAAATAGTCGCCTCTTCTGTTCTCCCTCTCGCAATCCATATTTTTCTAACTTAACAGGACCGGCGAATTGAGGAGATTTTCAAGGTGATCGCAGTTGGTGTATATCAACAACGATCTGAGACCGTCTTATCCTATAAGGAGAGTCGTTGTACCCATCGCACCAGTAAGTGTGGCGAATAACTTCTTGAAGGCAAACTAGGATTGAACTGGTGATTCGGTTTGTGCTTCTGTTAGATAAGTTGTTGTCCAGTTCTACTATTTAGATCGTTACTGACTTACTTTTCTATTTTGAATTATGCTTGGTTGCTTTGCGTTTGGACTATTTAGCCTTGCCAGCTTTGTTGATAATTGATAATTGCGCTTTTATTAGAGCCCCAGTCGAGTATAGACGGTGCTTGTTCAGTTCAGTTGAATTGCTTGTCTGTACTCATCGTTACCGCTTTCTAATAACTTTTTCTCCCTGACCACATGATAGGTGGAATTAACAGTGAAATAGCCTATACTTTATAATCAGTTAACATATTATCACTCAGGGGAGCCTTCAAAATTTCAGTGTAGCTTTGTGGGAGTTGAAGAATGGTGAAATAACATCCATATTCCATGTTTTGGTTTCTGAATTGACTGATTAACCAAAAACATCTAGGAGTCATTTGTCTCCCAAAATAAGTGTTGTCTTTCCATTCCCTATTCTTTCTTTAAGATCTAACTCTAAGCAAATCTCTTTCGGCCAGAATACTTTTCCACCTATAAATAGGCCAACTTCAACGCCTGCAAAAAATCTCCATACGAATAACACTGCCTACAGGACTCTTTGCTTTGATAGGAGAGCAAAGATGGAAAATTTTGAGGAAGCAGCTTTTTTTATAGTCAAGAGTAACTTATAAACATTTTTAAATTATATTCTATATAATAAAAATGGGTTATGTGCACTATAAATTACATGTAGTACATGGGCTACGTGCACTGCTAATCCCCATGTAGTGCACTTGGCCTATTTTTATTAGATAGAATATAACTTTTAGAATGTTTAAAAATTATTATTGATTACCATAAAAACTGTTCGATTTGAAAAGATCACGGAAACCCAATTCTCCATTTATTATAGGTTTGCAAGGTGACCCCCATACTTTCCGGTCGTCAGACACCAAAAAAAACTTCTAAACAAGGATGGTGATAGAATTGCAAATCATCTTCAGTAGTAAGAAGTATGCTATAATATAATTCGGTATAGTGTAAAAAATTAAAAAGAAAAATTCACCTAAATGTATCAGCTATTGATCAATGGTGTCCGGCGAACCAAAATAAATTGTTGTGTAAATTATCTATAAGTTACAAGTTAATAGTTTTTAAAATTTGGAAATTAGGAATATATTTTATATTTATATACAATCTTAAGTTATTATTTTTTTTCTTTTTAAAACTTAATCTTTTTTAGTAAAAAATATTTTTACTTTCTTTGCTATTTGTTAAGAAATTAATTTTTAAATATTTATTGATAAAATAAAAGTGTAAATGAAATCATATCTTAAGAAACGGGTAAATGTACTGTACGAATTAGAATATTCTCTATATATTTTTTAAAATTCAGTGGCACCACTGTGGCTCCGCCACTGAACTTGAGGGCAAAATGCCACCCCTGTAAAGCTGCCAATATTTCAGCTCGAAATCCCGATCAAACAATCAGCACTTTGGACCTACAGTTACATTACTGATTACATTGTGTAAGAAGTTCATATTTGCAAATGCAATTTGTATTTGTTCAATTTTTATACAAGTCTTATTTGATATTTATGCTAACATATTCATTGTTGAAATTTGAATATTTTATTTTAATTTTGTATAAAAACTTATGAAAGTATTTGATTTTAGATAAATTACTATATTATTCTTATATATTATTGGTAGGATTTGTGAGTTAAAAGAGATGGTATCCCTTAAATAGAAGAGGATACTAGTGAAAGTTTGAAAGAATCTATTTTCAAATGTTTTAAAATAATAAAAATAAAAATCTTTAAATTTAAATACAAAGTATTAAATAAATAAATATATTATTTTGCAAAGCTCAAATCTTTACAGCCTAAAACGTAAGCTTTTATTATTTCCTATTTTTTTGTAATCTTTCTAGATATGTTTAGAAAAATTGAGCTTTAACAAAAAAAAAAAATTTTTGGGTATCTTTTTAGATATGTTTGGGTAAATAAGTCCATGGTTTATAGAATTAGAGAATTGGTAAATTTTCCATACACACAAGCACGAGCAGGCCAAGCAAAGTGGAATGTTGTTTCTTTTTTTTTTTTTTTTTCTTCTTCCTCTTATTTAAGTATTCAATTGCTAAATTATTACCTAGAAATATAAAATAAAATTCTATTTCTAACTAACCTCGTCTACACTCCTAAATAATATAATGCCGCCATTGGCATATCATAATGAAAAGGAAATAAAGTGAAACATTTATAAATCATTTAAAGATTAGGGTGAAAATTCAAATTAACTAGTCTCAATGAACTAAATATTCAGATGTGCTCACAACCTAAAGTCATCAGTGAAGTCATCTTTGAGCCTAACCCTATCAATTTTGCAAGCGAAACTTGTATACAACTCCATAAATTTTTTCTCAGAATATTTCTCTTGCTTTCACAGCAGTGCTTCTATTTTCAATGTGCAATAAATTAAAACCTCAGTTGGCAACAAACATCAACTTGAATTTGAACAATTTTTCTGCAGCATTTGAACCCTAATTGATTACTAAGCTATTACTTAGATTTCAACTGCAACGGCCAAGAAGTTGAGATCAGCAAATCCTACTACATTTTGGGATAGTTTTACAAGGATGTTCTTTGCTTACCTACTAATGCAAATTTACCTTTCACTATCAAACTATTTCCCAAAGTCAGAATTATTCCTCCTGACCATAGTGCCTTGCTCGGGATGGTGGGCAAGCAGAAAAGTGGACAAACTAGCATCTTTCCTCCTTCAAATTCTTCTTTTCATTTGTTTAACCAAATTTTACTAAAAGTAACTCGTCAACAATTTCACTTCAGATTGCGAGTTAATAATTACACTCTGAAAAAACTAGTCAATGTTGCATTATCACCTGGGAAATATCACTGCAGATAAACAAGAAAAACAGGAGCTGAAAAAGAACAGACCTCCCAATCTTTGGAAGTTGACCTGAGAGACCTGGCAACAGGAAGAGCAGATGCAAAAAATGAATTTTAATTTCACTCCAGTTTAATGATTAAGAATGCTCAATTTCTAATCGGAAAGATTCCAGTCCATTGATGAGCAAAAAATCTTGGACAAGGTGGTGACAACGTCAGAAATTGTAGGACGGAAAATGAGATCATGGGCTACACATTTTCTAGCCAGCTGAGCCATTGAATAAGCCATGTCCAGGGGGAACTCTTGTCTCAAGCAAGGATCTAGGAAGTCCCGCAGTTTCTCTCTTATATTCTCCCCATCCAACACCTGACTAATCGTTACGCAGAGCAACTCTTCCCCAGTTTTTGCCTCATCATCCCCACTGCAAATAGCATCTCTTCCGGATAATAGCTCCAATGTCAACACACCAAATGCAAACACATCCAGCTTTGGTGTAATCAATGCATTCTCAACATACTCAGGAGCCATATAACCTCGAGTCCCTTTGACATGCCTAGTCTTATGTAGTTGTAAACCACCTTCATCTTCACTTTGATTTTCGGCATCTAAAGCCCTAGCAAGACCAAAATTGGTAAGTTTAGCCCTCAAGCAGGAGTCTAAAAGAATGTTGCTGCTGTTCAAATTCTTGTGAATGTGAGGAGGGTTGACAATGTTGTGGAGATAATTTAAAGCACCCGCAACATCATAAGCAACCTGAATTCTCTGTTTCCAGCCCAGCATAACTGATTCTTGTTGCAATTTATCATTGCTACTGATTCCCTTACCCTGGGCGTGTAACAAATCTCTAAGAGACCCTCTCTCTGCATACTCATAAACAAGATATGTATGACCCTCGTGCAAGCATACTCCTGAAAGCCTAATAATATGAGAATGGTTGATTTGCTTAAGCACATTAATCTCTCCCAAAACATTCCCTTTCATAATCTTCACTGCAGCATAATCCCCATTCAAATTGCCACGAAAAACAGATCTCTTAATTCTGTTGGCTTCATTGAAGGACGCTGTGGCTGTTTGCAATTGTTCATACTTGAACACTTTAAGAGTTTGAACTGCATGCTTAAGTCCTTGGCGCCATGAATTGTTGTTCTCTGTCTCTGGCAAAGCCTTGTAACCATCAACAGAATCAGGATCAGAACTTTTAATCTGGTTGTCATTATTAGTCCCTGACTCTGGAGTTCCATGGCCTCTCCTATAGCAAAACAACCAAACTAGAAAGCCAAAGATTCCACAAAGTACCAGCAAACCAACACCAATTCCAACTCCGACAAAAACCCGCTTGTTTAAAGACTTCACTCCTCCATTGGCAGATGGAGGAAGCATCGGCTGCTTTGGAGGTGGTGATAACATTGAAGTATTTTTGGGAATGGGTTCAGCTTTAAGTGGGATCAGAAGCGGAGTAAAGGGGAAAAATAGGTGATCAGGAGACAGCATATTTGCGCCTAATATACTTTGCAAATCAGCATTAAACGTTCTAGCAATCGCTTCAAAATAATCACCCCAGGTTACGAGATAAGAAAGAAGATATTTGTACCCCAGAACAGACTGGTTTAAGGTTGGACAAGCACACCTTAGCGGAACTGTGAGATTCAAACCAACTCTCAACCTCGAATAATTGTAAGAATTCTGAGCTATCAAGGACTGGCATGTAGTGAGGCCTTGGTAAGTGACATTAGCAACAGTATAGTAATTCTCCAGTTCCTCTTTCAAGACATAGCTTGAATTATGTTGGTAATATGGACCGGAACAAGAACACTTAGCCGGCACAATGACAAGAGTATCAGGTGCGATGGTACTATCATCAGAAATGCCGTTAATTCTTCTAATTTCGGAGGCATCTGCCCCTAGCAAATGAGCAATGGTGTCTGTACTGTTATACGTCCTAGTAGACCGGAAGGTAAGATATGTCTGGCAAGATTTTTTAGCATTGCAGACAAATCCCAGAGTTCTGCTGTCATTGACCTGACAATTAAGTTGTTTGTTATCAATATAACTCTGCTGGGCTTGTGAATTTTGAAACTCATTCGACAAAACTAGCAAAAGTGCACACCAAAACAAAGGAACCATACCTACTTTTGCCAAAATTTCCATGGAAACTTTGTAAGCAGTTTTGAGAAGAAATAGGAATGGAAAGGGTGAAATCAGTTGCAGCCATAATTAGGAAAGAGATTATACGTTTATGAGTTGACTGTTTGATCCAAAACAAAGTAATGCTGCTATTGAGAAGTATGCCAAATTATTCATTTTTAATTGGGCAGAAGAGTTTGAATGGTTGAAAGAAATGTTTGAAATGTGTGAACTAATATTCTATACACTTGACGAAGACCAAACGGCTGTAGCCATTTCCTCCACCTTCGCCTTGCAGATTCCACACGGCATGGCGAATTCATTGATACAGATTAGGCGCACTTTTAATGGTCTAGGTACCGGCAAAACTAAGGATGTTCAATATGTCCAAAGTAACAAAAATTGAGACCTCCCACCAGCGGATTTGGGAATTCAATTCCTATTATGTGCAGGATTTTAATCCCAGGCAATGGGACGCAGATTTATTTATTTATTTGGTTTGTGATTGTTAAATAAGGTTGACGAGCAGAGGTTGCACAGTTCCCAGTTTGGGCCATATGCCACCCTCCCAGTTTGGTTGCAGCAGCAGGATTTAAACTACTACAAATACTTTTCTCAAACAAAGAATTTGAACCTTACCAGTTGAGTCAACCCTTGTCTGGGTAAGAGTATATTTTAGGGTGCTCGAATAAACAGGGCTGTGCAGTCAATGGGAAAATTCTTAGGTGTGTCGGGTGCCTTAGGTAGTTGTATTGTATACATTAAGAGTTGTATAACAAATGTTATTTACAATTTTATCAATATACAATATAATCATGCAAAGTACGCGATGCACGTGCACCGAATGCACGCAAGAATTTCCCGCGGTGTACCAAACTTTGGGTTATTCTTATTAGATGTTGCAATGATCGAATGCGGACTTAGTGGGCTAAAACTTGGATACTCAAGGCTCAACCAGTAATTATTAGCTTAATAGCAAAGTTAGCACAGGGGGAAAATTCTTTGTTTTTATCTGGACATACCAAAGTTAAAAAGTTTAAACTTCAAAGTCCTCCCTTGTACCCTTCATTATTATATTAATAATTATTTTTTGGGGAGGGCGCCCAGGGAGGTAGAGAAGAGAAGTCCAGAGTTGTGAAACTCCACCTAAAGCCAACCCTAGAGTAAGGGGGTCGGGATGCATATCATATTATTTTGCATGAATATATATGTTTTAAATGATTCTATGTGCTTTAGAGTTGTGGATTATAGGTTAAAATGCTTAATTATGTTTATCGAGTAGGAAGGGTAAAATGGTAATTTTGCTTGAGGTCAAAATTGGAAGAAAGCTTGAGGATTAAATAGGAAGAAAATGTGGGTGAGAAAATAACAACAAGAGTTATTATAGTTTAGTGGTTAGAGCTTGGTGAATTAATTTCTAAGGTCATGAATTCAAATCCCATCATTTAAGCTTTTGTCATGATTATCTTAACTAAGTTTGAATTTTTGTTTTCTTGCATTTCATGGAAATATGAATGTTGTCTTAGGAGAGACATGAAGAGAATGTCCTAATCTTATCCTCATGTCCTAAAAAGAATTCTAGAAGAATTATTGTCCTTTTTATTACCACTAGCTTGTCCTAACATCTTTATAATTCAAAACCATTAAATCCTTTCTTTTAAATTCCAAAAAAATTCTGTGATAACTCCTCCACCTTGAATTTCGAAAATCAGCTTTGGAGGTTGGGAAGTTGGCCGAAAATAGGAGGAGAAATAGGAAGGGTTTCCAAGAGAAAATCAATCACCATGATAGCACCTTCAAACTCACCTTCATGTTGTTCATCTTCTAATAAAAGAAAATTTGGAAATTTTCCAGAATATTTGCAGACCGTTTCTTTGAAAATTCAGCCAGTAAACCCACTCATTTTCTGCCAGAAAAATGGTCATTTTATGTGGCTTGAAGGCTGGAAAATCTGTGCAATTTTTGGACTGCACAAACTGCACAAAACCAGGAAAAAATTCTAGTCATTTTTGCAGCTTTCAACCAAGTAAATGAAGCTGTTTTGATTCATCTTCAAGCCAGCAAAACTCCTCAATATTTTTCCATCATTAAGGCTAGAAAACCACCTTAGAAAGACCTTCAAACTCCCTCAAGAGTCAGTTGCAAATCGGGTTGAAGGTGTGCAGAAATTCTGCACAGCCTTCGAAACACTTGAAGCATGAAACCAGAATTTTCCAGCTTTGCTCCCTTCTAGCCTAGGCCGAAAATCACCTTCAACCTCTACAAAATTGAACCTTGCTCAGCTGTAGACTAAACACCATTAACCCCACACTCACCTTGAGCATAAGGACTCCATAGCCACACCACAAAACACTCCTAAGATCACTCCATTCAAACTCTTTTTGAACTTCAAATAATTTCATCATTTTACTCCATTAAAATCACTCTTGTATTAGGCAAATAAACCAGAATTTCCTCTGCCATTTAAGACTGAATTTCGGTCAGCCTTGGAGCAACATTAACCTTCAATCAATTCAGCAAAACCACCATGTTCAGCCGGCACCATTGAAGACCATAGAAACCTCTCTTGATCAAACACCATAGCTAACCTCTTACCTTAAACATCTCCACCATTTCCTCCATTTAAATTTCAAAAAAAAATCTCATCATTCTCTCTCCTTCTTGCTGAAAACCGAAACCCTCATTCACTCCATACCATTCAGCCAGCCCTCTACCAAAATTCGTGCAGCACTTCTTCCCAATTCTCTCCATTTTCACCTAGAACACCAAAAACACCAAGAACACACACTAACCTTCTTCAAGCCTAACCCTACTCTAAACACCTCCAATCACTCTCAAATACTCCAAATCACTTCCATTTAATCTCTAAACTTCATTTCTGGTATTTATAACACAAAACCTCGCAAACAAGAATTTTCGAACGGATCAAAATTAGCTTTTCTTTGAAGGTCTCAAGAACATCAACAAGGTAAGTCAAGAACAACCTTCTTGATCATCTTCTTCCATTCGATTGTACTGTTCTAATGCTCTCTCTCTCTCTCTCTCTCTCTCTCTCTTCCAACCGAAATGGTTGATCAACCATCAACCATGGCCGTTTTCCCGTTGGATCATTCAAGGCTCTCAATCGCGTGGACCTTCTTAATTCTTCATCGAAGTATTCATCAAATCAAGTATTTTCCTTTAATTCTTCTTTTAATTCAGTATTCATGTCTCTTAGATATTGATAGGAAGAATGAAATATGGATAAGGGATTGAGTACATGCATGTGGATTAAGGGGACGGAGTTAGGACATGATGATTGTTGTATATGACTAGGATGTATGTGTTTTCCTTTCGAATCAATGTATGTTCTTCGTGCTTAATGAAATTTTATGGATGTTTGAAGCATGTTAGAGACCATGACACCAAAGGTGATTAGGTTTTTATATTCTTATTTTTCCATGGAAACTATGATTGATGATTATACTTAGTAGGATTTTGGCCATGTGATGGTATGAGATAGTTCAAGTGTATGTTCATGAATGGATTAATATATTGTTTGATGATGGAGAAGGTGTTCATGAATCCTTTCTAGCAATAAGAAAATCATGGTGAAAAAGTATTTTCTTGTTAAGGCTAGATTATTTTTATTAATAAATTTTATTACCTTGAATAAAATGCTGCTATATTTTCCCATAAAATTCGAAACTTTAGGGAGATTTGGAGTGGTTTATTAATTAAAATATTCATATTTTCTTTATCAAATAAATGAGATCTTTTATTAAAAATAATATATATAGGAATAAATCCTTTACAATAAATAAAATATTATTAGAATCTATTTGTTATTTATTAATTAAAATTTAAAATAATTCATTCATTATTAATTTTATTTATTACTAATTATTTATTATCTATTTAAAAATTACTTAAAGGTTATTTGTAATTAAATATTTATTTATAATAAAGTTATTTTTAAATCACCATTTATTAATATTATTTAGGACTTAATATTCAAACCTTAGTTTATTTATTAAAAATAACACTCAAGAATTATTAATTGGGTCTATAATTTATTAGCAATTATTTTAGAACCCCAACTTCTTTTAACTTATCAACTAAAGCTTATTTTATAAAATTCTTTATCACCTAGCCTTAAAGCTTAGGATATTAGGGTCATGGCTAGTCATGGTTGTAACTAGTTGAGCTAAGAAATTATTTATGTAAAGCGGGTATAGCCCGAATGTAACCTTATGTCTTGTGTTTACCCCAAGCGGGGTTAGGTCAGCCTTAGAGGACTTTTGAATTTGAGCAAGTAAAGGATCAGGTAAGCTCCTGCATAAAACTTGTTTGTTGTAAAAGGTTACCATGGCAAGCTAAACACGAAGTATGTGAATACTGATTTGGTAAAGGCAATTAAGGACGGTTTCTTTTCCTGATTCGGTCAAACCAATTATTTGAAAATTTTCAAAGCAGTTTTACTCAAAACACTGAACTATTTCTAAAACTGATTTTGGCATGGACTTTAGAAACCCTTAATTGCCATTTTCAAGTAAAGCTATGTTTTACCAATTTTCTCCCAAGTGGGACAATTATCGTTGAGTACTCAATAAGGGTAGGCTAGTAGTATTAGTTTTGAAGAGCAATAGTGAGTCTTCTGGCAGGAGGCCACCTCCAGAAGATAAAACTCAACTTAGAGAAACGTCAGTACTACTTAGTCATGCCAGTTCAAGCTAGCTATTTTATTTCAGTCAAGTGACTGTGTTTTGCCGGATTGGACACCCGGTTGTTGTTTGGGTATAGAGAAGGAAGAGTATCTTGCCCGGTAGACCGATCACCTACCTTTTGTCAGTCTGCACAAAGTGTCGGCATTCTGACGGACAGTGTACACAAAGTGTGGCATACTGACCATCCGGTTATGGGGCCCAGCGCGTGGTAACCCATAATTCTTTCTTTTGAGTGGTTGATCTTGTAAATTATGTATGGCTGGAAAAGCCGAAAACACCACTCTTGTTTTTTACTAATGTTTAGTGTTTGCCAATATTTCTCTTATAAAGTTTTCACATGTTGCATCCACAAACTGTTTTCACTGAACACTCAAAGCACACATGAACTTACTGAGATTTTTATCTCACCACCTTTTATACCATGTTTTCAGGTCGATCCTACTGTGGAGATGAATAGCTAGATTTGTTGCCTATGCTTTGAAGACTTTATATTATTTTTCTTATGTGTTGTTTTGATAGATGGTAGCGAACAATTTATTTTGGATTTATTCATGTATTTTTGAGTTGTAATAAGTTCAATTTCAAGGTATTACTTTTATTTTCTTTTGTGTGACCTAGTTATAAAGACCCCTTGTCCTTTGGACGGGGCGACATCCCCGGCCCTGTCGGGCCTAGGTAATGGGGTGTTACAAGAGTCTTTTTCTTTCAAATACCAACAGCCCCCAATTGATTTCCAGAAAAAAAAAATAAAAATAAACCCTATAAAAGGGCTTTTTTATTTGGCAATACATAAAGGAGAGCGAATAGGGATTGGGGAAAGGAGTGAGAGTATTGAATACTTGTCACATTTGAATAATCAGTCCAAAGAAAGGAAAGGACAAATTACTTACTGTTATAAAATTAGGGTAGTGTTAGAATAAAATCTACACACTACACACTAAGAAAATTCTAACTATTCTTTGCACAAGAATTTCTCTTCAAACTTCTCTCTTTCTTTCTCTCACAATTCTTTCTCCAATCTTTCTTTCACTAATCTTTCTTTCACAAAATGATGGTGTATTACAAGCTTAGAGAATAGCTCTATTTATAGAGCTCTAATTAGTGAAATACATCATGGCATACATCATCTTCAACTAATCTCAATTAATGGTGTCTCCACTAAATGGTGGACATCCATAAAAATCTTCTAATAATTCACATAAATCCATAATTAGTGGAGCCTCCACTAATTAATGGAGATTCCAATAATTCATAACACTCCCCCTTGGATGTCCATCCATTACATAAAGAATATGCCTCGTTAAAACCTTACTAGATAAAAACCCAGTGGGAAAAAAAATCTAGTGAAGGAAAAAGAGTACACTATTCTATATGTCCATTTATTACTCCCCACGATGAGATGATTCCTTTAAATCTTTAAACCGACGCATACCGATTTTATATCTCAACTTTTCAAATGTTGCGGTCGGTAAAGTCTTCGTGAAAATATCTGCGAGGTTATCACATGACCGAATTTGTAGCACATCAATTTCACCTTTCTTACGGAGTTCATGAGTAAAGAAGAATTTTGGTGAAATATGTTTTGTCCGATCTCCTTTAATATATCCTCCTCGTAATTGAGCTATGCAAGCTGCATTGTCTTCATAAAGAGGAGTTGGAATACCTTTGATTGATGATAATCCACAACTTTCTCGGATATAATGAATCATGGATCTTAGCCATACACATTCTCGACTTGCTTCATGAATGGCTATAATTTCGAGCATGATTTGAAGAAGTAGGCTGCTATAGATTGTTTCGTAGAACGCCATGATATAGCGGTATTTCCACATGTAAATAGATAGCCCGTTTGAGAACGTGCTTTATGTGGATCGAGATAAATAACCGACATCTGCATAACCTATCAATGTTGGATTGGTTTTATTTGAATAAAATAATCCGAGATCAATTGTACCTTGGAGATATCGAAGGACTTGTTTAATTCCATTCCAATGTCGTCGTGTTGGTGAAGAACTAAATCTTGCTAATAAATTGACGACGAAAGCAATATCGGGCCGTGTGTTATTAGCAAGATACATCAATGCACCAATTGCCTTTGAGATATGGTACTTCGGGACCAAGGAGTTCTTCATCATTTTCTTGAGGTCGGAAAGGATCTTTATCCACATTTAATGATCGGACGATCATTGGAATACTCAATGGATGTGCTTTGTCCATGTAAAATCTTTTTAGCACTTTTCTTTGTATATGTTGATTGATGAATAAATGTTCCACTCTCCAAATGTTCAATTTGTAAACCAAGGCAAAATTTGGTTTTACCAAAATCCTTGATTTCGAATTCTCTTTTTAAATAATCAATTGTTTCTTGGAGCTCTTCGGGAGTTCCAATAAGATTAATATCATCAACATATATAGCTAATATCACAAATTTAGAACCAGATTTCTTAATAAAAACGCATGGACATACCTGGTCATTTTTAAATCCAGCTTTCAATAAATATTCACTAAGACGTGTGAACCACATGCGCCCAGTTGCTTCGAGGCCATATAATGATTTACGCAACTTGATGGAGTAATTTTCACGAGGATAATGTTTATATGCTTCGAGGCATATGAAATCCTTCGGGGATTTTCATGTAAACATCATTTTCTAAATTTCCATACAAGTAAGCGGTGACAACATCTAATAGGCGCATATCTATCTTTTCATGTCTTGCTAAGTCGATAAGATATCGGAGTGTAATAGCATCAACAACGGGAGAATAAGTTTCATCATAATCAATACCTGGTCTTTGTGAAAAACCTTGGGCTACTAATCGCGCTTTATATCGAACGATTTCACTCTTTTCATTGCGCTTTCGCACAAATATCCATTTGTAGCCAACGGGTTTTATACCTTACGGTGTTCGGATTGCGAGTCCGAAGACTTCACGTTTTGCCGGTGCATTTAACTCCGATTGAATCGCATCTTTCCATTGCAGCCAATCTTTTCTATGCAGAGCATTCATCAAGCGATATTGGTTCGGGATCATCATTATCTGTGTAACATCAAGAGATATATTGTATGCAAATATATTATCAATAACGAGTTTCTATCCGATTCCAACTTCTACTGGAAGTGGTATAATTGATAGAAATTTCGGTGTTACTTTCATCAACTTACGGTTCTTTGTCATCGGTTCTCTCTTGGTCTTTATCATTCTTTTCTTCAATATGATCTTACGGATCATTTAATCCTCTTTTCTTTCGAGGATTTTTATCTTTAGAACCAAGAGGTCGGCCACGCTTACGGCGTGTTTTTGACTCGGCGGCTATAGGTATAATATTTTGTTACTGCTTGGAACTTCAATTCGAATAGGAGCATTTATAGGCTGGAATATGCGATTTTGTAACTCTTACGGAGTCAACAAAAGCGTACGGCATTTGATTTGCAATGCTTTGCAAATGAATTATCTTTTGAACTTCAAGTTCACATGCGCTTGTGCGCGGATCAAGATAATTTAATGATGTTGTCCAATCAAGATCCTTTTTATCTTGTTTGGGTTCTCCCCTAATTTAGGGAATAATGATTCATCAAAATGACAATCGGCAAATCTTCTTGTGAATACATCTCTGTCGGAGGTTCAACATACACGATAATAGAGGGAGAATCATATCCAACGTATATCCCCTTTCTTCTTTGAGGACCCATCTTTGTACGTTGGTTTGGTGCAATTGGAATATATACTGACACACCCAAAAATTCTTAAATGAGCAATATTTGGTTACGACCCAAAAGCCAATTGCAAAGGAGAGAATTTATGATAACTAGGCTGGTCTTATACGTACAAGTGTTGCGGCATGTAGAATAGCATGTCCCCGAGGCGGATGTTGGGAGATTTGTTTTCATTAATAATGGTCTAGCAATTAATTGTAATCGTTTAATCAAAGATTCGACAAGACCATTACGTGTGTGAACATGAGCTACGGGATGTTCAACATTAATCCCAATTGACATGCAATATGCATCAAAAGCATGTGATGAAAATTCACCGACATTATCCAAACGGATATTTTTAATGTGATGGTCGGAAATTGTGCTCGTAATTTAATTATTTGAGCAAGTAATCTCATAAACGCCGGGTTGCGAGTAGATAATAAACATACATGTGACCATCGGGATGATGCATCAATTAAGACCATAAAATATTTGAACGGTCCACATGGTGGATCAATAGGTCCACAAATATCTCCGTGAATCCGTTCGAGAAATGTAGGACTTTCGGCTCCTACTTTTACTGAGTGATGGTTTAACAATTAATTTTCCTAGGGAACATGCGGTACATGCGAATTTTTCTGATGTTAATATCCTTTTATGTTTTAAAGGATGACCATGTGTATTCTCAATGATTCTTCTCATCATGGTAGATCCCGGATGACCCAACCGGTCATGCCAAATGCTAAAAGTAATAGGATCAGTAAACTTACGGTTTACTAGATGATGAATTTCAATTGTACGTATTTTTACAAAATATAGACCGAGTAGAAAAAGACGGCAGTTTTTCTAATACCGATTTCTTACCCAAATGCATTTGAGTAATAAAAAGATGCTCAATCCCATTTTCCTCATTTGTTTCAACATGATACCCATTTATGCGGATATCTTTAAAACTCAATAAATTTCTTCGAATTTTGAGGAAAATAGTGCCTTATCAATAATAATTGTTGTTCCTTTAGGCAACAATATACTAGCTCTTCAGGAGCCCTCAATTACATTTGCACTACCGTTTATCGTATAAATATTTATTTCTCCCATTTTGAGATCAGAAAAATATTTCTCATTTTTTAGTATGGTGTGTGTAGTTCCACTATCAATAATGCATACATCATCATTAATAACAACCATCTGAACACAAATATATATATGTAAACGTAAATATTATTAGAATAGAATGAAAATGAAAATACAAAAATATCAGGGTGAGGCTTTAGTTCTTTTGGACAACTTGCCATCACCAATTAAATGGTCTATCCTACCGTGCGGGTGTTCAAAAAAATCCGATACATCCATATGGGTAATATTGATATTAAGATCTTCGGGATCACTATCGTCATCCTCAACATTATTTATTGGATGTTGAGAAAATTTTGCTTCCACATTTTTATTTTTCAATGAAGCTTGATACAATTCAACTAAATGCTTAGCCAGTACGACAGTTTCGTGACCAATGACCTTTCATGCCACATCTATAACATATATCCTCATGCTTTTCTTCAATTTCTTTTTCTTTTCCCTTTTGATCTTTTCTGTTCCACTTCGGGTGGCGGTATTTCTCACGATTTGATTATAATTGTGATAAGGGAAATATCGAGCGTGTCTACGACCATAACCACGACCACGGCCACGGCCACGGCCACGACCACGATTATAACGATGGCTTCTGCTGGAGCCAACGACATTCACTTACAGGAGTCTTTGTAGAGCCGATTGGTGCGGCTTCATGATTTCTCAATAATAACTCATTATTTTTCTCTGCAATGAGGAGGGCGATAATTAAATACGTAAATTTTGTATACCCCTTTTCTCGATATTGTTCTTTGCGGGACAATATTCGAGACATGAAAGGTGGAGAATGTCTTCTCCAACATATCTTCATCGATCACTTTTTCTCCGCATAATTTTAATTGAGATGTAATTTTATACATTGCGGAGCTATATTCATTCACGGTTTTAAAATCTTGCAACCTCGGGTGCAACCATTCATACCGTGCTGGTAGGTAGTACGACCATCTTCGGGTGGTCAAATCTTTCTTTTAAATTTACCCATAGGCCATATGGATCTTTTTCGGTAAGATATTCCATTTTTAAATTTTCATCGAGATGACGACGAATAAAAATCAAAGCTTTAGCCTTGTGTTGTGCGAGATGCACTATTATTTGCTTGAATAGTTTCACTAAGGCCTTCGACATTTAGATGCATTTACGCATCGAGAACCCATGACATATAATTTTTTCCGGAAATATCAAGAGCTACAAATTCGAGTTTTGCGATGTTAGCCATAGAGATCAATAAATGCGTACTGTCTTACGGCTTTGGTAACGGCGAAACTCGTGCTTAGTCTTCGGCTTTTGTGCGGTAGAGACTCGTGCGATAACGTGTTATAAAATTAGGGTAGTGTTAGAATAAAATCTACACACTACACACTAAGAAAATTCTAACTATTCTTTGCACAAGAATTTCTCTTCAAACTTCTCTCTTTCTTTCTCTCACAATTCTTTCTCCAATCTTTCTTTCACTAATCTTTCTTTCACAAAATGATGGTGTATTACAAGCTTAGAGAATAGCTCTATTTATAGAGCTCTAATTAGTAAAATACATCATGGCATACATCATCTTCAACTAATCTCAATTAATGGTGTCTCCACTAAATGGTGGACATCCATAAAAATCTTCTAATAATTCACATAAATCCATAATTAGTGGAGCCTCCACTAATTAATGGAGATTCCAATAATTCATAACACTCCCCATTGGATGTCCATCCATTACATAAAGAATATGCCTCGTTAAAACCTTACTAGATAAAAACCCAGTGGGAAAAAAAATCTAGTGAAGGAAAAAGAGTACACTATTCTATATGTCCATTTATTACTCCCCCTGATGAGATGATTCCTTTAAATCTGTTATAAAATTAGGGTAGTATTAGAATAAAATCTACACACTACACACTAAGCAAATTCTAACTATTCTTTGCACAAGAATTTCTCTTCAAACTTCTCTCTTTCTTTCTCTCACAATTCTTTCTCTAATCTTTCTTTCACTAATCTTTCTTTCACAAAATGATGGTGTATTACAAGCTTAGAGAATAGCTCTATTTATAGAGCTCTAATTAGTGAAATACATCATGGCATACATCATCTTCAACTAATCTCAATTAATGGTGTCTCCACTAAATGGTGGACATCCATAAAAATCTTCTAATAATTCACATAAATCCATAATTAGTGGAGCCTCCACTAATTAATGGAGATTCCAATAATTCATAACACTCCCCCTTGGATGTCCATCCATTACATAAAGAATATGCCTCGTTAAAACCTTACTAGATAAAAACCCAGTGGGAAAAAAAATCTAGTGAAGGAAAAAGAGTACACTATTCTATATGTCCATTTATTACTCCCCCTGATGAGATGATTCCTTTAAATCTTTAAACCGACGCATACCGATTTTATATCTCAACTTTTCAAATGTTGCAGTCGGTAAAGTCTTCGTGAAAATATCTGCGAGGTTATCACATAACCGAATTTGTAGCACATCAATTTCACATTTCTTCTGGAGTTCATGAGTAAAGAAGAATTTTGGTGAAATATGTTTTGTCCGATCTCCTTTAATATATCCTCCTCGTAATTGAGCTATGCAAGTTGCATTGTCTTCATAAAGAGGAGTTGGAATATCTTTGATTGATGATAATCCACAACTTTCTCGTGTTATAAAATTAGAGTAGTGTTAGAATAAAATCTACACACTACACACTAAGCAAATTCTAACTATTCTTTGCACAAGAATTTCTCTTCAAACTTCTCTCTTTCTTTCTCTCACAATTCTTTCTCTAATCTTTCTTTCACTAATCTTTCTTTCACAAAATGATAGTGTATTACAAGCTTAGAGAATAGCTCTGTTTATAGAGCTCTAATTAGTGAAATACATCATGGCATACATCATCTTCAACTAATCTCAATTAATGGTGTCTCCACTAAATGGTGGACATCCATAAAAATCTTCTAATAATTCACATAAATCCATAATTAGTGGAGCCTCCACTAATTAATAGAGATTCCAATAATTCATAACACTCCCCCTTGGATGTCCATCCATTACATAAAGAATATGCCTCGTTAAAACCTTACATATTTATCCATGCTTTTAAACATAAAATTATTAAAACAAGTGTATTTTTAGTCTATCCAACAAAGAAAAAAAAAAAAAAAACCATTTTGCTCGTTGTTTTTGTTACCGTCCCTTTCAGTTGACTATCGATGGACATCGAGTCTTTTCATCAAAATTAAATTTTTCATTCGCCATCCTTCCTTTTATTTCCCCACTACAAAAATTAATTCAAATATCTAAATCCATCTCTTCTACTTTCCGTCCTTCCAATTCCTTCAATTCAAACAGACGGCATTGCCTGAAACATAGACAACAGTTAGTCGCTTGACACATGCCCACAGAAGACCTATCCCTAAATCTTTCTTTTTCAGTGTTCTGCTAATTAGCTTGCAACCACCAAGGCAACATCCTTTTTGACGGCTATGATCAGAGCCATTAAGGGATCGAACTGTAACTAGAGATCATCAAGCTTCGCCTGATTTTGCTTCTTTTAAGTACTTATCATTCAACATTCAGAACCTTAGTAGCAATACATACAATAGCAAAACAGATGCTGAGGGGTCATACAAGTCCACATTACCATACAAAGATTTCTAATTATGACCATAATCTACCTAAAATTTCTCAAGGCATCAATTCCTCAATGCTTTCAGTAAACTCAGATTCCATACCATGTTCATGCATTATTCACAAGGAACCCTCTAACTACAAAGAACTTTAGTAGTAAAATTCAGATGAACTATCATTCAATCATCAATCATATACCTCAACCCCGATTCTTAAATCATCAGATGCTTCTTATAAGGGTCTCAGCTCCCCTGAAGCTCTGCAGGTATTCCCTTGAGAACAGTAGGGGCAACAGTTAACAAATGCTGCAGCCAAATTTTGTATGCTGCTACTTACCAAAATGACCATTTTTTCAGCTTCTGAAAGTCCCAAAAGCCCATAGAGAAGTGCAGGATAAAAATTTTAAGTTCAAACATTTCATTTCTTACCGCAAAAACCTTTACAACAAGATTATTAAGCCTGGACAACCAATATTCAATTGAATTATTAAGAGATGGTAAGAAAATTTGCAAACCATACAATGCATTCAAGGAAAATGCACTTGAATATTAGAAATGATCATGGAATGAGTGTAAAAGTAAATCATGCCAAATAAAAAAACTTGGAAGTTCTTATGGAAGATATTTTATGTTCATGAAATGATGTGAGAAATCAAAATAAAGAAAGAATTAACAGTAAAGCACAAGAACTCAACACCATTTGACATAGCAACAGTTCCACATTTACCAGCAGCAAAGGAATTACAAAAAATAGCAAACTCAGGATGCCAAGTTGGCCTCCAAAATTACATCACCTCAGCAATAGCACTACTGAGTCAGCTAACTGAAAGATAGAAAAGCAAAATAAATAAGTAGGATACCATTGATAGGGTCAAGAGTTAGAGGAGATAAAAGAAACTCAACATAACTTAGCATGATGAACAAGAGCTTATATTCAAGTAATACAGCCTAAAAGAAAGAAAGAACCAATAGCAATCTCTCCCAGGGAGACGTCATAGTATATTTCCAAATTACGGGCTTAAGGTGAAGTCATATATAACCATTTACATTCAAAAAGTTCCATACTACCTTTTCACCCACAAGTAAACAACATTTACCAAATACATAGCTGGACAAAACACGACTCCAAGAGGCACCAGTATAACTATAGAGACAAAATACATTTCAGCAGTTGGATAGAGCAGAACACACGCGAGAGAGAGAGAGAGAGAAGAGGGTTAGATCAAAGGTTAGGTTACCTACCAAAGAAAACCCCCATTAGATACAAAATGCAAGCCCTGCAAATTAATACATATATTATAAATAATTGGCTACTTGTATACTCTGATAGCTAGTCATGCCATGCGAAGTCTCCTCTTCCTTGCCTCAAGCTTCGCCCTCTCCTATACTCAATTTCAGCATCGGAGCTTGATAAACCAAGATGATATTTCCGACTAATTCTGGAAGCTCCTATCTTAGAAAAGATGTCCTCATCATCACTCAAAATGTGGTTTCCAGGTGCACTTCGGACAGAAAAATCTCCAGATTGCCTGTCAGGGAGATCACCTGAGAGATGAAAAGATAGTATGTTATTGCATACATGAAATAAGTGGCAAGAACACAAAGAAGGCCCAATCAGAGTTACTGCAGAAATCTGGACTTGAAAAATCAATCGTGACGTGTAGAATGGGAGAGCCACATAATTAATTTTCTGCAGAAGACCAAGTCCAACTTACCATAAAATACGTGTTATAGAGGGCATTAATTGTATCTGCAGAGTCTTAACATGAAAAGTGTGAAATATTTAAAAAGCTGTACTTCAATTGACAGGCAAAAAATTCCTCATACTATCAATTGTGGCTAAAACATTATAGAGAGTAGAAACCAGGCCATGCGAGCAAATTTGAGCAATATCTTCTGGAATATCCTATCACTTTAATTTTACATTAAAGGGTAGAAGAAATTCTGTTTAAGAATAGATAAGTTCTAAAACTGGCGGAAAAATTAAAGCCAATTTTGAAAAGAGAGAGAAACATCAAGAGAGGCCATAGTACAAAGACCAAGTGACCATAATAACCCTTAGCCCATAAACATGCTAAATTTTCAGTTTTGCATTAGATTTACTTTCAGCTGCTAGGAAAATAGTGAATCTCCCAAACATAAATTAGAAATTTTCACTGGTGATACTAAGATAAGTTAGATAACTACTAAACATTTAAGCATTGATTTCCACCTTCAAAAGCATTGCTGGCAATTGGCATTTTATGCTCCACCTCCTCAACATGATTCAATCCTGGTTTACAGTGATGCGGATTCAGCATATTTTTCTTCTCTTTCTCAGCTTTAGCCTCCTTAGCTAATGCATCAGTCAGAATACTTTCCTCTTCAACTAGCTTATCAGGGGGAAAAGGTGACATGGTAAAAGAATCCTCCAAGACGTCAGATATCTCCACATAATGAGTTGTTGTGACAATTTCATCAGCACTAAACCCAAATGATGCTCTGTAAGCTTCTATTTCCTCAACATCTTGTTTCGATGTCTTGTTCTGCCTGTTCTGATGACCGTTTCCACCATTTGAGTAAGCATCTGATTCTTTGGAGACACTTAACCTCCCACCAGAATGTGGAAATGAAGAGGGATCCAGATAGAACTGGGCAAATGTAGCAGGACAGAAGAAATTTGAGTCTTGGGACTTCTTGGAAGCACCGGCTGCTTCAAGTCCAAACAGCCTGCCTGATTCTGACCTGGAAAATGCAGGCTCGTGTGAAGGAATTGAAGGATCCCATTGAGGTGAAAACTCCCTTTCTGGAAAAGATGATGATAGACCATCACGAGACGCCCTTGAAACAGGTGATCTCAGAGTACTTGCAGGACTTCCAGGAAAAAGTGAATATGTTGCTTGGGGATCAGTAGCAGAGATATAATTTGCCTTGCCAGTGTTTTTTAGATCCACAGAAGACGTAAGAAACTGAGCAAAGGGTACATCCGGTGAAGAGGGGGTGGTTAGGTGTGCCAACTCTGGTGGGGGTGTTAGAGGTGCAGTTGAAGGCTCAGTTGTAAAGGTTGAGAAAACTGGAGGAGACACTAGTTGTGTTTCATGGGCATAAGGACCAGTTGCAAACATTGTTGATGAAGGACCCCCAGGAGAATTTGCAGACAAGAAACAACTGGGAGACTGAACTGTTGAAGGGAGCGCTGAATTAGAAAATGATGCAGGCGAAGATGGTGGAGCTAACAATGCTGCAGTTGGATTAGTCAACACTCCAGCTTGAGGTCCATTTGGCTGATTTGCTAATGAATTGGCCTCTGGAATGCGGGATGCAGGAACAATACGCTTCCCGCCTTTTTGCTTGCGAAAACATGCCAATCCACCCAAACATCCTCTCCATCGCTTGCGCTGTCAGTGAAGTCAACCATTAGCTTGGCAAACATTTCAGTTCTCCCCAATCATACTCCCTATGATGTACAGAACAAAGAAAAAAGAGCTTCTAGAAAAGCATCTAATCATAAAACTGTAGCCTGAACTGAACAACCTCAATAAATGCTAGCTATTCACAATGAATCAGGAAAATAAAAACCAAAGGGAGGACAAAACATAAACACAAAAGCCATAAAATTCTGTAACAGTCAGAGAACCCAAACAGTATGAATTTCACCTTCCCATCCCGTCAACTGTTTTGTGGAGTGCATTAAAATTCCATCGCACTAGATGTAAAATATGATTACCTGGTAAAGCATAATGTAATAAGACAATTCATTCATTATCAGAGAAAGCTATCAACTATCTTCCCACTTAAACAATTTAAAATCTCGTTCGAATGCTATCTAAACAGAGTTTATGTAGAACAAGCTATAAGATCTATTAGCACTGACGAAAACTCAATCTATTTCGCATGGCACCCAAAGTCCTATCAACTACAACTTAAGTTCTTCAAATTTTTCTAATTGAAGCAACACAGAAGAAATAAAAGACACTCTACCTGAAACCATACAATTTCATCTCCTATGTTCTTACCTAAAGCAAACGGGTATCCAGTTGCACATCACAATGTACAATGCTTATCTTCTCCTTGAGGTAACAATTTTAAAATGGCAATCATTATTCCTTTCTTTAAAATGGATAAAGACAGCCAAAAGGGACATGACTGTTCCCCAAACACAATAAATAGAACCACCAGGGAACCTCGCAAAGGTCCCACGTTTACTGAAGCAGGCATGTATAAGGCAAAAGCTCTGAATAACATGTGGATGATTTGAATGCCACTTAAACTGAGATTTATTATAGACTACTGAAATCCACATAAGGATACTCAACCTCAATGTTTGCATTTCTAGCCAGCCAAGAGCTATTTCACTAAATAAATCAAAGTTGAACAGTGGGACTTTAAGCTTGCAACGTGCACAGAGTTATATTTTATTTTTAAAAAAAATGTGCTTCATGGCATAGCACATCATGAGGCACAAATTATAGCTAGTAGCATCAATATCTTTGCAATGAAGGTAAGCCCATGTTATATCACATTGGTAAACAGAAAATTATGACCAGTATTTTTCATCTGAATAATCCAGTTTCAAAGTGGATAATTCCAAAACTTAACAATAACTTGCCAGATTTAAATTAAGAGAATTATAGTGTGTTACTCTCAGCAGTAATGATCGAAGACTAACTATAGTTGAAAAGCAAAAAAAAGGATGGAAAATACTACTTAGACAGAAGCACATACAAGGCAAAAAGGAAAAACTTAACAAAGTTACCATCTGTAGAATAAGTTGACTAAAATCCCTGCGCATTCTCTTTTGTATTTAAATCTTTAGTCACAAAATCATGGTATCCCAAAAGTTAATTAGAGAGAGCATATTTGGAAAGAAATCCTTCTCTCTACTTTCATACCATCACCACACTATATTTATCACTTGCACTAATTGGAATAGTAAACTGCCATCTATTAGTTTTTCATAATTGCAAGTCAATAAATTTGTCTCATGCAAATAATCAAACACCACCAAGGAACTAATTTGTATGTATTTGTTGATAATCATCTTAGCCGCCGACTGAAGCTTTCTTGTTACCAGAAAATTCTAAATGTTGTCACCGGTCAGCTTCAAAATGTCAAGTAAAATAAATATGGTAGAGATATGGTACAAAAGAAAGCACGCTTATGAATGCTAAAGAACAATTTCCCTTCACCTTTATTTTTGTTTCATTCTATTCTTTCTTTTCCACATCTATTTTGTAGATAGGAAGATCTGCTAAATCATGAAAACAACAAACTAGCATAAGAATTTCTTAGCTATTTTATTTCCATACCATCTTTGAAGTTCCCCCAATGTTTCTTTTATTTTATTTAGGATAAAATCCCCCCTAATGCAGTCTCAATAAAAGTAAAATCATCACGTGAATTAGAGGAAAATTCTATCCTAGACCATGATTATTAGAATGTCTCATGGATCAATACAGCGGGCTCACCTTTTCTATAGCCCGGGGGGTTGGGGAGGGGGGGAGGGCAGGTGTTCTTATAAGCCATTTCTAGGACAGAATTTTTGTGAATTAGATGCCATTTAAGTTGACTCCACTAATTGAATTAGCAAACAAATTTGGATACTACATCTGCTGTAATTTTTTATTTCCAAATAAAGTTGCCCTTTTATATTGTATCTAGATTGAAATCCATGATTAATGTACAGTACATGCATTATACTTTCAAAAGAAGTTAATTTCCCAGAAGCATACATTGGGACCATAATATAAAGAAGTACAGCAAAATAAGTAAAACTTCTAGATGGATTCCCATCTAATTTTTTTTGAATAACTTGTTTGATGAACTCTGTTTTTTGAGTGAGTAATGGACTTCAAATCATTTACTTTGCAAAGCAACATATTACTGCAAAACCAAAAACCATTGATGTGTGCAGAAACAGAGCGTACATATTGAAGGTATTTTGCCCAGGAAACAGAATACAGCAATTTTGAATTCTGTAATCATGGTATGTTTCTTACCAACAATAACCTAATTCCAAGTAGACACGACACTAAGAAATTTATTCAAGAATGCTATTTCTCATCAAACATGACCAATTGGTAACTTGTAATCAACTTAATAGATCTTGCAATTAAAAATTTTTAAGATTCCTCTAGATCTTATATTCAGCTTAAAGCTATTGGGCCCCAAAAACACAAACCTGCTCCGCACTGCATAATAGCTTTCCAACAATCCTTATAGAAGCTTAGCTAATTTGATGACTCATAATATATGAAGATATGAGCACATTAAAGCTAGGAACACAGCCACTAGATATTTGCTGTTTCAGTTATCTATAAAAGAAACAATCACTGGGCAAATCTTCCTCCAGGAAGAATGACAGGTGAATTGGAGTGAAATTTTTAACTGTTACCATAGGAATTAGCCAAAGACTGCCATCCACAATAGGCAATCTACTACAACACACACACACATACAAAAAAAAAAAGGAACATAGTGAAGACGAACAATGTGCAAATCCTGTAATGCCACAATGTGAAATATGCATATATCATTTTAAGCAAGAAAACAATAGAAGGTATAAGCATTTTACCATTTCTACTGAGCAAACCTAACTGAAGCTACAATCAAGATGAAAAAGGCCGAGATTTAAGCACCTGAATTAAGAAATAGTAAAAGTAAGCATAGCCCATTATTAAATGAAAGCAAATAAACAGAAGCTGGAAGAAATTGAAAAAAAAACCCTGCAATTTGCCCCACCAGATCAACTCATTTCTATGATTAAAAATGAACACAAACACATCCTATTCAGATTGAGATCTGAAATTATGCTTCAATCTCAAACACGCACGTACAAATAACTCAATTTTAGTTAAATAATGCAAAACCCGTATGCAATTTTCATCGCACACAAGCATATTGCACTAAATTTGATTTTTCATGCAACATAAAATTTACAAATCTTGGTCTTTGTGTAATAATGACAATGTGCGGAAAACCCCAAAAGAAAAAAAATAAACAAGGGAAAAAAAAAAAGAACCCAAAAAAGAGAGAATGAGAAGGAAATTACCTAGTGATTAACTTTGGAGTGAGCTAACATAATAACCTCAGTGATGCAAGAAATGGCCTGAAGAAGGCTTTCCAAAGCAACTGTGTGTATGTGTGAGTAAGGATGCTAAAAAGGGAGACTTAAAAAGGAAAGCAGCAGGAAAAGAGCAGAATTTTGTCTAAAATGCAAAAGGAAAAAGAGAAAGGGACTTAGATCCAACGGTGGTCGGAGGAGATCTGCTGGATCGGGGTGTGTGTGTCTGATGTAGTGAGGCCTTGGTAGTGACAGTGATAGTGAAGTCAGTGAAATTAGGGCTGGAAAATCCAAAGAAATGGAATGTTGGACTTTGATTTGGGTAATTTTCAATGTAACCCTTCAGGTTTTGGACTAATTGAACTTTGGCCTCTCTTTATTTTTATTTTTGTTATCATTTTGTTTTAAAGGTTACTTTACTTTATTATCCATAGCAAGGTAATAATTTAAATAATAAGTACCTTTTACTCTGCAGTAATAAATTTTAAGTTTAATCCAAATTATCTCTTAACTAATGCATTGAAAAAAATTTAAAATGTAAGAGGCCATGCATATATTCTCCCTTCTTTTTAATTTTTTTGTGTAATTATTTGTCACTTATATTTAAATTTCATGTATTAAAATTAATACCTTATATTCAATGCCAAGGTCTATGACTTTATTGTACTAAGATCTAAGTCTACTACATTAAGATGTAATCTTTCCATCTCAATTTTCAATTTTTATTTTTTTATTTTAAGTTGTCATATAATGAATATTCACTTTTATATATTATTATCCGTAAGTTACTTTAATACTATATATATATATATATATATATATATTAAAAATTTTCAAAAAGAATTCACTTTTTATGAGTCAAATTTTCTAAAATATCCTTAATAGTTATAAGAATATCATAAATATTTATTGAAATATATGAAATATTTCAATAAGAGATATTATTTAGATCATTATTTATATTTTGAAATGGAGGAAATAATAAAAATATTTTTTCATTTGAATCCCGTTACTAACATATACAGTCCTGCCACTAGGTGAAGTGATGATTTGACTACATACTCAAATTATATTCTAAATATTGTTTTTTAAGCTTGTGGGTCTTTTTTTGAAAAAAAATTAACGTACAGCAATTTGGCATTTTTTTTCTATTCAAAATTGTTTCCTCGGCTCAATAAGCTTCATATGTTAAAAAAAAACTTTAAAAAAACATTCAATCATAGTCAATGGCTAAATCATCATTTAGTACCATTTACTATAACAAAATCCACTCTTTAGTATCTTAAAATTTCAAATTTTACTTTTTCACTCCCCTCTACTTTGAATAAAATATACAATAATTAATTTATTCTATAATAATTTTCACTGGCTTCTCCCAGGATTTCTCATATAATAAAGGCATCTCCTTTGTTTGACATTACAAGCACAAATTGGTATGATTTTTTTGGTTCTTTCTTTAGAATTATGATTGCAATTTTTTAATTTTAATTTCTAAAAAATAAATTATCCTTTACTTTTTTCCTACCATATAAATTTTTTTTTATTTTTAATAAGTACATATCTATAAATATACTTTAAAATAAAAATTACACTAATATATATATATATATATATATATATATATATTATGCCTTCAAACAAAAATATATAAATAAAAAAATATGTTCTGCAAAAATCTCGAATAATGCAAAATTACTGATGTGTTACTACTACGGTATTGGTCGTGATTGAGTAGACAAAAATATTTTTATCAACAAATATTTGCTCCTCTTATTATAATATAGACGAATTTATGAATGATTTACTTTTTATATGCTTTTAGGTTTTATGTAGAAAATATTTTTATGAATAAATATCTTTTTCTCTAATGGATAGAAAAAGAAAATTAATAACATATTTATTAAAAATAATATTTGGAGAAGTTAGTATAAATTTTTAAACAAAAAAGAGGTCTCTGTTAATTATACGTAAAATCCTTTAAGAAAGTAAGTGCAAATTACAATAAAATGAATCAACAAATTTACTCTTTAATTAAAAGTAAATGGCAGTAAAATATGGGTTTTAAAATATTAACGTATTAAAAAGTAAGTATGTTATAATAAAAGATACAAAAAGATAATTTACCCTAGTTAATAAGGATTAATAGTAATGGTAAATAGGCCAGCACGCATAAGTTTATGCTGAGCTGGTGGCTTTGGAACCAAAACAAATTGGCCATTAGGACTAAGAGGACTAGGTCCTAGTAGGTCCGTTTGTGCGGCCCTTCTCGATTACCCTTTTTTTCTCCTAGTATTTTTAATTTTTTCAATTAATTTTTATAATTTAAATAATAACATTATTTATAATTATAAAAAAGCCACCTTGAACTGATGGAAGGTTTAACTTGCACCCTTACTAGTTTTATTAATTAACAAAAGAAAAATTACATAAAGGGATGACTTGATGCCCAAATCTTTTAAAAAGTAGTACAATGATTACAATTTAAACAATGTAACATCCTGAAATATTAATAAAATTAAACAATTACATAAGATAATTAAAGATTAATACCTTAATATATTCATAATACTAACTATTCAAATCACCCCATTCGTCATTTAAGTTTTCATCAATAATCTACAAATTGACTATCTTATCCTCAATTTTGAACCAACTTGCTTTGTATATTAATATCTTCAAATTATGAGAGTTAATTTAGCTCGTCTTTTATTAGTTGTTCGACTGATTTGACTAAAGACATTTTCTGATGGCACCATGGAGACAAGAGGTGTCAAAAGATTATATGCGATTTTTGATAAAATTGGATAGTCATTTATATTCTTCTTCCACGAACTACAAATGTCAAAAGATTGACTTTCATCTTCTACCAGAGGTTGCTTATTGTAAATTGTCATCTCATATAGTTTACAATTGATCTTTTTTGACGTTTTATAATGCCCAGTGATTAAAAGAAGAAGAAGAAGAAGATGATGATGATGAAATCGAAGAGGTTGATATTCATGGTAGTTAATTGCTAGATGATGAACCTTATCCACCTATAGTATTAAGCACAAACTATTCTAATGACCTTCTAACTATTACGAAATTCAACTTTTACCCCTTAACTAAAAAAACGTAAAATGATTTCTCAAACTTTCTAATAATCCAAACCTTACCTTTCCGTCAGTTGAACGACAGTCAACCCATCAATCCGTTAAAAAATGAAGGGATAAAATCATTTTTTACTATTCATCTTCTTCTTCCTAGATCTTATATTTATTTTATTCATTTTTTTACCTTTATTCATTTTCTTTCTTTTCTTCTTCTTCCTCGAAATTTCTTCTTCTGATCATAGCAAATGCGAGGATTTCATATTACATAGATCAACCAAGCTTAAGCAAAAAGCTTACTTAGTTTCTCGTAGAAACTATAGCATGGGCTATAAAACACCCACGTCCCAAGCTGGCCCTAAATTTGCCTAAGCTAGGTGGCTCAACCCTTTCAAGAATGCCTAAGGAATGCACAGTCGAAACCTTGATATCTGCAATGCCACTCATGACCAAAGCTTGGTGAAGCATTCTCATGGTGAAAAAGAAGGTTATCGATTAGGTTCTGAGGTCCCTAGTGAAGAATCTCATTGCCCATGAGAATGTAATGGATCTTAGTTGTAGGGTAGAATGGTATAATGTTGTCACTAACCCAATTTTGAGCATACTGGAGGTTAGTGAGGTTGGGAATTTCGCCATTAGGAACAGTGATGGTAAGAACAATCCCGGTGTTGGCAAATACTCGAATGATATCTGGGTTGACATCAAAGATTTTAACACGATCTATGAAAGTTTCATCTTTGAGAAATTGAGCAACTTGAGCTGGCAGTGGAAGGTTGTTTTCGAGGGTGCCATAATTAACCCTTATACAGTTGACAGTGGAGAAATGGAGACAATTTTCTAGACCTCTCCATTGTTGATAGAGAAATCGAGACCAGAATTAATAAAAGAAGTAGGGATTGAAGTTAATGAAGCATAGAATGGGTTTTAAATCAGGAAATTATCGAAAGATGCCTGAGGTTGACCTTTAAAAATGGAAGGGAAGGTTGGTTTTGACTGGAAGTCTCTAGTGTATGGCTTGAATAGAAAAAGCAAAAAGTAGAACAATTGTTGTTCATCATCATTCACCATACGTGATTTATGAGCTGGGAAGAAGAAGATGAACAGTAAAAAAGATAATTTTACCTTTCATTTTTTAACGAATTGAATGGTTGACCATCGGTCAACTGATAGAAGAGCAAAATCTAGACGATTAGAAAGTTTGAGGAATTGTTTTACGCTTTTTTTAGTTGGAGGGCAAAAGCTGGATTTTACAATAGTTGAAAGTTCACCAGAATAGTTTTCCCTAGTATTAATTTGATTAGAACTAGAAGAAGAAAACTCAAATTGTAAAACCTGTTGGGAATATGCCCTCTTAGACTAGTTTTTCTTGTGTAAATATCGAAAATTTTAATAAAAGAATTTATTTGTCAGAAATCGTTTGTGAATTTATTTCTTTATTTGTGCACATTTTCGTTTGGAACAGACCCATTGTGTTTAAATAAATGATCCATATGAATGGAAGTCTATCACAGTAAGGTATGGATCATGGGTTATTTAAACACATAAATATTTGTTCTTAACCGATTGATGAGAATGAGAATCTCATCATGTTTAAGTTATTATGTTATGAATTCTAAATGGGGAATGGCTTACCTTTAGCCAGTGAGTAGTCCACTCACTTTATGACAAAGCATATTTCGAATACGTAGAACATGACCTGTAGTAGTGGTTTCTAAAAGTACTATATGGTTGAAACCTAGACTACTACCGCTACAGCGTGGACTAGTACTCTATGACTTGAGTATGAGTTGGTGGTTTGGTGAAGCTGGAAGCATATACTTTGATATGCTATAGTTGAGGTTCTATTATAGGGCCAATATACTTGCATGTTGGGTATGTGTGACTAGTTAGTTAAGACAGACTTTACAAGATAGTTTCTACACCATATCGCCCCTTGTGGTTGTCTGAATGATCTAAATATCCAGGCCTGGAAAACATGACTTGGATATTTGCTTTAGGGTAGCTCCCTTGGAAAGCGGAAACACTCCAGGAAGTCGTGGATCATTAGACTAGAAGCCTAAGAATGGTAGATGTCATTTAGAAGGGTGTTAGTACACTTCTTCCTCTCTAAATGTATGGCGATGTGT
Source organism: Voacanga thouarsii (assembly GCA_026120185.1). Lineage (NCBI taxonomy): Eukaryota > Viridiplantae > Streptophyta > Magnoliopsida > Gentianales > Apocynaceae > Voacanga > Voacanga thouarsii. The sequence continues at coordinate 3,404,521 of JANUWF010001942.1, forward strand.
AGAGGGGTATTTTAGTCATTTCACCTGTAGGTCGAAGACTTTGCTAATGCAGCATTGTCCTTGGGGTCAATATTTCCTTATGGTGATATTAGGAAATATTTAAAATGCAAAATACATCTATTTATATAGTAGGGGTATTTTGGTCATTTTAATAGCCAAGGCGATGTGTCTTTTTGGTCCTCGGAATAGCCCGTAAGTTCTAATTAATTTTTAGGTTGAGAAAGTGATCTCAGTTGAGAGAGTTTTATTTTATTCGGGAAGTCTAATTTATTATTAGACTGGAATAAAATAAATGGAGAGAAATTTATTATATGGTTTAATTGGTTAATTAATTATTCAGGACTTACGTCTGTTTTGAATAATTAGAAAATTAACCAGGACTTAAACTGGAGGAAAAATAATTATTACTTAATTATTTATTAGGTTATTTATTTAATTAAATCTCAAGAAATAAATAATTAAAATTTAATTATTTTTTGGTTCATTTGGATTAATTAATTATTTATTGGGTTATTTATTTAATCCAAAAAAAATAATTAATGTTTATTATTTTGGACTTTTCGGGTCCAAGAAAAATAATAAATATTATTTTGGCCCAATAGCCTGGACCATAGGATTTTTCCGGACACAATACAAAAGAATTTAGGGTGAAGTCAAAATTTATTTTGGAAATAATATTCAGGTATTAAATCCCGAGAATATTATTTTTGTCAAAATAATTATTTTTAGGTTTCATGACTTTTGTTTTTTGTGTGGAAAAATAAAAATAAAATTTTTGGAAAAATTTTTTCTCCCTCTCTCGTGCCTTTTCTTCTTTTGGCTTTTGGTTTTGAAACCAAATGAAGCCAACCGAGAAGGTGTCTCTTGGTTTTCTGGCTGGGTTTGGTTCATGAAGCCATTGGCTATATATATCAACCGAGAAGAAGTGAAGGCAACGATTGACATCAATTCTCTGAGAAGCTCTTCTTCTTCCCATTTTCTTTGCTCACCAAAAGGGATTAGGCAGTGGCCATATTCTGAGAGTTGAAAAGCCTAGCATTATTCATCACACCGGAGGTGGAGAAGAAAGGAAGACAGTGAACTGGAAGCTTCACTGGACGGAGGAAAGGAAGCTGTGTTTTTCGTTTCAAGCCATTCTTCTTCGATCTTCAAGTTTTAAAGCTCCAAGAGGTATGCTATTTAACCTCCACCATGCTTGCATGCTCTGTGTTTAATGTTTTTATCTCCATTACCGTTCACTGCATGCATGCTCGGTTTTTGCCAACACCTTCAAAACCTTACCTAAGAACACCTTTAGAATAAAGGAAGAGCAGGCATTGCATTGCATATCATGAGCATAAGATAATTGATGCATTTAAATATGTTTCATTTATGTACTTGTGGCTTTGGTTGAGTAAATTGAGTTTTTTGGGGATTATAATTTGTTGTAGTATAGATTATTAATTTATGGTGATAGTGGATGAAGCGATGCGCAAGATGGGTGTTGAAGGTGAAGTGAGTTGATGAGAGTAAATTGAACATGGGAGTTGATATGGTTTAGTGGTTAGAATATAGAGTTTGGTTTCCTAACAGCTTTAGTTCAAATCTTTTTGTTAAATTATTTTTGTTTTCTACATTCTTTTATTCTTTGGCCAATTAGAACTCTCACAATCACCATTTTAAAATCTTTTTACACTCCTTGGATTTAGAAGTAATGTTTTTGGAGGTTTGAATTTAAATTTCCTATTATTACTCTTCATGTCCTAAGAAGTTTTGAATTAAATTTTGAATTTCCTACTTTCATACTTCATGTCTTAACTCTTTCCAATTTAAACTTCCTTTTAGTTTGAATCCTCTTACTTTTAAACTTATGTCTTAAACTCTTTAAGCTGGTTATTTGTTTTCAAAACTTCAACCATATCTAGTTCATGGTGGCCAAAAGCTAGGAGAGAAAGGGGGAGGAAGAAACTTTCATGAACTTGAATGACAAAGGCTGAATAAGTATTGCCATTTGATTTTGAATCACCTTAATTTACTACTAATAATCCTTGCTAACAATTCCCTAGTAACCAGCTGCTTCTTTTCTTGTGATACAGTTTTCTACTTGCAACCCCTTGTCCGAAACTTCCTATAACCAAGCTGGAAATATTCTAACTTGGTAACTACCACTTGAATTTGAAATCTCTAGAAGTATTCCAAAATTAGCTCTTGGAAGATATCACTTGATCAAGCACATATTTTATCTAGGGAATCAGAATTTTTCTAGTCCCTTTCATTCTTTTTCTCGTCTCTTATTCTCTTGGCCAAAGGGATCACAAACTCATATCTCTTCTATTTATCAATTGGTCTCTACTAATTAGTGCAAAATTGGAACATATTTCTTTCTCTTGTCTCTTGCACGAGTTCAACAATATCTAAACCAAGACATGTATGCAAAACATATGCACATCTTGTTGCACTGTTTCCTCATAGAACAACCCTTCCTATTTTCGATTATCCTCTCAAGCACCCAAAAATTTGTTCAATTTTCTCCATCTTCACCATAGAAACCGAGAAGTACTGTCTCAATTCACTCCACTCTCCATAGAAATCGATCAAGAACTTCACCACTCCCCATTTCATTCCTAAATTTCAGCTATATTCATGCTTCAGAACACGTTGAATTTGAAATGCAAAGACTAACTATTTCCTACAATTCTTCCACTCATTTAACCTTCAAACAACAAGAATTTCTAGGCCTGAAATTCTTTCATAACTTTTCTTCACTTATGCTTATGGTTTCCATGTCTTCTTCCACCATGAAATCTAAGTAAACCACTATTGAAGTACCTCCATTTCCTCCTAAACTTCAGTGCTACTTTCCCTCAACTCAAATTGCTTTGAATTTGAAATTCAACAACCTAGAAGCTCCCTAAGTAATCTATTTGATTCTTTCTTATCCTCCTACAATTGAAGCAAACTTCATGGAAATGAACCCTTTATCATTTCATCTACAAAACCAAAGTAGCAGCTTTTCTTTTTTTTGGTCATCATCAACAACATACACTCTATATTTCTTCTCCATGGTAGCCATAATTCCCTCAATTTCCTTTTGAAATTTGAAATTCAAGAAACCATAGAAAGCTCCTAAGTACTCTCCTAAGTCTACTTCAACTGAAACACTAAACATTCACCAAACCCTTCAACCACTCTTGGATTCCCTCATTTCCTAAACTTACAATCACAACCAGGACATCACTCTACTCTCTCATCTTCAACTATTCTCTCAAGAACTCCAAGTACATATACCCCATTGAGCACTACTTCTCGGTCATCTTCAAACTCTCTTAACATCAAGATTTCTTGAATATAACTGAGACACACACAAGCTTCACCATTCTCTTGGCTACTTCCAAAAAACAAACAATCTTTCCTTCTCAAAGATTAAGATTCAAGATCATCATCATCTTTTTTTCGGTCTTCAATACAAGTAGGTATTAAAAGTTGTATTTCTTGTTATTTTCTCTTATTCTTTACTCTTGCTTTTAAGATTGAGACTAAGGGTCTCCTATTCTCAACTTTTCTTTCTTTCTTTCTTTTGTGCCCGAATTAATTTCAATCAAAAGAGATTGAAGCTTTGCTCTCTTGACATTCACCACTCAAGAATATTCAAGGCAATACCCATCATCTCTATTATCAAGGCAACTTGATCCTCAAAACAAGCAATCCATGTTTCAACTGTTACTTTGGATTAACTCAATTTATAGGAGTTACATCTAGTTGATGAGATGGGATGAATCATGATAGGATTATCAATTTGATTATTGTATCCATATTGTTGGAGAAAGGAATTACACACACACACACACACACACACACACACACACACACACATAAAGTGATGAAGAAATGTGATAATTGTGATAGTGGAGGAGTGATGATGTGCTATATATGATGAATCTACTTTGTGAATATATGATGAGTTGATATGCTATAGCATGATTATATAACTTGGTTATATGATAAGTATAAATATAACTAGGATGGAGATTTGTATATGTTTCATTAAGAGTATAAAATCATGATATGTGGTTCAATGGACAATTCATATTAATGTGATACTAAGGAGTTATTCATTTATATTATAAGATACCTTTGAGATCTGTATCATGATTAGAGCATGACTTAATGATATAATTCATACATTTGTGATCTTTATGACAAGTGAGTTATGATTTTATGTATGACATGCAATATTAAAGGAATAGGATTGTATATGGTTTAGTGCTTTTATTGGTGAAGAATGATCTATGTGTTGACATGTGGTTATGAGTTTTGATAGGAGATGATTAAGATAATTGGGAATTATGTTGGTTGTGATATTATGTGCCTACATGTAATCATAGAAGGGTTGTTGGATGGAATTATGATTAGATCTCATATCTTTTATAGATGAGATTGGGCACTATTAACTAATGCAAACCCAAAGACTAATCTTATGTGAAGAAAGAATCAAGTAAATCCTTCCATAAACTTTATTTGTTGAACAAATGCTCTGTTGCAAGTCTAATGTTGCTCCTATTATGACAAAGAAATCATGTATTTGAAATACAAACATGGTTATCTTCTTTCTTTTTTAAAATAAACATTTTGATCAAACAAAAGTTTTCAAACAAAATGTTGGTTTTTCTTTAAATAAAAGTTCAAACTAAAAATACCATGATTGCATTTTCAAAACAACAAAGTGTTATTTGTGAATTTATCATGAGTAGAATAAATCAAACGTTAACTCCACCTGTGAGCTCCATGGGCTTTGTCTGCAGTGTTCATTGCTGGTCTCAAGCCTAGATAAAGGAGGAGAGTTGCAGTAAGACTTGTGACGGCCAGTGTAAAATATAGTCACATCCATAACATGAACCAATCGATTGATTTCGTGGGAGTGTTCCTTACTCAGTGATGCGCTGCACTTCCTAGACCCGGGTGTAGTGATAATTATGCTAGGGTTGCTAAGTCGTTGCTCAGAAGTAACGCACCGTGTCAGTCCCCGGATACGGTGTCAAATATATAAGGGTGTAGGATAAAAAAGACAGTTTATAGTGATATGATCCGTCTAGCTGCATGAAATATAGGATCTTTGACCAGTAAATTGACAGAACTAGTTGAGGTAATGCAGAGGAGATAGCATTTTGTGTCTTCAGGAAACTAAATGGACAGGTGAGAAGATGAGAGTAGTAGCTCCGTGGGGTTATAAGATTTGGTATTCAGGTAGAGTTAGGAATAAAAATGGAGTTGGGATTATTATCGACCATAAATTTATTGATGATGTGGTTGAAGTACAGAGGAAGAGTGATAGGATTATGAGTATCAAGATCATGATTAGCAGTGAGATTACTACTGTTATTAGTGCGTATGCACCACAAGTGGGACTTGATGATTCAATTAGGCAACAGTTTTAGGATGATTTAGATGAGATTGTTCAGAGTATACTATGTGCAAAAAAGCTTTTCATTGGTAGTGATCTAAATGGACATGTGGGTACTAATCAGAGCGGGTTTGAGAGTGTTCATGGAGGTCAGGGTTTCGGAGTTAGAAATAAAGCAGGAACTGCTATTCTTAACTTTACCTTGGCCTATGATTATTTGACCATAGCAATTCTTGACTTTACCTTGGCCTATGATTTGACCATAGCAAACACTTAGTTTAAGAAGAGAGATTCTCACTTAATGACTTTTAGAAGTGGGTTAAATGCCAGTAAAATAGACTTTTTTATTATGAGGCGTAGGTTTCGTATTGGTTGTACGGATTGTAAAGTTATTCTAGGAGAGAGTGTAGTTAAGTAACACAAGCTGTTGGTTCTCGATTTTAATTTTAGGAAAAATAGTAAGTAACGGAATCTTCAGGTTGACCCTAGGATCAAGTGGTAGAAGCTTTGGGGGGATGAAAGAATAGCCTTTGTCGATAAGGTAGTTGAGGTGGATAGCTGGTCTTCTGATATAGATTCGGATCCAGATACTATGTGGAGAAAGATGGCTCAATGTATTAGGACAGTAGCTAAGAAAGTTTTTGGGGAATCTAAAGGAAAAGTACCTCTAAACAATGACGTGTCGTGGTGGAACAACGAAGTAAAAGAAGCCATAAGGAGTAAAAGAAAGAACTATAGAAACTTAGGGAAGTGTAGGAGTGATGAGAATTTTGAGAAATATAAGGTCGCGTGAAGAAAAGCTAAAGAAACTGTTAGAAAAGCAAGATCCAAAGTTTATAAGGATATAAAAAGTTGGCTATCAAAAATGGGGAGAAGAATATATATAGACTGACGCGTTACAGAGAGAAGAAGACGAGAGATATCGGGTGGTGAATGTGTAAAGGATGACAACTACAGAGTTTTGGTTAAGGACGAAGAAATAAAGGAGAGATGGAGGTCGTATTTTGATAAGTTATTTAATAGGAGTCAAGTCCAAGTTTTAAGTGTAGGTAGCTTGGCGATTTTGAACAAAGAGCTTAACTGTGCATGTATTCGTCGTATTCAAAAGCATAAAGCCCAAGATGCCCTTAAAATGATGAGACTAAAAAAAGTAGTAGGACCAAATGGTATACTGATCAAGGTTTGGAAGTGTTTAGGAGAGATAGGTATTACGCTGCTAACAAATTTGTTCAACAAGATATATAGAGTTAATAAAATGCCTACAGAGTGGAGGAAGATTACTCTGATTTCTCTGTACAAGAATAAAGGGGATGTTCAAGATTGTGCCAATTACTGTGAGATTAAACTTATGAGTCATACTATGAAGTTTTGGGAGAGAGTGATTAAATAAGGGTTACAGAGAATTATACAAATTTCAGATATTCAGTTCAATTTTATGCCTAGGCATTCCACTACTGAGGCAATTCATTTATTATGGTAAATGATTGAATATTATAGAGAAAGAAAGAAAGATTTACATATGGTATTTATTGACCTGGAGAAAGCCTATGACAAGGTACCTAGAGAAGTAGTTTGGTAGGTGCTGGCCAAGAAAGGTGTATCGCTAAAGTATATTACTCTCATTAAAGATATGTATGAGGGAGCATGTACAAGTGTAAGGACTTGAGTCGGAGTGACTGTAAAGTTCCCTATTACTATCGGGGTGCATCAAGGATCAACGCTTAGCCCTTTTCTCTTTGCGGTCGTTATGGATGAGTTGACCTACACTATACAGGAGGCTGTGCCATGGTGTATGTTGTTTGCGGATAATATTGTGTTGATTGATGAGACTAGAGTCGGTGTAAATGCTAAATTAGAGTTGTGGCGACAGACATTGGAATCCAAGGGCTTCAGAATTAGTAGGAGCAAAATAAAGTATATGGAATGCAAGTTCAGTGGTAGCAAAAATATAACCCAGAGTGTAATTTTGGAAGGTAGAGATATATTGATAGTTGATTGCTTCTAATATCTATGATCTATTATTCAGAAATGTGGAGAGCTCGATGGCGACGTTACACACCTAGTTAAGACGGGTCGGTTGAAATGGAGGAGTGCAACTGGTATTCTATATGATTGTAATGTACCATTGAATCTAAAGGAAAAGTTATACAAGACAACCGTAAGATTTGCTTTTTTATATGGTTTGGAATGTTGGGCAGTTAAAAACTATCATATTCAAAAAATGAAAGTAGTTGAAATGCTTATGTCACGATGGATGTGTGGATATATTAGAAATGATAGAATCAGAAATGAGAGATCATTAGGGAAAAGGCAGGCGTGGCATCTATTGAAGAAAAAATAAGAAAACGTCATCTGCGTTGGTTTGGACATGTTCAGAGAAGACCGAGGAATGCTCCTGTTAGGACGATTGAGAGAGGGAGGCAGGATAGGTTAGACAGAGGTAGAGGCAGGCATAAAACGACATGGATAGAAGTGATTAGGAGAGATATGTCTTTGTTATATTTGAATGAGAGTATGAAGTTCAATAGAAGGAAGTTGCGAGAGAGGATTGATGTGGATGACCACATATTGCATGATGTTGGTTCATTTAGCCTACTCCAAGTTATTTGGGATTAAGGCTTAGTTTGTTGTTGTTGTAGAATAAATCAAATGTTGAGTATTCAATAAAGGTATACTAATAGTATACTAATAGTATACCTTAGAAGGATAGGGTAAGTCTTTTGATAGGAGGTCACCTTGAGATAAACTTTTTTTGGACATGGCACCACTACTAGTTAGGCAGGCCGGTTCAAACTAATAATTTAGTCTAAGTGGACTGTTCTTGGAGAAGGACAACCCGTAATTTTGGATGAGAAATAGAGGATTATCTCACTTAGTGGGCTGATCACCTACTGTACTATGATATAAGGTTTTACGGTACTTGGTCAAAATATAGGGTTTCATGGCCTTAGACTATGATGTATGGTTTCATAGTTCCTCTTTTATGAATGGTTTACTTTTCTAAATGTGCTCTTTTGTTTATGATTAAAAGTTGCAAATTACCACGCTATGTACTTAAAATGTATTGAGATGACTTACAAATACATCTTTCAATTTTTTTTCAAGCTGTATAAGTACACAAAACAATTTTAATGTACAAGAGCACACACAGGGCTTATTGGGAAATAATTATTATACTTTTTGTGCCATATTTTCAGGAAGATCTTACATTAATAACATTGAACTTACCTAGATTTTGAGGACTTTAATTCTTTATCTTGATGTACTTCTTTTAATGACCTTTATTTAGTTATTTCTTTTGAGACTTGTATAAGTATTTGATTAGTAGTAATAAGTTAATTTTAGTGTATTTTCTTTGAATTTTCTTTTACCTAGTTATAAAGACTCCTAATCCTATGGATAGGGCGACATCCCTATCTTTTTTGGGGTCGTAGATAGGAGAGTATTACATAAACTCAAACAAATTATACATATTAGATATAGAGCTTTAGTTGTTTTTTCTTTACTGCTTTTTATCTCCAGTTGCCTAACTATTGAATTTTCATCAAAGTCTAATTTCTCATAAATAAACTCAATAATACTATGAAATCTAAGAATTTTCACTTGAAAATCTAAATATAATGCCATATAATAAAAAAAATAAGAACATATGCATAACATTGTTTATATTTTAGATGCATAATTAGCATAAAAGAACCATATTCAACATGTTCATAACACTCTCTAAAAATATATACTATTTTTGTAAGTATAGGATGGATATGATGAGTAGTAAGATGGTAAGATCTAACAAAAATTTGGTTGCTTCTATAAAAGTAATTAAAAATGATGAAATCACAATAGAATTTTCGAAATGATTAGTAAGTTCAGGTTGAAAATTATTATTATTACCAAATTCAATAAGTTAACTTTGAAAAGGTAAAACACTTTCAAAATTTTAAAAAGTTGAATTCTATCTAGTTTTAATATCTAATCTATTTTTTTTTTTTTGAAAAAAAGACCTTGTTCTCAACATAAAGTTTTAAAAATTTGAGTTCTAATTAGAGAAGTTTTAATAAGTAAAATAACATTTCTAATTGTGCTAATAAGATCATCAATATATTTATATGATTCTGGAACACACAAATTAAGTATATGATAATACCTAGTATGAAATAAAATACTATTTAATACAGAATTCATGGTAATTTTTAAAATTGTCATAGCAAAATCATTATTTATAGTATTATCTAAAGAAATATAAATAATTTTGTTTGATATCCTATAATCACGATATATTTAAGGAATCATTCTAGGAATAGTCCTACCTGAATGCAAAAATTCAATAATTTAAAATAAATAGTTCCTTTTTGCACAAACCAACCCTGATCAATGCAATGATATATATGTAATGCACAAATAAGTTTTTTGAGTGACTACTGCCCAACTATCACATGTAAGAGCAAATATTCAATTACAAGAATCAAACATAGCAATAAGATGCTCTCTAATATGTTTGTATACTTTTATTATATCATTTTTTAAATATTGTTTTAGGAATCCTTTTATATACAAGTTGTACAGATACATGCATGAATTTTTCATAATATGGATTTTCGCCAAAAATAAAAGATAGTCTATTTTTAACAACAAATTTAACCATCTTATTTCTAGTTCTTCTATAGCCATATTAAAAATTACCTAGAACTTGATCTCTCATAGTTTGGATTTGTTATTGTTTAAGTAAGTTTTCATACCAATCTTTATGCACCATCTTTATATATCTATCTAATGTTTTCATTCTTTTTCCCTTTTTATGTGCATATACACTCTTATAAATTTTACATATCACCCTATCATTAGTATCATCCTTATCAAAAAATTTCCAAACTATAGATGTTTTCACTTTCACTACAGCTTTTGAAGATTTTGTAGGCATACTTATACTATATTTAGGATTATTAGGATTAGAAGTACCTATATTTTATTGTGTACTAGGACCTTTACCTTCATCATCTATTTCATTATCTAAATCCAAGACTGGATCTATATTATCCATATGCCCAAAATTACAGTCAAAATGTGCAGATGATTATGAAGAATAATGACAATGCAGTTTTATTTTTCAAATATTTATGTAAACTAAACAAGAATAAATAATTAAAATTTAAATAAAATTTCAAACAAATAAAAGATTAATCTAGAATATACCAATAATGAAATATAGGAAAACATAAATAACTTGTAAATTAATTTAAAATTAAATAAATAACTAAAATATGTAAAAATTAATAAAGCAAAAATAAGAATATAGGATTAAGAAACACTAACTAGTAGTAAAAAACAAGAGCCAGTTGAGCTTTACTTATTCAAGACTTGAACCATATTCACTATTCTACCATTTAATGATCTTTCAAATTTTGAAGAAGTTGCTTGAAGAATTGAAAAAATATATGCCCATGGGTAATTCTAATTTAACATGTCTTTTAGATGAAATGGAGAGAATTAAGGATTATGAGAGTAAGAAGAGTGAAAGTAGAAAGTTGGAGAATATTTGATAAGGTTTGAAGTGAATTAAGGGATATTTATAGATTTTTTGGGGGGTATAGGGATGAAATAGCTATTGGTCAGCTACTATTAGTTGTTTTCAACCATTAGTGGCCTACCAAGAACAAAAAATAATAGGCAATAGCTCTCCCAAGAGAATCGGCTTACTGATCTGTGGGTGGTTCTCGGGCCTAAGTGAGCCAATTTGTAGCATGCCAGGGATCTTTTTCCTAGCCTGGTACAGACCGACCTACTAGACTGGACCACAGGTCGGTCGATTGAATAGTGGTTGGGTCAACTGCCAGTCCTGGACTGGCATAGATTGGCTGGACTAATTGCCATTGCTAAGGATTGGCAAGCTTTAGTACTTGCAAAAAAAAGAATTACAAAATAGGCATGCAATGACCAACTTCTAACCCTAAGCCACTGCCCATGCACCCATCATTTTCATCCAATATAGTAGATCAATTTTTTGAGACATCCATATTATGATAAGGGCGTATTGCAATGGTAGTGATTGGTGAGGATGATTAGGCGATAAGTAACATTGGTGAGGATGATCAAGAGACAAATAGAGTGTTGCTAAAAAACTGTCACACCAACAGTCAGTCATTGATAATACTAATTATAATACCTTGCTACCTACGTACCCAAAAGGACGGGATGTCGCACTGTCTAAAGGATCAAGGGTCTTTTATAATGAGGTAAAAGAACTTAAAATAAAAATAAACCCTTCAACTTATTACAACAGAAATGATAAAACTTATAAAAGTCTTAAAGAAATAACAATCAATCGTCTCTCCAAAAGAAAGTACAAAAAGAAAAAATATCGACCTTTAATCTCTAATAATACTCAACCTGATCAAATCTAGCATCTCTTGAAAACATGATACAAATGTGTGAGAAATACATCCCAGTAAATCCTGTGTGTACTCTTGATCGATTTAAAAGAGATTTCATGTATGCACTTTGAAATCATTCATAAAAGTTGATTGCAAGCCAAATACATTTTGTATATAGTATTGAGTGGTGTTTAGCATATTTACACGAGAAATCACAATTGTACAATTTACAAAAGAAACCACTCAAAAAAATGAGCTATGAAACCCTATGTCATAGCCCTTACCATGAAATCCTATATCATGGCAAACACTGTAAAACTCTACATCATAGTATTGTGGGTGATCGGCCCACTTGGTAAGATACTCATTCATCTCTTACCTCAACTTATTGGTTGTCCACTCTCGGATGATAGTCCACTTGGATTGAGGTGCTAGCTTGGACTGGCCTGACCTTTTAGGACTATCGCCCCTTTTAGATAGGGTTCGTCTCTCATAAGTGGCCTCTAGTTGAGAGACTTGCCCGAACTATCAGATACTAGTCGTAGTTGCCTACCTTTATTAAGTACTCAACGTATAGGATTCCATTCGAGAATTAATCTCAATATAACCATTTCCAAAGCCTTGGTCTTGCAAGCATGCTTGTCAAATAGTTTGTTGAAAAAAGTTTTATAAATGAAATACAGTACTTTGTAAAAATCCTTGTTTGAATAAAACTTTTTGGTAGGAAATATTTTAAGCTTGTAGTCCAAGTATTCACTCATTTGTTTAATCAACAGTTCATAATCGACTTACAAATTAGAGCTTTGACCTAAAAAATATAATGCAAGGACTTACTTGTAGTAGTTCAGACAGAAATGTAATATTGACTGCCTTGATCATTCACTTTAGATATTTCCTCTTGTCTAAAATCATATGATAAACAATAGTCATATTTTATCCTAATACATGGCTCAATCAAAATCACTCAAGTCAACCATATCTAAGATTTTATCAAGCAATCATATGTTCAACTATCTTAATTGTGCAAAAAATTCTCTAAATAATAACCATAGTTCTTAAACTGTCCTAAATATTCATACGACCAGGTTTATATAAGTCAATCTAATTATTAAAGAATCCCAAATCAATTAAGTGACCAAATAATAGCATAAAAGTCCTTCAATCACATGCGCATACTCATAAATCAACATTTTGACCTTTAAGTCATAAAGATCAATCGACTAAATAGTACAAATCCTCTATGGTCATATAATTGATGAGATATTCTTAACAAAATCAAGAGATCACATCTCAACTAACACATTCTCTAGATAAATTGATCTAACTAAACCATTTATTCAAACATTTTAGATAGGCTTAAGATTTACCTCTTAGTAGTACAAGTCTATTGAGATCAAAAGGTGACTCCCTTGATAGCTAAGTTGAATTTGTTGAGAGAAGAAAACAACTTACCTAGATATCAATGAAAAAGGGAAGAAAGCAGTCCTTTTGTTTTACTTTATATAGAAAATGAAGAAAGAAGAGAGAGAAATGAAAGAGGTCATTATCTTGAAGAGATCCTAATAAGTCCAACCAAAGGGTAGAAAGATTGTTTAGATGAAGAAAGAAAGAACTCTAAATGGTTTTAGAGTGTTTTTGGGTATTTTGGCCAACCAAGATGTCTATTTGGTATCTTGTTTCATTTGGTGTGAGTGAAAGTCATGAGAGGTTTTAGAGATGTTAGGAGAGTAATGCTTTGTGTTAGAGTGTCAATGGTGTTTATGTGATAGTTTGTAGTGTGATTGCAAGAATGGGTAAAAGAATGAACAAATATTTGTGTTTAGTTTTGGTGCAAATGCTGTGTGTTTTGGTGTTGCTCTTGGTGTTTCGATTGTGTATATGTGAGTCTATAGAATGGCTAGGAGTTTGCTGGAGTTTTGGTGCCTTAGTGAAGTAGTTTTGGTAGATGAAAATTCTACCTAAGGAGAGAAGGTACGAGTTTAGCATTTTGATATGATGAGAAGTCTATCTGTTCCCTAGCTTTGTGTTTTAGCTAACTAGCCTATTGAAAAAGAAATATCTAGCTTGTGATGGTAGCTTGTTGGCCGGTTGATATGAGAGAAAAATGAGTAAAAAGACCGAAATAAAGGAAGAGCTAAGAATAAGAAGGTTTTAATGAAACAATAAATTTTGATTTTCATAAAGGATAATAGCTATTATATTTATTAATTTTTGCTCCTAAATCCTAGGTAATCTCTTCAAGGAATTTAGAAGTTTTAGCAAGGGTGTAATTCCCCTTCAAAGTGGCGGACGAAAGGCTAAGATAAAGTTAGAATTTCAAGTTTAAAACTGGAATAAAACTTTAAAGGAAAATAGATGATAATTAAAAGATAAAAGCTGTATTTCTTTTCAATAATTTGGAATTCGAGAAACATAAAATTAGAAGAGTCCTTTTCCTCAAGTAATGGTGGCTAAATCACCTAGGTTAGTTGAAATTCTCTCGATTAAAGAATAAAGGAATTTGTATAAAAGATAGTATGCTATTTGTAAAAGATAATTAGTGGAAACCAGTATTTTTCTATCCAAAACCATTTAAATTCATCATGCTATATTTTTGAGAGAGTTTATCTCTAAAATGGCACCTGGAATTCTATCTTTATAGCTAGCCGAAATTCCTAGATTAAATAGGACACTAATAAAGCATTTTAAATACAAAAAAAAAAATGATTGAATAGATAATATATATAACAAATAATTGATAGCTAATAGATATTAGGAAATAATTTGATTTTAGAAGATATTATCTTAAAAGAAATTCTAGGTTTATCTTTCCAAATATCTACAAGATTCAAGCTCCTATATTTTAGGGATTAATCCCTCAAGGTGGCGACAACAAGGTAGAATTTTGGCCTAGAAGAAAAGGAGAAAAAAAAAAAAAAAGAAACCAATTTTGGTGTAGTTAGGATTTGAACTCAAGTCACCAAGAGATAATTCCTAAGCCTTTACCACTAGACCACAATATTCCTTGTATTCATATTTTCCTAGTCAAATTTCCTTCACCTTCATCCTATGCATATCTCATATACTAATATTGTAACACCCCAATACCTATGTACCCAAATAGGTGGGATGTCGCCCTGTCTAAAGGACCAGGGGTCTTTATAACAAGGTACAAAAGGAACGAAAATGATTAGATAAAATTCTCGATAATCTTATTACAACCAAAGTTAAAAATACAAGTATGAGAATCTAAAACTTACAATCATCTCTCGAAAGAAATACAAAAATAAAAATAAATAAATTGAAGGTCATCTCTTATCTCTTCAACCTTCTCAAATAAAGCACTCCCCTGAAAACATGATGTAAAATAGTGTGAGATTGGCATCCTAGTACGTCCCGTGTGTGTGAATGCCATATATAAACATTTCATGCATGCAGATTTTTCAAAACCACAAAATCATATTTGCAAGACTTTTCATCAATAAACAATTATTCAAAGAAGCAGGGGCAGAAGCATTTTCCTTGCTTTCACAATCGTTGATTACCTTGCCTTTGTAAAATGTGGCTTTTCACAATAAGTTTGCTAAAACGTATAGTGATAAAGAAAAGAAATCATTTTTCAGTTTAAAAGGTGAGATTTGACAAACTCATTTAGAGAATAAAATAACCACGTTCTCAAACCAAGTATCAAAATACCAATAGTACAATGCATCATATTCAACCAATGTTCTAATCATCATGCCAATCATCATATTGACACCATTTCAAATATCATTGTACAAACTTGCAAATATGTAATATTTAGCAAAACAGTTATGTAGGAACTTACTTAAATATTCTCAATAATTAACCAAAGTAATGCTTGATCTCTTTTTCACTTTCTTCCTTAATCAATGTTTCTATGATTAGAAGCCTAATACGGTGATTGGAATTGTGATGGTCGAAATCTTGGAAAGAAAAGGGATTGTTTTTGTTTTGTAGCAGAGAGGTTTAGGGGGTGATTGGTGGCTGTTATAGGTTAGGTTTAGGTGTTTTGCTGTTTGGAAGGACTACACTTTGTTTTGGACTCTTGAACAAACAAGGAAAAAATGGCAGCTTTCGCTCTTCTTGGTTTGGCTGAAATTGCGGTGAATAGAAGGACTTTATAGCTGTGCTCTAGGGTGATAAAGTGGCCTGATAATGAGAGGAAAAAGAGAAAAGTATAGGCTGATTTTTGGTTCAGCTTTGGGCAAAAATAGGGAAAGAAAACTTAGGGTCTTGTGTTGTGATTTTTGCTTAAAACCAAAGGGGAATTTGACAGTATGGGAAGTTGGAATTTTTGTGAGTGTGTGTGTGACTGGTTTTTGTTTAGCTTAGGAGAACTTTGAGAAATAAGAATGGAAAGGTTGCAAGAGTTGGGATTTAAACTCAAGTCTCCAATTATTAAACACCACAACTCTAGCTTCAACCACTCCACTCAATCACAATAACTCTTATTTTAAACACTAAACCACAAAAACTCTTGTTCCTTCTAATAATACTCATAAAACAACAGTTCAAGTCCACCAAGAAGCTAACAAATTAACTCCCACTCACTTACTCCATTTTCCTTCTAATAATACTCATAAAACAACAGCTCAAGTCCACCAAGAAACTAACAAATTAACTTCAACTCTTATTTAATTAGTCATCCAACAAATATATCAAAGTAAATAAATTCATGAACTAACCAACTAATAAATCACATATATCAATGAAAATGGTTCAAGTTATCAAATGACATATAAAATGTTATGCAATGTATGGCTTTTCTCATATAATACAGGTGATGTTAAACGGGGTATTACAAATATAAATTCCAATATCAAAATAATTCACCTAACCTAACCAAGGAATTACTATAAACTTACTAGGCAACTCACACATATATAAATAAATACAAGGTCAAATATACACATACAAATACAAAACTATCAAACACATAGATAAATGTTTTATAAATCTATATGCAAATGCAAGATGCCATACGATGCTCATATTTCCCATGTATCTAGAATAGTATTAGACGGGGTATTACACCAATAATGCTCAATAGAAGGAGGAACTAAGAATAAATGTTGCAGGGAACTTGATAAAATTTCAGTAATCCTCCATTCTCAGCTAGAAGCATCACCTAACCTTTTTATTACAAAATTGGACTTCGCCAGTGAACTTTAATACTTCAAAGGGAAAGGCAATTGCTAAGGCACTGCCAAATACGAAGCCGCACAATACTTAAGTTAAGCGAACTCCAAAATAGCCTAGAATATGTTGAGTGGGTAGAGGCCTTCCCTAGAATACCAATCCAACTCCTAGGGCTTAAAAGCTTTCATGGAAGGTAGTTCATACATGCTATACTAAAAGCTTGTTAGGAGCTAAATGCTTCAAGCAAATTGCTTTGAAACTAGTCATACTACAAATAACGAGGCCAACAACTATGAGTCTTCTGTGCTAGAATTGCTAGAGTATTGGGAGTGCCTTAGCAATTCATACTCTAAAAAAACTTTTAAAGGCCTCAGCTCCTCATTTAGTTTTGTTTTTATTTGAAAAAAAAAAAAGCTAAGTATATGGATAATGTTTGAACAAAATTAGATTTTTCTAATGGCTTTTTATGTGCACTGCTAAGGGTTAGGGCCGGGGGTTTGACTTTATTTTAGAATAATGACTATATTATTACTTTTCAAAGCTACTCTATCGTTCATATAGATGTACGAATTCAAGACTCATCTAATACCATCTAGCAATTTATTGGTTTTTATGATCACTGTTAGGCATGAAATTATCACATTTTTATAGTCTTTCTCCTTAGCTTTTATGTGCCCTTTTGTATGAATTTACATGGTAGTTACTCATATTGTGTATTAAGAGGTTTTAAATGATAAATGAATAAAATATGCTTAAAAGGATAAGTTTTCTCATAAAGAATGATTGCCAAATAAATTGCTGCCTTGGAATATGTGCTTGATAGTTTTTAAGTATTTGAGCAAGGGCATGACGTGAGACGCATGGTTGTGCACAATAGAGGAATCCAGTAGACATGCACGACCAAGTGCACGGTCATGCATGTGCCCATGCAGAACAAGGAAAGATATTAACTCCTTAATGTTTGTAATTTTTGAAGGGAAAAAATGAGCTCTACTAAACTCATGGGCAAAGGTGTGGCTGTGCACCTGACCGAGCATGTGCACGGTCAGGATGCATGGAGACCATACTAGTATCGAGGAGATTTTAGAAGTTAAGATGCATGGCCAAGATGCATGCCCATATATTGTGGCCATGCAATATTCTTGAAGATTTTTAGAATGTCCTAAATTGGTCAAATAGTGGTCTAAGCTTCTCAAATTCAATCAAGGACGGTTTAAGAGGGTTTTATAAAAGCCAAGGTAATTGAAATTCATATATACCTGATCATACTTTATATAAACTTGCTTGAGGGTTGTTTAATTGATGAATTTCGTGGCTATTTTTGAGATAATTTTCAAGACTCAAATAAAGACTCAATCAGTGATTTTTAGCTAGAAAAAAAAAAAAAAAACACCTAACTCAAAATACTAGAACTATAGGCCCAAAATAAAGATCCTAGAACTCAAGAATGATAAATCAAGTCATCTAAATCATAATCAAAGACCTTTGGTTCAACAAGAAACTAAGAATAACTGAAGATGGGATTTAGGCAACCAATTTTACCTCTAAACAAAAACCTTAGATTATTAAGAATCTAAGACCTAATATAGCAAGTTAATTGATCTATCCTAAAGGGTTTATAGATTCAATACAAAGGGTAGGACTAGGCCCTAAGAATGGTCTTGACAAGAAGAATCACCTCTCCAAAGCTCTCAAAGGAGACTCTTTGATTTCTTTCCAAAATTCTAAGTTACAAATGAAGTGGTATAAAGGCATATTTATAGCCAAGTAAACCTAGCTAATGGGAGATAAAATCTCAGCCATTTAAACTAAAAACAAGTCTAAAATATCCTTATTACAATAAAAAATCGTGGGAATTTAAAGGGTAACAAAATAGATTAAATTAGAAAGAAAAAAATCAGAACAAAGCATCAAGCCTGAAGTGGGTCGGTGCAAGTTGGACTGGTAAGGCTGGTGCCGGCTTCATTCTACCAAGTTGGTAAATTTCCTGAGACAGACTGGCGCCAGTTTCCTTGGTGGTGGTGTAGTGCCGATTTTCTTTTGTTCTTGCACAACTCCTTGGCCCTTAGCCTTTTTGAGCAATCCCTTTGCTCTCCACGCAAGTTGTTGTTTAAGCTTTGATCTTCTTGGCCCGTCTTTGATCCTCTCTCCATCACTTGATAACTTTCTTGATTCTTGATTTGTCTTCTTGAAGGTCTTTAAGCTTTCCTTCGTCTTCGTAATTTAAACTCTTTCTTGGCACTATGGAATGTGGTTTGAATCTCCATCCCTCTTCTTTAGCTTTGGCATGATGCTTGGGTAGATTCCTATCATTGTCCCCTTCATTATGTGCATTCGTCCTTGAATGAGCACCTACATGAGTTTTCAAACAAGAATTTGTTGTGGAGACAAAATTAAAAATTTATGCATTCCTACATAGAACTCATTCTTCCTCTCATTTTTTTCTTCTTTAAAAACCAAGAAGGTCTCACTAATTTTGTCTCCCTCCTCACTCTTTTTCTTTTTCTTTTCTTTTGCACCTTCATGGTTTGAATTTTTCTTAAGCTCTTTTTCCTTTCTCTCTTGCTTTTGCTTCTTTCTCAACTTTTTTCTCTTGTTGTCTTCTTCCCTCTTGATGTTTTGGTCTTTAAGCACTTTACTAGGAGGTAATGGTAGTAGAGTAATCTTTCTTCCATTCCTTTTCAAAGTGTATTTATTTTTCCTCCCCTTATAGACAACATCTCTATCAAACATCTATGGCATTCCCAAGAAAATATGCCCTACTTGTATTGGAAACACATCACATTACACTACATCATTATAAGCCCCCCCCCCCCCAATATCAAACTCAATCTTAATTTGCTATTTAGTTTCACTTCTAATCCCAAGTCCTCTACTAATATAGTACTTATCATATTGGTGCAACTTCCTCCATCAATGATCACAGTATAAGTTGTTCAACTAGACACCCCGTGTAAAAAATATTGCATATTTGGAAATTCTCCTCATTCTCATCATCATTCGCACCTTCAATAATCAATGGAAAAACCTTCCCAACCTCAAGCCTTTCTTCACTACCCTCTTCCTCTCTTGGCTTTGGGGTTGTCTTTGAAGATTGTTTTGGTATCCTATTTTTTTTGCTTGGTGAATAATGAAATATAGGATTGGTATATGTGGTTTCCTTAGGATAGGTCCTTCTTCTTGCATCCCTCAAAATTTTTCCCTCACTTCTTCCTTTATCTAACCTTAAACCCTTCCTTCCTCTTTCCTCCCTTGGAATTTTTGGATAACCCCCCATTAGAATGATATTCACATCCCTTCATTGGTTGCTCATACAATGAATATGGAGCTTAGTAGTCTTTTCTTACTCTGGGGCTATCTCTTCTTTTGGTATCCATTGGGACTTGGCTTGGGTGAGATTTTAATCTCATAATATACCTCCTCATGTCTTCTATTTGTTCTTGGAAATTTTCAAAGGCAACACGAATATTAAAATAGTCTTGGGACATTATGTTTGGAATGTCAAGGGTTCTCACTTGAAAATTTTGGATAGAGGTAGAAAGTAATTGCTCACAATCACTCCCTCATGTGTATTCGCTCAAACAATGTCGCTCAACCCTTGTGTTTAACTTTCTTTGGCTTTTATAAGATAGACTCACCCTCTTACCTTCTTTTAATTCACTCAAGTTCCTCAATGAGTGTTTTCCATAAGAAATCTCCCCAATTGCTTAGGAGCTAGTCCAAACTTGACATGTTTACTAACCCAAGGACAACCGTCTAGATGACTTAAATAGAATTTTAATCAACAACAACAATAACCCTCAAGGAGTTTATATCAATAATCAATGAGTTTAAGAAGCTCAACAATTTCAATTGACTAAGGAGTGGGTAAATGGATATGTAACACCCCTACTACAAATAGTAATGGAAGCATAACATAAACTGGGTGTCGCCCCATCCAGTTGCCCGGACAAGGGGTCTTTATAACGATAATAACTGATGAGTAAGTAAAACCCAAATTGATATAACAAAACTATACGGATATAATATAATACACAAAAATGAGGTCCCGTGCATTCGGCTAATAGTACTACAATAGTAATGTAATATACATATGCAAAAGAGGAAGTATCCGGACCTATACTGTGGTATCACCCCTATCCGCATGACTGCTCAGCTTCGAGTCCTATAATACGGTAAAAGACACGTGTGAGTGAAAATCTCACAGTGAGTCCCAATGTGTGCTAGTGTTTTATAAAACAAATCGACACAACTATTTTTGAATTTTATTTCAAAAATTCATTATAGGAAAAATATTATAATTTTCCATTGAAAACAACTCTATTGCTTACTAGAAGGGGAGTTTGTTTCAATTTCAATCATATTTGGAAAAATTGTGTTTCATTTCATAGTCATTCCTCCAATTTCCAAAATGCAGGCACTTTTCTCAATAAAAGGTCGACCCAGGTGCAAAGATCATAAGTCTTCACCTTCAACATCACAATTTATTATACTAAGGACACAAGCCTATAGCACTCAATTGTGCATTGTCGGAAGGATAAGTGCAAACAAGCACAATACTGAATAATTCAGAATGTTTTACTTGACACCGTAAGCCCAGGGGTCCCAATCTTGACGTTAATCATCATCGTGGTAGCAAAGAGTTGAACAACGCCAGGGGTCCTGCCCAGCCCGTGAACAACCTAAAATCAAAATGCGCACAAGGCGCAGCAATTGCCAGGTACAAAATGGCTAACCAGGATGATTCATCTCAATGTCCTGTCATCCTGTTTGGAGTAAGACAATCCTCAGAACTAGCTAGTTTACTTGGGTTATCTATCTCTAACATGAGTCAGGGTAAAGATCAAAGTCCTTATTGAGTACTCAATATTTTCATTAGTTCACAAGACCAATACTAATTCCATATTCTCGAAGAAATTCCAAATAAAATATTTTTCGGGGCCAAAATATTATTTTTCAAAAGGTGATCTCATACCGAGAGATTGTTTCCAAAATTTGCAGCAAAAAAGGATAAAAAGTCCTTTTCGCATCATAAAATGTTCCAATAAGGGTATCGGGGTCATTTATCCATACTTGATTCCAAAAGGAATTTTGTTCAAGAATTCCAGAATTTTAATCTTAAAAGAGGATTAGATTCAAAATTTTCAATTATGTTTCCATAAAATATTCCAATAAGGGCATTTCGGTCATTTTTTGAATACCCAATTCCAAAAATTACCATATTTCAAAAATTCCAATTATTTAATTCCTAAAGGATTAAATTTACAAAATACATGCTTTTATTATCCTTTAAGGTTTCCAAGCCAATTATGATATTCATGCCACCCCAACATGGCAAAACATGATTTTCTTGCTCAAAAAACCTTAAATCAAATCAGGGATTCCAAAATAGTACGTAATGTGTTATTTCATGAAAAGTAAAGCATACTAGCATTTAAAAGTTTAGAAATCCGGTAGGACTCACCTCGTGTTAGTGTTGTGCCCTAGAGGCAATCACTTGTACCATGTATATTGCATATTAAATTAATAAGAGGCATTCTTTATCTTTCAGTTTGATTGTTATATCTAAATATGTGTACAAACCGTTAGATAAAGTCCCTAGTACAACACAGTGTTAATGAAATCATGATAGAGATCATGATGTGAGATTCCTACTACACTATGCAGTGTTTGTACTTAAATAATCCCCGATCATAGTATTAATAAGATATGACATTATTAATACGCCAAGACTGGCACATGTTATATCTCTTGATTGGATCAAGCGGTGGTTCTCATATCCGTGGGTATTGGGATACTCAGGATTAACGTGTGGATGCTTGTTTTGAAACAAGTTCATTGGATGACCTAGCTACGAGATAATCACTTGGATAACTATTTAGTGCCAGTGATAGAATCTCATTATAGCAAGTGTGCAAGTATCCTTAGACTTGAGATCTCCAAGGTACTTTGTTTATCGAGCGTTGTACTTTGATTCTAATCTTTGGAGTCTTATCTAGGACTGCCTATGGGATGGATATTGGGTACAACGTAAAGTAAATGAAAGTAGTTGAGAGGTTCAATAAAGGATTCACCACTCCTAATAGTAGGAGAGTATATCTCAAGGCCACTTGTAGAAATCATTACTCATGAAGTCCTTGGCTAAGGTGACTATGTGATGGAAATGGTTCCAATTGATACACATATCGAGTAATGGATTTCTTGAACAAGTACTAAAATATTCGGGCCAGAATTAATAATATTCTGGAGGGAGTTGGCACTAATTCCATGCTTTATACCGAATGAGATATTGTATGTTGAAAGGAGTTTATTGCACTGATAATTTGCTATTGAAAGGATCATGTCAAGCCACTTGATTTTCTGGACTTTTGGGTGGTCAAGAGTCATTGCTAGATGTCGCTCTTGATATGCTAAATATGAATTTATTAATTAGAGAATTAATAAATTTAATCCTTTATTTTATTAAGGATTATTAATTCTAATATTGTTAGAATTAATTCATATTATGCTACTAATAAGACCAGGAAACCTAATGGGTCACACACAATAAAGGTTTGAATGCTCAAATATATTATTTGATAATATTGTGGGGTTAATTAAGAGAAGAGAATATATTTATTGGTGAATTATACGTTTGTTATAATTCATGGGACCTAATTATAATTAAGTAAACTTCAAGGACCAATTTATTGACAATTGGACGTTGAAGGACTAAGTTACAATTTATGGTAATTATAAATCTATAAATATAAGGAAACGGTTTCCTTAGGGTTAGAGACAGACTATTCACGCAATAACAGAGAAACCGTTTTTCTGCCTCTCTCTTGATCAAACCCTAGCCGTCTCTCTTCTTGATCAAAACCCTAGCCTCCCGAATTCTACTAGCATAGAATTGTGAGATTGTGAGCATTCAACCTTGTGTGGATTATCATTAGAGGGAGTTCTTTCTTAGACTTCAGTTGAGCTGCAGTGAAAGGTTTTGGATAATCTGGATCGCGCCTGCGTTCTTGTTTCTGAAATTTTTGAATTCTGAGTTCACGAGGTAATAGACGCAATCTTCTCATTTTTCCCGTTTCTATTGCAAACCCGTGATCCATGGCTTGGATTTCTTGTTTTTTTTTCCGCTGCGCTTAATCTGATTATGCATGATAGAAATCCTACACCTTGTGTCCTAGATAGTTTATATCGTTTGAATATCGTATTTAGCTCGTCGCCGACCATTCAATGCGAATAACCTACATTAAATGCCGTTTCATGTTTAGTTTGGCTTACCAAAGTTCAAACCAATACTTAGCCAACACAAATATAAGGAAATCACTTATTTCCTCTTCCTTCATCTTTCTTCTTTGAGTAAACGTATACGTATACTTATATCGCACACTCAATTCTTCCATTTCCCGTTTCCATATTTTCTTTTCTTCATGAACATGAAATATTTTTCATGTTCCCCACCATTTTTATTCCCAAAGTCAAACAATTCCTTAGAGTTCACCTGTATCAAAACTAAAATTCTGCATTTTTACCGTTCGTCACACTATTTTGTTTTTTGCATAACTTTTGATCTACAACTCTGATTGGGCTTCGTTATATATCAAAACGCTCATTAGACTCTTAACTAATTTTCTGTAAGTCCTTTTTCCCAAGCCTGATTTCATTCAGGAATTACTGGGATGAAAGTCTCCCAGATTTTTGCCCTAGTTCTTACCGTTTTCACAAATTAATGTTCTTCTCTTGTCCTCCTTGATTCATAACACCTTTTGGGCACTTAATCCACTAAATTCCTCTTCAAAATACTGTTAAATTTTCATGTTTTCAGATCCAACAAGTTGCTAAATTCATGCTTTGAATAATATATAGTCACCAACATGAATTAAAATAGCTATAGTTTTATTTCCCTTAAAGCTTCCTTTTTCTTCTAATTTCACACCACTTTTCTCGCCAACCATGAATAACCCCTTAAATCACTAATCAAGTACCTTCATTAACCACATAAAACATAGCATATAAAGCCTACATCAAACCGGTACACACACTTGCACACATAAAGTTTCACATAGTACACATTTAATCCAAACCATAACCATAAGTCTCATGTTTTCATATTATTAAAACTCATACCAAAATAATCACTGTAATGAAATCTATGACTTTAATTCTTGAAGTATAGGGTTTTACCTTGTATATAGGATCTTTTGGCTTGATTTTGCTCCAAGAACACACCAAGAACACACACTTCTTTCTTTCTCTCTCTCTCTCTCTCTCTCTCTCTCTCTCTCTTTTTTCTAGTTTTCCTTGATTTTTCCTTTCTTTTCTTCCTTATTTCTTCCTTTCTTCTTCTTTTATGCTCTTGGCCGGTTTTCAGCCCTTCTCCACCGCCTCTCATGGTCAAAATGAAGACCAATAGGATTTTGTTCTATTAAACAGATGGTGGCTACTTTACACTTGTTGCGTGCTCAATTTTCTGCATATTTTCTTAGTCATTTTACAAAACTTTTTTAGGAAGTTTTGCATGCATCCTCTCATGGTTTGACACATGTCTTTGGCCACTAATCATATGAAGCCACATGTCCAAATTTTCGATCACGTTTTCAATTTTTCTCTGAAATGACCAAATTCGAGTTCGTATTGAAGACATATTTTATTTCACTAATAAATTCTATAAATTTCACTGAATTCAATGGTAACATCCAAAATCTTCAATTCTTTCTCAATCCTGCAAAATTCGTGGTCAAAATCCTGATCGCAGTCAAAAGTACGAAAATACCCTTGGAACCTTAAATAACCTAATTAATACCGAAACGCTCGTCTCATCACATTGGTCAATTTTTGTTCTAAGTGTACCCCCAATCTCTTGTTTTATTAAAAGCAGTAGAATTCTGAAAATTTAGTGTATAAGTAGAACAAATTCAAATTTACATCCAGATCCCTACATATTTTTATTACACCAAAATATTATTCTCATTACAACGATTATCTTTTGTTCTGGCCACTGATACAATTACTCATTCTATCAAAAGTAGTAGCTAGCCAAAGATTAAAAATACTGGGTATTATAGGACAAGACCTAATGGATATGTAATTCCACTAGAAGATCAAGGAATATAGTATTCTAGGACAAGAGCAAGAATTCCACAATGAAGATGACTCAAATGGATATGTAATTCCTCAAAAGTGTCTATTCAAGAGATATTCAACTATGGAAAGTGTTCACAAAAGATTAGACCACAATTTAAAGTCATAAATTTACTCAAACAAAATATCAAACACATAATGTGCAACCTCGTAACTCAAGGGGTTTTAAAAATTTCACACTTGTAACAACTCAAAAACTTAAGAATCACAAGAAAAATTAATCCCCAATGATTATACTAGCATCAAGGAACAATTTCTCAACAAGTAGAAGTAAAAAACTTGAGTTTTATAGTTTACAAATTTAGCATGAAAATGAGTTACGGGTTTCTTTTTGAGCTCAACAAATTTGTAA
The DNA here is from genome assembly GCA_026120185.1 of Voacanga thouarsii. Taxonomy (NCBI): domain Eukaryota; kingdom Viridiplantae; phylum Streptophyta; class Magnoliopsida; order Gentianales; family Apocynaceae; genus Voacanga; species Voacanga thouarsii. The sequence continues at coordinate 3,430,895 of JANUWF010001942.1, forward strand.
CAAATAAACCCAAAACACTGCAAGATTTATGCAATTTAAAACTTTAAATAGCTACTCAAACATCAACCCAACATATAAGATCAATTTTTCAACAAGAAAAACAAGAGAAATCAAAGTTTGAAGGACCTTTTTGAAGCACATTTCTTAGTAACGACATTTCACTATTTTCTTGAACTTTGAAGCTCTTTCTTGAAGAATCTAGCTTTGATAAGAATCAAAGCTTCCCTTGCTCTAACAAAACTTGATATGATCTTACTTGAGCATTGTTTGATTGATGAATTTCATGGCTATTTTTGGGGTAATTTTCAAGACTAAAATAAAGACTCAATCAGTGATTTTTTGCAAGAAAACACATACCCAACTCAAAATACTAGAACTCTAGGCCCAAAACAAAGATCGTAGAAGTAAAGAATGATGAATCAATTCATCTAAATCACAGCCAAAGACCCTTCGTTCAACAAGAAACCAAGAACAATTAAACATGGGATTTAGGTAACCAATTTGACCTCTAAACAAGAATTTTAGATTATCAAGAATCTAAAAAGCCCAACTTAGCAAGCTAATTGATCTATCCTAAAGGGCTTATAGACTTAATACGAAGGGTAGGAATAGGCCCTAAGAATGGTCTAGATGTTCATGGGATTTTCCCAAGCGGAATCACCTCTCCAAAGCTCTCAAAGGAGATTCTTTGTTTTCTTTCCAATATTTCAAGTTACAAATGAAGTATTATAATGTCATATTTATAGCCAATTAAACCTAACTAATAGGAGATGAAATTTCAACCATTCAAACTAAAAACAAGTAAAAAATATCCTTATATTAAAGTCGTGGGAATTGAAAGGGTAACAAAATAGATTAAAACAGAATAAAGAATCAAAATAGAGCATCTAGCCCGATGGCATCAAAATATCATGTCATAACATATCTCAATTTGAATTCAACCAAAAGATCTCATTTTCAAGCCGTGAAAATCAAACGTTGAACACAGAATTTTTCTAGTTACCAGAGCAATCTACCAATCACCATAAAGTTATAAGTTCTTGACATGATTTTCATTGCAAATTTAACTTCAAATAATTCTCAAAACGTGACATAAACTCAATATCACAATCCTCTTCAAAACCTTACTAAATTTCATGCATAATTGTAACAAAATTTTAAGTTGAAAACAAACCTAGCAATAGCACTCTATTTTGCATGGCAATTATAATGACTTAAATAACTCCAAATCTTCGTGAATTCAATATATAACATATATATAATTCAGTATATGACATCATATACATACACACACACACACACACACACACATACATATATGTATAACAAAACATCTTGTAATTGAAAGTTTCATAAAACCCCAACAAATTTATAACCAAAGATTGCATTTTTAGAAGCTACCAAAATTTCCAGAAAGCTTACAAATTTTGATCATAAGGAAATCAAGTAGAAGATGGTGTCTTTTGTTTTACCTCTTAAGGGATCCTTTGAAAAACTCGAAGAAACAACAAAAAGGAGCTTTCTTCTTAAATAATTTAGGGTTATGGTTCTAGTTTTAGAGAGAGAAAATAAAAGGGAAAAGCGAAAGGGGAGTTTCAGCCAATAGAGAGAGAGAAAGAGGGAAAATGGTTTTTGCATAAGGGAATATGGGTTGCCAAATGGAATGATTGAATTAGGGCTTTGGGAGTTTCTTTGGTTACAAGAATAATAAATGGTCAAGCTTAGTTTTCTTGGGTAAGAAGTATAATAAAAAGGCTAGGATTAATCAAGATTGAATAGCTAAGATTAAATCAGATCAAAGAAGACTAAAATTGAACAATATGTAGGGGTAGGATTAAAGATGAATTATGGTTTGAAGGCTTTCTTGAATACGAATTAGAATGGATGGTTGATATTAACCAAGTTGGATGGTTAAGATTAATCAAAGTGTGTGGGTAAGATTAAATTATTTGGCCAAGATTAGGTAAGATGTATGGCGAAGATTAAATATAATGGATGACTAGGATGAAGTCAAATAAAGTTTTTAAGTAAAGTATTAGGTTGACCAAAGCTTTCAAGAGATCATGAGTTCAATTCTTATCCCTTACATAAATATATGTGATTTTCTAAAAATAAATTCTAACTTTAATAATTTTCCATTATTACATTATTGTGCCAAAATTATAGAGAAAATACTTATGAGTTCTTTCCAAAATCAAAAATAGAAATTTTCTCCATAAAAGATGTTTTCTTCCCAAAATAATTTGAAACATATTTTATATTAATATCACTTTCCAACAGAAAATTAAGTATTACTCATATTTACAAAAATTATTCAATGAAATATACATAAGTAATTCAAAAAAAAAATCACAATTATAAATTAAAACAAAAGGGTACTTAAACGTGTAAGGCACATAAATGTATTCTCAACAATTGTAGTCATACAAAATGTTCATCTTCTCATTTTCAATACGAAAATAGGTGGGTATTACATTGAAAGGAACGGTTCAAGGGATTCACGGCTTGTTGCATAGCCATGCATCAAACCATGCATAAAATGTCAAGCCGTACAAGTTTTAGCAAACATGTCACGCATGATGTTGTGTACAAGTTGAATTTTACTATCAAATTGACTTGCACAACTATGTGCAGCTGTGCATTTCGCAGACAACAATGCATGTTTTGTTAAATTTTGTTTGACTTTTATTTTGATGTTATTTCAAGTCCTAAATATTGTATTTACTTCTAAGTCCTTAAACATTTGGTTAGACCTCTTAAACCCTAACGACTATTTGAAAATCACCCTAGAGCTGAAAATATATAAAGTCTCTTTTTATTGGAGACAAACACAAGTTGGATGAACTTTGATAAATCTTGAAAGATCAATTGAGAGTTTTAAACAATTGGAGAGGTTATTCCTCCTTATTCTTCTGAATTTTAAGACCTAGAAAAGGACTTAGTTCTACCATGGTTTGTGCCTCTAAATTTTTAGGATAGTTCAACTTATTTCTCTAGTTTTGATCTTAGACTATTAGCTAATAATCTATTTAAGATTCAATTTGAGTGCCTACAAATTCCTATCCCAGGGGTTCTTTTCGCCTTATTGGGAATTGGGTGCTAGTGTATCTTTGTAATAGACTAAATCCTTTAAATTAGGTCTTAATTGCATAATCTTTTAAGATTCTTACTTTAGGTGATTAAATTCCTACTTGAAATCCCTGTTTTTTGTTTATCTATATTGTGTATTCTATTTTGGGTTCGATTGAGCCATGAATTTGTGTTGAAATTGAGTCAAGGAAGACTTATATCAATTTTGTTTGAGAATCCATAAAAATTTGCCAAGTATTCTTCTTAGATGTTCTATAGTTTTCTTGAATTTTTGAAGAAAAATAAAAGGCATCCTCTCAAAGTTTCTAAAAATATCTTTTCAAAATTTTCAAAGTACTAAGTTCTTAGCCAATCATAAAATTTTGGTAATTTAAAATATGTAAAAAATTTCTGCTAAAAGAGTTAATGAAGTGGAAGAAGAATTGAGTTTTTTTTCACCCAAAAGCATTGATCCCTTTTATATCATAACCTTATTCTAACATTTAAACGCACAGAATAGTTAAATCATATTATCACAAATAATCACATTAACACGTATGAAACTTTTTTATATAACATATAGACATTATTTACTAGGTTTTTGGGAATTAGGGTTCATACCTCTTATGTTGGCACCTTGTTTTTGTCATGTCTCACTTCATAAGACTAGATTGATTAAGACATCTTACTTCATCAACTTCTTTTTCTCGATTACCTAGATGTTCAACATCCCAACCCATGAAGGTCACCCTAAATCAATTTTGCTCTACCATAGCAAATAGAACTAATTTTGTTCATGGTAGAATCAAATAGCTCTATCCATGCTTTACTATTTCTCAATAATGGTTTCATTTTCTCTATTCATGTATCAATATACAGGTCTTGTTTCGATACTCTAATAGCAGCTATCTCTATTGTCTTTTCAAATATTATTAGGCTAACCGTGATGCTAGTGACTTAGCTATAGGTAAAAGTCATTTGAGAAAGTTTGTGTATTGATATGATCTTAGAAGTTAAATTTTGTGGCTCTTTTTGGGGTAATTTTCAAGACCCAATTTGAAGCTTAAAACAGAGAATTTTGAAGAAAACACACACACTCCCAATTCAAATACTAGGACCCTAGGCCAAATAGAGAATTTAAAACACTAGAAAGAGAATCAAGTCTGCTGAAACACTCCGAATAACCCTTAATTCAACTAGGAAATCAAGAACAAATTGTAGAAGGAATTTAGGCAATCAAGATTAACTCCTACTCTAGAACCTAAGGAAAACAAGTTCCAAAGACATTATTTTGGTAAGTTAATTTGATCTATCCTTTTAGGTTTATAGACTCAAATTAAAGGTAAAGAATGAAATCCTAAGATTAGTGGTACCTTCATGGAAGAACTCTTAAAGAACTCTCTGAAGAGTGTTTTTTTATTTCAAAACATAATATCTAACTTGTATTTACAATATTATAATGTCATATATATAGACAACTAAACCTAGCCAAGATGAAATGAAATCTTAGCCATTCAAGTTTTAAGCAAGTCTAAAATATCCCTATTATATATAATGTAAGTTGTGGAAATTGAAATGATAACAACAAAAATTAAAACAAGGGTAAAATAGCAAAATCAGGCAAGAGCCAGTTGTGTTCTATCTGAACATGGCCATTTGGCCAGAGCTAAGTTGACGCTGGTTGCCTTGGCTGGGCTGGTGCTGGCTGGGTTCTACATCTTTAGCAGCCAGTTTCGTTCTTGTGTTCCATCTTCCTTATGCTTCCATGGCCTTCCACAGTCTTGATCTTCTTGGCTCTTTGTTGATTTTTCATTACTTGACAATGCTCTTTATCTTTGGCTTGGGTGCTTGGTTAGCTTGATTCCTCCATTTGAAACCTCTATACTTTGATTTCTTTTATGGCTCTTTAAAATGTGGTTTGAATGTCCATCCCCCTGCTTTAGCATTGGCATGCTACTTAGATAAATTCCTATCATTTCCCCATTCCTTGTGTGAATTCGTCTTAGAATGAGTACCTACATGAGATCTCAAGCAAGAATTTTTGTTGTAAAGATAAAATGTTAGCTTATGTTCTCCCACGTAAATTACATTTCCCCCCTCATCTTCACTCTCATTGTTTATAGCTTTTACTTCATTATTTTTTTCTTTCAAGCACAAGAGAGTTATTCTCATTTTATCCCCCTCATATTTCCTTTTGTCATTCACCTCCTTTTCTCCCTCTTGATTTGAAGTTTTTCTTTTAAATCACTTTTGTTTCCCCCTCGTCATTTTCCCCCTCCCTCTCATTCTTTTGAGAAATCTTATCAACACCCTTCTTGTAATAACCCAGCCAAAACTACCCTAGTCCTTATAAGGAAAGGCACATTGCATGGCTTATGAATGTGCATATAATAAAAATTTAATGCATTTATATGAGTATATATGATATTCTTGTTTGTTTATGAGTGAATTCATCTAGCAAGTTATAGGGATGTTTGATTAAGTTAGTTAAATTTCTATTTTAATTGAAAAGAATTTTATGAAAGGGAATATGATGTGTTGGTTGAGAGTGAAAGGAATTTATTGAGGAAAAAAAATCACAAGAGTTGATATGGTTTAATGGATAAAGACTTAGTGTGTAATATTTGGTGATCTGAGTTTGAATCCCAGCTCTTGCAAATTTCTTGCTTTTCTTTTCCTTATCTTTCCTTCCTTAAAGCCATGGCTGAAAATCCTTGTGCTGGCCACCACCTTGGAGTTTATCTCCTAAGATATAAGAGAGTGTTTATCTTGGAAATTGAGTGATAAAACTAGAAATTCTATCTCTTACTTTTGAAAATATAAATATCTTTTAAATGAAGACATTATCTACATAAGAAAAATGTTTAGTATTTATAATCTTATTTCTATAAGCTGTATATATATCTTGTACCTTCTTATTTCATGGATTTCTGGAAAAAAGAAAAGTTGGAATAAAATTCCAGCCGGCTTTTATTAGAGAAGTCATTTTAATTTAATTCTAGGATATTAGGATAAAAATATAGGTTTTTTCATTTGAAAATTCTTAATTATTTATATTTAAATCTATTTTATCTTTTATAGAGAAATTTTTCCGAAAAATTGCAGCTTAAGTGCCGCCACTCTTGGAGCTAAATTAGCTCAATACGAACTCTTATAGATAGGAGATAAGGCTATTCAAATAAATTCCATAAAATCTTATGTTAACCAAAATTTATTCTAAGCACAAATTAAAGTCCATTTTATTATTTTCCTCTTCACAATTCGGCCATCAAAATCCTCTTTTCTTCTTCAATTTTCAGCCATCCAAGAGCAGAAGAGAAGCTGCATTTTTCTTCCTCCTATATTCATGAAGACTGAAACTATGGAGAAGTTCTTCACTCTTCAAACACTCACCTTTATCCTATCATCCTTGATAAGTCAAATCCTTATCGTATCTTTTGAAGTTTAATTATCATAATCCTAATCTAGCTAACCAAAATCCTTCCCTTCCCTACTCACATTTTTGGCCAACACAAGCACACACACGAAATTGCCTAAGCAAGAGCACACTCTCATCCTTATACAAAACTGAAACAAGACTTTCTCTCAAACTTTCCCTTGGTCATCCTCACAAACACATACAATCGAAGCATCAAAACTACACAAGAACAACACTCTACTCTTACTCTAGAAAAACTAAAACCTACTTCCTAATACTACCATTTGGCCATCATCCGTACACACAAAAAACAGAAACTTTTCTCTAGCATCTCATATATCTCTCTCGACCTCTCTCTCTCTCTCTCTCTCTCTCACTTCACTAGAACAAGTAACCGATTTCATTCTTCTTCTTCTTCTTCTTCTTCTTCTTGCTTGCTCAAACAATGCTCAAAGGTAAAGACCAATCATTGATTATTGCCAGACACCCTTGACGCCAAACCAACCTGAGGCCTTGCTTCCTTTCCTCTCTCAATTTGATCCAAAGCAAGATCAAGGAAGCCATCTTTTATGATATTCTTCAGGTCATTCGAATATGATGTAACTCGATGTTAGTCTTGTGCCCTAGAGACAATCACTTGTACTATGTATATGACACATTTGTTTTAGAATACAAGGCATTATTTATCTTTAGTTTGTTTTCTTTACTTTCGTGTAAAATAACTGTTAGATAAAGTCCCTAGTACAACACTATGTTAAGGAAATCATGATGTGAGATTCCTTCTATGTTGTATAGTGTTAGTACTTAAATAATCCTTGGTCGTAGTATTAATGAGATAGGACTTCATTAATGCATTCAGACTAGCACGTGTTAAACTTTCTGATTTGATCAGGCAGTGGTTCTTATATCCGTGAGTATTAAGATACTCAAAGTTAACACGTGGATGTTAGGTAAACGAAAATAGTTGAGAGGGTCAATAAAGAATTCACAACTCCTAATAGTAGAGGCGAGTATCTCACGGCCACTTGTTGGAATTACTACTCGTGAAATCCTTGGCCAAGGTAGTTGTGTATTGGAAATAGTTCCAATTGATACACATGTAGAGTAGTGTTATATTCTGGCCAGAATTGATATATATTCTAGAGGGAATTGGCGATAATTCTATACTCCAAGCCAGATGAGATATTGCATAGTGAAAGGAGTTTCTTGCATTATAGTTTGTTATTTAAGGGTTCATATCAAGCCGCTTGACTTCCTAGACTCTTAGGTGGTCATGATGTATTACTAGATACCTGCTCACAATCAACTGAGAGTGGGTTTATTAATGGATGAATTAATAAACCAATCCTGATTAGAATTAATAGGTTAATTTAAATTATTAAAGATTATTAATCTCAAAGACGTGTGGATTAATTCATATTCACTATCAATAGGCTGGGAAACCTAATAGGTCACACATAATAGATGATTATGTACTCAAGATATTATTTGAGAATATTGTGGGGTTAATTGTGAGAAGTAGAAGTTATTTAGGCCAAATTATAATTAGTTATAATTTTTGTGCCAAATTGTAATTGTGAGAACTTGTAGGTTCCAATTACAATTAAAGAATTCTAATTCTTTTAGAATTCATAAGACGTACCATCCGTGGCTATTTTTCTGGGATTTTCCCTCAAAATATACTGTGGTAGTTTTATCTAAAAGATACGTAGAGAAAAATAGTTCTCTCTTTTTTTTTTTACACACGTCTTATTCTCTTCTCTGTGAGTTACCCTAGCCACCTTCTGTTCTTTGCCACCACCGAGAGTTTGGCTGGAGTCTTGAGAATTGTCCTCATATGGACTTAGTTAGTGACAATCCTACACTTGGATTGTAAAGGCAAGACGTGCAATTGTTTATCTGTTTAGCATTGTTGGATCGCGCCTCACCTAGACATTCAATCACGTCTGGAAATTTTGCTTTGTAGCCATTCAGCGAAGGTATGGTTTTTTTGTTATTTTTTATTTGTATCAACACATACATGTGATCCTCGGGATTAGAATTCATCTATTTTCTTTCCGCTGCGCATATCTCTGATGCATGAATGAATTCTAACACCTGAGTCCCTTTCTAAGGAGTTAGATATATGGTGTGATGAGATATTTGAGAGGCTACATAGTCCATAGTCATTGAAGGCCAGTAAACTCCATGCCGTTGCAGTGTCCATTTCAACTTAGGACCCGTCTGATAAGCACCACATAGGCCCTCGTGTACTTCGGCTAATGTATGTGCTACTTCTTGCTTGGATAAGCATCTCAACAAAACTCCTGTATGACTTCTTCTAAACAAGTCATTCCTAATTAGTACAAAGTTTAATTCCTTACGCTTAAGCTCCCTGAGACTTGGCCCGTAGGCTTTCATAAGTATGAGACGATATCAGATCGCCAATCTTTTTCATACTTCTCTTCTAATATCTGCTGATACATTATCATCCTGACTCTTTTCTTGAAACCTAAAGCCGTCTAAGCTAAGTCGTTTGCCCCCCGGTTCTCTCCTCGAGGAATATGAGTTAAGATGACTTCCGAGAAGTATCGCAACAGCTTTCGTACTTCCTATAACTTATCCGATAACATAGGGTTAGTGCATTTGTAGTCACCTAAAATTTGCCGGATAACAACTTGATCATCCCCTATTATATTGACCATTTTTGCGTCCAAAGCCTTTAAGATCCGAAGTCCCAAAATGAGAGCATCGTATTCTGCCTGATTATTTGAGGTCCCTTTACTCAATTCAAACAAGATTTTTCCTTGTCATCCACTTGGAGCCTCTATAACCAAACCGGCGCCTACCTTACTCTGCATGCTGGATCCATCAAATTCCAACTTCTATGGCTTATGTGAGATGTACCCCTATACTTCTTCCTTTTTAGTGTTGGACACCTCACACATGGATGCTTGGCTAAGAAATCAGCTATGGCTTGACCCTTCACTGCTTTCAAAGGTAAATAAGTTAAGAAAAAAACGTGTAACTTAATAGTCCATTTTATTAACCGTCCTTGCAATAATGGTCAATTCAGCAAATACTTAATGAGATCAATTTTACACAGGACTTGCACTTCCCTAGCTAGCAGATAATGTTCTAGCTTTACACATGCATAATATAAAGACAAACATAGTTTCTCAACTGGGGAATACTTGGTCTCAGTGTCCGTCAGGTTTCAACTAAGGTAGTAGATTGCCCTTTTAAACCCCTGTGCATCGTCTTGAGCTAGCAGGCAGCCGATAGACTCCGGAGCTGCTGAAATGTATAATTTCAAAGGCACCCTATCCCGTGAAGGTACCAAAACCAGCGGTCGTGACAAAACTGCCTTGATATGATCAAACACTACTTGATGTTCTAGTTGCCACACGAAGTCCAATGACGACTTTAATCGAAGCAAAGAAGAGAACACATTTTGCTTACCTGCGGCATTTGCTAAAAAGCGTTGCAGGAAGTTGAGTTTCCCTAAGAAACATTGGAGCTCTTTTTTGGTTTGCGGTGGCCTTACCTACAAAATATCCCTTACTTTGTTCTGATCCACCTCAATCCTTCTTTGATGCACCAAGAATTTGAGGAAGTTTCCGACTGAAACTCTAAAGGCGCATTTGGCGGGATTGATTTTTAACCGGTGCTGGCACATTCTAAGGAAAGCCTACTCCAACCACTGTAGGTGTTGCGAAAAAGTGGGCGACTTGACCACTAAGTCGTCAATGTAAACCTCCATGATTTTGCCAATAAGGTTATGGAAGATGAGGTTCATGGCTCTCTAGAATGTAGCACCAGCGTTCTTCAATCCGAAAGGCATAACTATCCATTCAAATAAACCAATAGATCCTGGGCAATGGAAAGCTGTCTTCCTGGTATCTTCTTCAACGATGAATATCTGGTTGTATCCAGAGTATCTGTCCATGAAGCTTAATAATTAGTTTCCTGCAGCGGAGTCCACCAATATATTGGTCATTGGCATAGCGTATTCATCCTTCAGGGTGGCCAAATTCAGGTTTCTAAAGTCAACACATACCCCGCAACTGTCCATTCTTTTTAATGACGGACACAATGTTGGATACCCAATCTGCATATCAGCAAGCATGGATGAAACCACAACGAAGCAACCTCTCAATTTCTTCTTTAATCCTGGGTAAGAGAATAGGATTAAAAAGCCAGGAAGGCTGTTTATGAGGCCTGAAACCTTCTTTAATTGGTAAGCAATGCTCTACAATACCTCTGTCCAATCCTGGCATCTTATGATAATCCCAAGTGAAACAGTCTCTGTACTTGTGAATCAGTACCGTTAGAGCATTTCGCTGATCGAAAGTTAAACACAAGCTTACCTTTGTGGTTTTGTTCTTTCCAAGCTCCCCGATGTCCACTTTAGTTAACGGGTCCTGAGCAACGAAACTAGGTACATGCCGAACGTCAGGGTCGTCTATTTTTAGATATTGATCCTCTAGCCCTTCTATTATGATTTGGTTATGAGCCATGGTAAGCTTGGAGTAATGGCTCGAGTCAAAAGTAGAACGGTAGAACACTGCTTCATTCATGTGCACTTTTGCAGAAAACGGATTGGGATCGGCCGGTATCCTTTCCATTTGCTCTCCATCCCAAATCAACATCATTTGGTGAAGTGTTGATGAAATGCAATAGTTCGCATGAATCCAATCCCTACCTAGTAAGACAGAATACGCCGGCTTTGCCTTGATTACAAAGAAAACAGTTTTACTAATCTTGGATCCTACGGCCATCTCAAAAATGATCACCCCTTCTGCCTTAGCAGCCTCCCTGGTAAAATTAAGCATTTGTACATTGGTAGGAGTTAGATCGTGGTGATCCTTGCCCAATCGCCTCAAAGTTGCCAACAGCATTACACTTAACACAGCTCTTCTATCGATAAAAACTTGAGAGAAATGTCTTCCATTGATGTGTGCCTTAAAGTACAGTGGTTTGAGGTGATTCAAATGTTTTGTCGTGGTAATTGGAAAGAACATCCCTTCCGATGTCACTTTAAACTCAATGAGCTTAATGGCCGCTTCTTCCATTGTGTAGTAATCTTCTTCTACCATTTCTTGCTTAGCCTTAGCTCAGAATTGTGACGGAAGAATGCTGAGCATATTCTGACTTGTCGAAGCACATACCTGTTTCTCCGACCATTCTTCCAACGCTTGTTTCTATTGAGCCCGTCTACTTTGTTCCCGTTGTTTCTGAGTTTTCATGAGCTGGGAACAATGGCCTGAGAAGAACTGTGCTTTGCGAGGTACATGTACTATAAATTTCTTATCCTTCCCCTAGAAATGGGCTGCAAAGGTCAGAACTGTAAGCCATGTGAAAACTGATGGCTGACCATCTAGCCTTTGAAACGTTGGATTGTTTCCTTCCAACTACCTCTTAACGTGGGAATCTCCTAGCTCATGCTCCTTGTCTTCTTCGCACATCTACACCATGCTTGCATCTGTTATTGGGAACGGGTCAGTATCGACTAAGGTTTTCTCTTGTTTGTCAGCAAATCTCACCATTCCCTCTTGTAAAGCCTTCTATATTGTGTTCTTGGAAACCACACAACTATTAGTATTATAGGAAAATAAATTGTGCCACTTACAGTATTTCTTACCCTTCAATTCCTCTGGCCCCAAAAGCTTGTGACCGAATGGTAGATGAATCTGCTTATTTTTAACCACTTGATCAAAGATTTGCTCAGCCTAGATACATCGAATGTATATGTGGATGGGCCTACATGAGAAGCTTCCTTCTTCCCTTTGCCAGGCTTCAGAAAAGGGCAAGTGTAAGATGCACCTTTTACTAATTCGGCTGCCATCACATCTAGCATTTGTTCTTCCTCATTATCAATAACATCATCCACTATCGATATCATGGTTTGTCCTTGAGAAAACTTGACTGACTGCCTTTTCTGTTTTTTCTTGATCATTTCTTCTATCTTGATGGCCTGAGACAGCAAATGGGATAGATTAGAGAAATCCTGTAGGATGAGACATTCTTTGAGTTGTAGATGCATTCTACTGATGGCTATTTGGGCACACTCTATTTTTGATAATTAGGTGGTGCATTTGGCCTTAGTTTGTCGAAAATGCTTGATGAATTCTGTGACACCTTCGGATGATCTCTGTTTAACTGCCAAAAGATCAGCTATGGATACCTTAGATGCCAGTTTAAAGAAACGCTCATGAAAGATTCATTCCATATCGGCCCATGAATGCATGGAACTGGGTGTTAGGTTTGTATACCGGGTAAACACCGCCCTTGTCAAGGATAAAGAGAATAATTACAATTTATGCCAATCACTATTCTCAAACTCTCCACATTGTGCTGTAAACCTCCCTATATGCTCCATAGTAGACTTGTTATCCTTTTCAGAGAATGTGGAGAACTTCAGTAACTTAAATCCTTATGGTAGTACTTCCATGGAGTGTACCCATTCTTGGTACAACTTCTGATATACTGGCCAATCTCTGGCCTGTTGACGCAATGTTTCCGTTATTGAGCCGACATCGACTGATGGCATAGGCTGTTAAGTCTACACGGGGGAACCTACTGTTGGGATTCGTGGACTCCTAAATGCGGAAAACATCTACGAATCCCTCCCGAGGACCCAAGTAAACGATTAAGAAGATGTAAACGATTAAGAGTTACCTCCGGTTGCCGTAATCGAAATCCTTCGATTCCGGTTGCGTCGTTGTACGTTCGACCCGAACAATCACCGTACGCTGCAGTATGCGAACGTCCTCTACGGATACACACCGCGAACTCACTCGATACTCCGGGAGTGCTAGCGCCTAGGGTTTGAGAGGTTTTTTTTCTTTCTCTCGGTAGAGAATGGCACGAATGTTCTCAACCGAAAAATTGGACTATCGAAAGACGGCTAGGGTTTTCTTAAAAACCCTCGAACCTCTTAGAGTCCAACCCTAATCATATCTTATCATATTCTAATTTAAATTCAAATTAAATTAAAACCGATATGATAAGATTCTCGCCATTATCTCGGTAATTTAACTAATTATTTTACCGAGTCGATTCTTATAATCTGGATATCATCCGTATTCATCGAACCTGGTCACCGTAAAAATAACCTAACAAGTTCGCTTATTGTGTGACCCTATAGGTTCATTTAACACCGGCAACGTGCCTAAATCGTATTTAAATGGCCCACAAGTTATAAGCGGTTTCTAGCAAAACATTATAACTATCCAGGTTAAATGAAGATCGGTGATCTCTTTGAACCAAACCATAATTTTATATTTAGTCCCTTTGTCACACGATATCCAGATTAAGCATAAGGCACTGAGCATGTCATCCTTATTAAGCTTAATCAATTATTTCTTGATTTCATAGTAGATCTGTTCAAACAAATGATATCAATATCTTAGATTGATATATTTGAGCACGGCCATGCATTTTTAACAGTCTAACTTATCAAGGGGCCCATGGATATCTCTCCCATAATTGAGAGGGACAAATTCCTTCACAATCAATCATATTCCTCTCCTTGATTTATTTTATATCCAACAAGTAGTCTAATTTATTATCTAGTTAAAGACAACTTTAGACAATGTCAAAATATAGAATTTATCAAGTAAGAAACTATGATGAATTTAGGTCGAAGGACTTTCAATATTATTATGGCTAGAAAGTACTTATGACATATTCCATGAAGTACTCTCACAAGTGGGTCATGTCCAATACAATGTTCTCTAACATTTATTTATGTCTTGACTCGATATCACAAATATCCATGGCCAGTAAAACATAGCCATCAAGTCACAAACATACTAATCTTAATTTATTATTATTCCAATAATAATAATCGATCAGGGACAGTTTTAGAATAGTCATTGTATTCATTGTAGGGTTTTACTATCAAGTCACGTACTTGATGACCAACAAAACAAAATTCACTATTCATGGAAAGGAAAGCCTCATATTATTATATAAAACATAATGACAATTGTATAAGTACAAATTGACTCTAGGGCATATCCCCAGCACCTACCACAGTAGGTCGAGAACCTTGTCCGGGGAATGAAGCCATCTCAGGATACCCTGCCCTTGCATTGGACAAACCGTCGTTGTAAAAGGATACACGCTCGGGATAATTGCGATGTAGCTTTGAGGTCCTTCATACGAAGAGCAAACATTCCTGTTTGGGGAGCATTCTAGTCATAGAACATCTGTGCTCCCATCAGCACCTGGGTCCCTGCAATCAGATATGGTGGAGTTCTTCTTGGGAAAGGTTCTGTAGGAACCATGCCGGGTTCATTTAACCTCGGATTCTCTTGGTGCCCCCTGGGCATCGGCATAGACTGCGAGGTGCAATAATTGCACTGACCCATAAGAAGGTGCAACAAAGGATGAGGGAGGAGGATACACACTTACCTGAGGTGCCCCCTAAGCATTTTGCCTTTGTTCAAAATTATAAAGCTCATTCTAAAGAAAAGGTCAAAATACTGTGATGAACTACAGAATAAGACTCTGAATGAGTTCGCCTGTACACTGCTCCATAGCCTGTCCTATGGCGGTTAGAGAAGTGGGTGTCAATTGGGACACCTGGGGAGAAGGCGAAGTCTGCACCCTCATTGCTCAGGGAGCATAACCTGGGTGTTCCCGGATGTCGTCATAGTAGGATCAAAAGAACCCCATAAAGTTTGAATAGTAGGCCGATCGGATGATTCCAATGAAGGCCTTGAAGATTGCTGCTAAAAATTAGTCATAATATGTCTTGAACGCAATTACATGCAACAACTACCCTTCGGGTCCCATTGGGCGTGCCAATTTATGTTGCCTTACGAAAAGGGAGCCAATGGAAGTGTCGATCGACTGCTCTTCCGATGAATATAAACAGTCTGATAGAAAGATGAATGGATGAGCCAGACTTTTTAAAAAACGTGGGTTCCTTGAACTTACTATAGAAAGGGCCCAGCAAGTAGAAATATTGCACGGGAAAGCAAAACGGAACTGAATACGATGTATTTTGATTAAACTGATGAATGAATACAGAAATTGATAATCAAAGCAACATCAAACGGAAACTTTGTAATCAAAGGAGTAAGAAAAACCTTAAACAAAGCTATAAACAAAGCTGTAAATGAAAGCAGTGAAGAAGGTTGTAAAAAATGCGGAAAAAAGGAATTGAAAACTAGAAAAATTTGGTAATTTGATCTGAGATGAGTGTTGGTGTCTTCAATCTGGGATTCCTGCTTACTTTATACTTGTTGTGACACAGTTGTAGACTTTCGAATGTGCAGAAGATTCCGTTTCGCGACCTGTCCTTAGCAGTTGGGAATGGTAACGTCTTACCAATCGTGCCAAAGTGTATGGGTGATGGCTCATCAGCTCTTGATTCCGATGTTGATCGGGTACAACCACTGAGGACTTTTCCTGATGTCATCATCCGTTTGATAGAATTCGTATAAGCTTTGGCTGGAAGTTACCATTGCAACGAATCGGCTAAAAATGACGTTAACACTTTGTTGTTGTCAAAATAAGGAGCCGATGTAGACGGGGATCGGCTTATTTTTCGATAAATACAAATGATCCGATATGGTGAAATAGAAAATGATATCAGATCTCTTTTTGAATCAGGAACCAGGTTCCTTGAACTTATTATAGAAAGGGTTCAAGAAAGTCAGCTGAAAATGCTCAACGGAAGGACTTTTCTGGGGCAAAAGACTGATACTTGTATTAACTTGTTAAAGAAAAAGGTCTAACATTTGAAAGAAGAACAACAAGCTGTAAGGAAAAATTAGAAATAAAGTTGTAAAGGAAAACTATAAGAAAGCGGTAAGAAAGCTGTAAGAAATTAAAATCCTAGACTAAAAAGCTGTAAATGATGACAAAGTAGAAGAAATTGAAATTGAATGTTGTTGGTTGATGGTTGATGATTTTTTGGTTTTGGGCGATGCTCCTATTTTATACTTGCTGCAATCAAACTACTAACAGATCGTGAAGTTTCTTCCGGCCGAAGAGTGCTCCCAAACGGTCGTGCAGGATTCTTGCGCTGAAAGATCAGGGGTTTGTTTTTCTTCTTATCAGTTTTGTGGTGCCGATGTTGACCATGATTGTCGGCTGCTTGAAATGTTGACTTTATCGGCTCGTCCAAACTTATCGAATCGGCATCGGCTCAAAGTAACCGTTATGTCGGCTCAGCAAAGTTGATGTCAACACATACCCCCCCGAGTCCCATTGTTTCAGCGGGCGTGAGTCAGCAAAACGATGCGAATCGTACAACCATTAATAACAGCCGTTCTTTTTCTGACAAAATCGAAACGTCCTAAACGGTGCGGAGTATTTGTGACGCCTCGGCCTTAGAACTCGCGAACGGGCCAATTTCAAATTTCCTTATAAATAGCAGTGGTCCCCAATCGAAACTTCTCACTTCCTACGACTTCTATTTTCTTCATAATTCTACTGCTTGAGTGATTCATCGATCCTTTATCTTTTTGCAATAACTTCTTGTGAATTGTAAATTCCCTTTTGGTAAAAAGACAACATTGCAATGGTAACCCCTACCGATAAGAACATTCTGTCCCCGGTCCAAGCCGATGCTAACTTGTTTGCCTTGGGCCCACATCTCTTGCCTGCAGAAGTTACCGCTGAACACCTGCGGTTTGTTCTCCCTACCGATTTTACTTTCCCTCTAAAATAGGATAATTTTACAACCACCAATCTTCCCTCCTCTTTTCATCATTAGAGAATGGTAGGACCACTGCTACGCCCGATTTGGGACCATCTGGGCACAATGGGGAATTTCGAACGCCATCATGATGACCGACTTCGAGATGGTATTTGACCATAATCTGTTTGCCGCCGTTCTACCCTTTTGGTCCTCGGCAATAAATGGCTTCATTTTTCCGCACGGGATGTTTTCCCCTACCATTCTTGACATCTGCACCATTCTCGGCTTCCGATGTGATGGCAATGAGATTTTGAGGCTCAATGATGAAGAAAGCTTACTAGCCGTTAAGGCTCGTCTGGACAAGGCCTCTTCTTCATATGGCAATTTCATCAACGCTCAAAGAGGAGTGGAGGATACTCCTTCAAACCAAGAACAAGCAGCCTTCCTATGGCTTTGGTTATGTAAGTATATTATCTGTTCCCATTCTGTCGGTGTTAGCAACGAGTACCGATATTATGTATCGGCTCTCTTACGGAACAAAAAGCGTTGTGACCTGGCTTTGCTGGTCCTCGCTTTGGTCTATCGCACCATTAATCAGCTGATGACTGCCCTTGCCACTGGGGAAGATCTGACCAACCTTGGGGGCTCGCTCTGGATTGCCCAACTTTAGCTATACTAGTATCTGTCCAACTTTGGTGTTACTCAAATCACAGGAGCCTAGGCGGACCCTTCCGATTGAGCGACCGGCTATCGGTTGCTTCGGGTCCCCATAAACACTGCTTCTGTCGAAACCATCGTCTCGTACCTTTACCAATGTCGAGACTTCTCTATTGCTATTTTCTTTCGGTATGCTACTCACCAAGAAGGCCTCCTCTAGTTGAAAGGCTTGTCGAAAAGCCCCGAAGCAACACAAGAAACTCTATGGGCCCGAATTCTGTGTCCTCAAGAAATTCTTCTGGGGGCCAAGCCTGGAGCTTGGAGTGCTAAGACCTCTTGTGAGAGGTACAACCCCCACTGCTTCTCCCACCAACTTGGGCTGATACAAGACATCCCTGCAGATCTGGGGCACGTTTCTTCTTTCTCCGTGAAACCGGTGCTATCGGCTGAAGACGTACAAACCTTAGCCGAAAGCACCCAGGCCATCTTGAGGTCTTTTGAATTTAAATCCTTCTAGGCGGTATTGGAGACTTCTTCGAACTTCAATTTATGGTTAACACCTTGGGCTGTCGGAATGTGAAAGAGCATCCCCTCTGGGGGAATTTTAACGTCAACCAACTCCACTGCAGCTCTTTCTTCTGCATGAAAATCCTCTTCCATGGATTCTCGACGAGAGGTGGCTCGGAAACTTGATGGTAAGATGCTGACCATGTTTTGGCCATGATCAGGGGCTAATTTTTCTTCAACCCAGGTATCAAATAGCCGCATTTGTTGTGCCCGCTTCCTCTGTTCTCGTCTTTTTTGAGACTTTGACGATCGGGAACAGAGGCCAGGCAGAAATGTCCCCTTTTGGGGTACCTGCACTGTTAATTTTTCTTTTTTGCCATGAAAATGTGCTGCAAAAGAGGGAGGAGATAAACGGGTAAAAACCGATGATTTACTAATCCAATCTCTGGAATTCTTTTCCTATCCCCCAGGCTTGTTATTTCCTGCATGTTCTTCTTGCTTCCCAATCATTGTTTGCAGCATGTGTGCATCAGCTAACGGGAATGGATATGTGTCTACCCAAGTCTCTTCCTTTTTATCTGCAAACTTCAATCTTCCATCCTGGATGGTCTTCTGAATGATATTTTTGAAAACAATACAACTGTTAGTACTATGCGAGAAAGCATTATGCCATTTACAATACCGTTTTTCTTTCAACTCTTCCTGGCTTGGAATCCTGTATCCATAAGCCAGACGAATCTGCTTATTTGCCACCAGTTGGTCAAAGATTTATTCAGCTTTTGAGATGTCAAATGAATAGGTAGGCCCTGATGCGGCAATTTCCTCCTTTCCCTTGTCGAGTTTTAACTGAGGACAAGTATATGACGCGCCCTTTACCAGTTCTGCTGCTATTACCTCTATAGCTTGCTCCTCGTCCTCCTCGTTAGTATCATCTATAACGGATATCATTGTCTGGCCATGAGAGAACTTAACGGAACGCCTCTTCTCTTTCTCCTTGATCATCTCTTCTATTCTGACAGCATGAGACAATAGCCGGGATAAATCCGAGAAGTCATGGAGTATGAGCCGTTCTTTGAGCTGCGAATGCATCTGGCTAATAGCAATTCTCACACACTTTGTTTCAGGCAATTGGGTTGTACACTTGGACTTAGCTTACCGGAAACGTTCAATAAAATTCGCAACATCTTATGATCCCTTTTGTTTTATTCCCAAAAGATCAGCGATGGAAACTTCCGGTACCGGCGTAATGAAACGTTAGTGAAACATTCTTTCCATGTCAGCCCATGAGTATACAAAATTAGGAACTAAATTGGCATACCATGTGAATGCTGCTTTGTCAAAGATAATGAAAACAGTTGTAATTTATGCCATTCATTGTTTCCTAACTCATCGCATTGAGCTGTGAATCTTTCGATGTGCTCTATAGTGGACTTATTATCTTCACCAGAAAATATTGAGAACTCCGGCAGTTTGTAGCCTCGAGGGAGTACTGCCATGGAATCCACCCACTCAGGGTAAGGTTTTTGGTATACGAGCCGATCTCGTGACTGCCGACGGAATGTTTCCGTTATCATATCAACTGGCTAGTACGACTGTTGAAATTGAGGTGAAGGAATTTGCATGACAGGTCGGGGACCTTGTCCCGTAGAAGGCTCACTACTTCCGATCCCCTGCCCTGGGTTAGCCATTGTGATTGTCGGATATAAAGGAGGGTAAGAAATAGAGTAATTTGGCTGTCCCCTAAAATGTGGCATGTTTCACCTAACAAAGGTTAGAGCTGTTTCATAAGTTGTTGGGAATCCTGTCGTTGGGATCGGACTTTTGCCTAGAAACATTTCTGCTAGCAACATGTTTTGAGCCACCATTCTTGGAACGTGATGCCCCCCGGTAGTAGGGAAGGACATTTCTCTCTGCAGGAGGTGTGTTGAACTATAAGAAGGTGCACCATCAGCCGATGGCATGGGGTATGCAGTTGCCATGTTTGTCCCTTGAACGGGGTAACCCGATGGCGGAGTGAAGGTTTGCATATTTTGCCTCTGCGCAAATTGTTGAAGCTCATTTTGAAGCAGAGGTCGAAAAATAGTAGCAAATTGTAGGATAAGACCCTGTAAAAGTTCGCCAGTACATTGTTCCATAGTATGTCGAAAATGAGGTGGACGTCGACTGAGACACTGGTGGCTGGGGCGAGGACTGACACCCTTGCTCCACAGAAGTACCCTGAGTGCAACTGGTAGTAGTAACTGAAGGATCAAAAACTCCCCGAAGAACATGGACTGGGGGTCGTTCAGACGAATCCAGTACCGGTGGCTACTGTGAATTGTTTGCCATCGATCATCCTGATCGCAATAGCATGCGAACACTGAACTCTGGTCCTACTGGGCGTGCCAATCTGTGTTGTTGTTAAAATAAGGAGCCGATGCAGACGGGGATCAGCTTCTTTTTCGATAAACACAAACGATCCGATTTGGTGAAACAGAAAATGATATCAGATCTTTTTTTAATCAGGGACCGAGTTCCTTAAACTTACTATAGAAAGGGTTCAAGAAAGTCAGCTGAAAATGCTCAACAGAAGGACTTTTCTGGGGCAAAAGACTGATACTTGCATTAACTTGCTAAAGAAAAAGGTCTGACACTTGAAAGAAGAACAACAAGCTGTAAGGAAAAATTAGAAATAAAGCTGTAAAGGAAAACTATAATAAAGCTGTAAGAAATTGAAATCCTAGACTAAAAAGCTATAAATGATGACAAAGTAGAAGAAATTGAAATTGAATGTTGTTGGTTGATGGCTCTGTTGGGAATATGCCATTTTAGACTAGTTTTTTGATGAAAATATCGAATGTGTTAATAAAAGAATTTATTTGTCGGAAATCGTTTGTGAAATAATTTTCTTTATTTGTGTACACTTTCGTTTGGAACAGACCCATTGTGTTTGAATAAGTGATCCATGTGAATTGAGGTCTTTCACAGTAAGATATGGATCATGGGTTATTTAAACATATAAATAGTTGTTCTTAACCGATTGATGAGAATGGGAATCTCATCATGTTTAGGTTATATGTTATGAATTCTAAATGGGAAATGGCTTAACTTTAGTCAGTGAGTAGTCTATTCACTTCATGACATAAGCGTATTTCTAATACGTAGAATAGGACCTGTAGTAGTGGTTTCTAAAAAGTACTATATGGTAGAAACCTAGT
Organism: Voacanga thouarsii; assembly: GCA_026120185.1. Lineage (NCBI taxonomy): Eukaryota > Viridiplantae > Streptophyta > Magnoliopsida > Gentianales > Apocynaceae > Voacanga > Voacanga thouarsii. Next base: position 3,452,382 of record JANUWF010001942.1, read on the forward strand.
CTACTGCTACTGCCATTACAGCGTGGACTAGTACTCTATGACTTGAGTATGAGTTGGTGGTCTAGCGAAACTGGAAGCATATGCTTTGATATACTATAGTTGAGGTTCTATCGGAGGGCCAATATACTTGTATGTTGAGTATGTGTGACTAGTTAGTTAAGACAGACTTGTATAAGATAGTTTCTACACTATATCGCCCCTTGTGGTTGTCCGGATGATCTAAATATCTAGGGCCCTGGGAAACGTAACTTGGATGTTTGCTTTACGGTCGCTCCCTTGGAAAGCAGAAACACTCCAGAAAGTCGTGGATCATTGGACTAGAGGCCTAAGGATGGTAGATGTCTTTAGAGAGATGTTAGTACACTTCTTCCTCTCTAAATGTACGACGATGTATAGAGGGGTATTTTAGTTATTTTCACTTGTAGGTCGAAGACTCTGCTAATGCAGCATTGTCCTTGGGGTCAATATTTTCTTATGGTGATATTAGGAAATATTTAAAATGCAAAATACATCTATTTATATAGTATGGATATTTTGGTCATTTTAATTGCCAAGGCGATGTATCTTTTTGGTCCTCAGAATAGCCCGTAAGTCCTAATTAATTTTTGGGTTGAGAAAATGATCTCAGTTGAGAGAGTTTTATTTTATTCGGGAAGTTTAATTTATTATTGGACTAGAATAAAATAATTGGAGAGAAATTTATTATCTGGTTTAATTGGTTAATTAATTATTCAGGATCTGGGTCCAGTTTGAATAATTAGAAAAATTAACCGGGACTTAAACTAGAGGAAAATAATTATTACTTAATTATTTATTGGGTTATTTATTTAATTAAATCCCAAGAAATAAATAATTAATGTTTAATTATTTTTTGGTTCATTTGGGTCAATTAATTATTTATTGGGTTATTTATTTAATCCCAAGAAAAATAATTAATGTTTATTATTTTGGAGTTTTCGGGTCCAAGGAAAATAATAAATATTATTTTGGCACAATAGCTTGGACCATAGGATTTTTTCGGACACAGTTTAGAAGAGTTTAGGATGAAACCAAAATTTGTTTTGTTTATAATATTCGAGTATAAAATCCTGGGAATATTATTTTGATCAAAATAATTATTTTTATTTTCATGACTCTTGGCTTTCTGTGTGGAAAAATAAAAGAAAAGAAAAAGAAAATGAAAGGTCTCTCTCTCGTAACTGTTTCTCTCCTGGCTTTTGGCCTTCTCCACTGGCTTTTGTTTTTAACAGAAGAAAGCCAACATAGAGAATAGCTAATGAGCTGGAAAAACGGCTGATCATTTTTCCCTTCAACCCTTCGGTGCTCACCAAACAGAAATTAGGTGTGGTCATATTCCGTGAACCAGAAAGCCAAGCATGCATTGGAGTATTCATCTCCACCGGAGGAAGAATTCAAGGAAGTTCCACTGGTGTTCACTGGACGTTGAAGGAAGAAGCTGTTTTTGAGCTTCAATTGATTCAACCATGTTCTTTTTGTTTTTAAAGCTCCAACATGTATGTTTTTAGCCCACCATAATGCTACCATACTCTGTTAATGTTCATGTTTTCTCCATTTTCATTCACTGAAATGCATGCTATGTGAATGTCAATCCTTCAAGTGGTATCAGAGCATGAATTTGATTGACTTAGGGAGCATGTTAGTTAATAAAAATGGAGAAGAACATTGTTTGGAGCTTAAATATGTGATCCTTCACTATTTTGGTATGGGATTGTGATGTCTGTAAGCTTCACAGAGGCACCATGATCATTCTGTAAAAATTTAGTTTTGGAGTTTTGATCGTGTAAACCCAATTTAAATGGGTATAGGCGGTTGTTGTTTTAGTTTGGATGAGATTTTGTGATGAAAAATGTCCAAAGAAGCCATAGGAAGTGAAACAGCAGAGAAATCGTAGAAACAGAACCCAGGAAATCTTGCGAAGAAGAAGGTATTGTTCATAAGCCGCCGCGCCCCGAAGCCGAGCCGAACTGTGCATGTGTGAATAGCCACGTCTGTTGAGTTGTTAAGCTGCGCAATTACTGTAGCAAATTGAGCTGAAGATTTCGCAATTGAAATTTGCAATTGCGCGCGGGTTGTGCGCGGGTCGGGTCGGCCGAAACGGTAAAACACGCGGGCGGTAGCAGCGGGTGTGGGCGCAGGTCAATGGGCATGATCCATGGGCTGCAGCGATGGTGATCCAGTGCGGGCGGTGCACCTGAGCCGCGGTGAACCGTAGTGCATGCGGGTGCAGATCCGGTGCATCCGGTGCACGTGGACCGGCAGTCATTTTTTTTTAATTTTTAATTTGGGTCCCATACCAGGCGAAGTTAATATTTTTTCAATATTTTATATTCTTGGAATATATTTGCATGAAAAATATTAGTAAAGAACTTTAGGATTAAACAAGATCATTAATTAATTAATGTGTTTAATTCTATTATTTGGGCACTTAGGTATAAAAATAGAAAAGCATGAAAACGTTTACAGTTTTCTGGCATGCTATTTATTTTGTGTACCTATGTGCGCGGTTTCTCAAAGACCAAAGTCTTTGGGAATATTTATGCAAGGAAAATATTTTTCTTTAAAAATTAAATTGTTATCTTAACTTAAACAAAAATTAATCCTTGGATATTTTCTCAAAGGATTTAATCATTGACATAGAAAATATGTTGGATTTAGATATTTTTGTAAGTTAAAATAGAAAGCAATTTTATTTTATTTTGCACAAGAAAAAATTATTTTGTTAAATAAAATTGAGACCAAAGTCTCGGAAAAGTTTTAATTGGAAATATTTTTGAAATCGTTAAGTTTTAACTTAAATAAAATTAGTCCATGGATAAATTCTCTCAAAGGATATAATCCTTGGCATTGAGATTTTAATGGACTTGGATATTTTATTTTTAAGTTAAGGAGAACTTAATGGAAATTTCAAAATGATATTTTTCCAGAAAACTTTATTTTAAAAGACTAAGTGGGAGAGGGGTTCCAACGGCCCCACGGCTTCCATCACGGTCCTCATTAAAGATCGTAGGTCCCCTCACGTCACCCTGGGAGTGAACCCGTATAGGATGGGGATACCACAAGGATCTAGATCTAATGGAAGGATGTAATTAATGACCGGGACACGTACTATAATCGGCCAGCCCACGTTAGAGGTTATAGTGCGAGGAATGTCCATAGGAAATGAGAGGAAACGGCTATCCCACGATGGAGTTATTCTCTAGATCATTACATAGAAGGGAAATTAATTTGTGGTGGTTATTACACTTAGTTTAGGGAACTATTAATCTTCTAAAGAAGCTATGTCAGTTTTCCTAAGAGCCAAATTAATTTCTGTACACAAATTTATTTTCACAAACTAAATCCTTTCTTTTATTTTTTCAGAAATGGTGGGAGGTTCTTTTAGTCTTTTGGCCGTTATTCTCCACGAGAATAAGTTAACGGGACCAAACTATGTGGACTGGAAGAGGAACCTTGACATAATACTCACAACCGTGGAGTATAAGTATGTCTTTTTTCGAGACCTACCCTGTAATCGGGATGGTTCCACCAACAAAGAGCGAGAGGCTGAGAAGGCATGGAAGAAGGCTAATGAAATGGTACGTTGCTATATACTAGCCTCCATGTCTGATGCGCTCCAGTCTAAATACGAGCACATAGCTTTTGCGTATAAAATTAGTCATTCACTGGCCACTATGTTCGCAATTAAGAGCCAGCCTACAAGGCAGGAGGTTCTTCGAACTATAATAAATACTAAGATGGCTGAGGGAGCATCAGTTAGGGAGCATATGCTCAATTTGATTGCTGCTTCCGAGGAGGCGGATATCTTAGGGGCTATCATTGACCACGGGAGCCAAGTGGACATGGTTCTCAAATCTCTACTGGATTCCTTTACTCAGTTCAAACTAAATTACAATATGAGTTTGACTGAGTTGATGAAGGAATTTCAGATGGCAGAGAAGGTCATAAAGCCACATTCAATGGCCATGATTCCTAAGGCTTCTTCCTCAAGAACTGGATCTAAGCCCAGAAAGTTCAAAAGGAAGAAGGGAAACACAGTAGCCCAGCCCATGACCCAGCCCAAAGATAAAGCAAAGGGCAAGTGCTTCATATATGGGAAGAAGGGACACTGAAAAAAGGAGTGTCCAGATCTTCAATCCAAGAAAAACCCTACATGTAATGTTCTCTATCTACAGTCTATATCAATGGTTGGATCAACATCCATTTGGATTGTTAATTCAGGAGCTACTGATCAGATCTGTAACTCCTTCTAGGGATTTAGAAAGATAAGAAGACTTAAGAAGGGTGAACATGGATTACGTGTGGAAATGGAGCACAAGTCTGGGCCCTTGCAGTGGGAGAGCTGGATCTTATTTTTGATTGTAATAAGGAAGTGGTTTTAGTAGAGATTTTATATGTACCTGATTTTCGTCAGAATTTGATTTTAGTTGCAAAACTTATAAATCAAGGATATTCTGAATATTTTCATTATGGTATTTCTATCAGTAGAAATGGAGAAATATTATGTACTGGGCACATGTATGGAAATCTATTCTATTTAAACCCTATTAATCATTAATCAAATAATGCTCAATCTGAATTTTTAACTAAGAAGAGAAAGATCAATATCAATGCCCCAAATCTTTGGTATTTGGGGTTAGGTCACATCTACTCAACTAGGATTCAGAGGCTAATCCATGATAGGCCTTTGGGCTTATTGAGAATGGAGAATTGGCATCAGTGTGAATCTTGCCTGATGGGAAAGATGACCAAAAGGTCTTTTATCTCAAAGGGGTATAAGGCCAAGGAGGTACTGAGTTTTGTTCACACTGATGTGTGTAGTCCATTGTCTACACCAGCTAGAGGAGGTTTTTGAGTACTTCATCACTTTCACAGATGATTGTACAAGGTTTGGTTACGTTTACCTGATGAGATGCAAGTCTGACTCTTTTGACAAGTTCAAAGAGTTTAAGGCTGAAGTGGAGAGTCGCAGAGGTAAATTAATCAAGACCTTACAATCGGATCGTGGTGGAGAGTACCTTCTTGGTGAATTCGAGGACTACATGGTACATCATGGGATTATATCCTAACTCTCTACGCCGGGGACACTCCAGCAGAACGGAGTAGCTGAGAGAAGGAATATGATATTAATAGAAATGGTCAGAAGCATGATGTCTCATACTACTCTTCCAGTATCTTTTTGGGGATATGCCCTGGAAACAGCAGCATATATTCTGAACTTGATGCCTTCCAAGTCAGTACCTAGGACTCCCTATGATATGTGGATTGAGCGTAAGCCAAGTCTGAATCATCTCAGGATATAGGGTTGTCTAGCTTATGTACTGATCAAGGGAGACAAGTTGGTACCAAGATCAGAATTATGCTATTTTGTTAGGTGTTCAAAAGGAACAAAGGGTGGTTACTTTTACAATTTAAAGGAGCAGAAGGTACTGTTTTGTACCAATGCTAGATACTTAAAGGATGATCAAAGTACTTCCACAAAAGGTTCAACTAGGTTGGAACTCGAGGAGAAGTTATCTTCGGAAGCAACTTCTTCTGACCCGATTGTGGGCCAAGAAGAGGCACAGCCTCAAGAGCCTATACAAATGGTGCCTTGTCGCAGTGGGAGAGTGTCTAGGGTTCCAGATAGATGGAATGGAGAAGTTTTTGAGCTGGTCTATGACCATTAGGAACAAGACCCCACTAGATACGCGGAGGCAATTGCTGATGCCGATGTAAATCTATAGCATAAAGCAATGAAAGGCGAGATTGAGTCTATGTACTTCAATCAGGTTTGGGATCTTGTAACTTCACCTGAAGGGATAAAACCCATTGGGTGTAAGTGGGCGTACAAGAAGAAGAGGGGACTGGATGGGAAGGTGGAAACCTTCATAGTTAGGCTTGGTAAAAGGGTATACTCAGAAAGAAGGGATCGATTATGAGAAAACCTTTTCCCTGGTAGCCATGCGTAAATCCATCTGTATCCTCCTTGCCATCGCATGTCACTATGACTACAAGATATGACAAATGGATGTCAAGATGGTATTTTTAAATGGCCATCTTAGCGATGACATCTATATGTCCCAACCGGAAGGTTTTATTGCTGAAGGTCAAGAACATATGGTTTGCAAGCTTAAGAAGTCCATTTATGGACTTAAGCAAGAAGCATCAAGAGTGTGGAACATTCATTTTGACGAGACTGTAAAGTCTTATGATTTTATTCAAAACGAGGATGAACCATGCGTGTACAAGAATCTTGAGGGGTTTAATGTGGTTTTTCTTATCTTGTATGTGGATGACATTCTACTCATTGGATATAATGTAGGGTCATTGTTATCTACAGAGATTTGGCTATCTAGTCAATTCAGTATGAAGGACTTGAGAGAAGCCAGCTACATTCTCGGGATTAGACTTCTTAGAAATAGGAAGCAAAGAATGTTAGGATTATCCCAAGTCGCATACATTGACAAGATGTTGGCTAAGTACAACATGTACTCATGCAAGGGAGTTCTAAACCCTTGCAGATATAAGTTGTCTCTTTTTTCGAGGGACTGTCCGAAGTCTCAAGAAGAAAAAGATATGATGAGTAGGATTCCATACGCTTTGGCTGTGGGAAGTCTCATGTACGCCATGTTGTATGCTAGGCTAGATATCTGCTTTGCCGTAGGCTGAGTTAGCAGATGTCAGTCAGACCTTAGGGAGGTTCTTTGGCATGCTGTAAAGCATGTTCTTAAGTACCTCAAAGGAACCTTGGAACCATAAGGAGAGAAAGCATATAGTGAGGTAGTACCACCTGGACCGGGATTTCATCTAGAGACGGGATATGGTAGTGGTACAGATTGCCTCAGTGAATAATCTAATAGATCCATTCACCAAGACTTTGGTTGAGGGTCTTCAAGAGACACTTAGACGCCATTGGGGTGGGCACCTAAGGACTTACCTAGTCTTAGAGTGCAAGTGAGAGATTGTTGGGAATATGCCCTCTTAGACTAGTTTCCTGATGAAAATATCGAATGTGTTAATAAAAGAATTTATTTGTCGAAAATCGTTTGTGAAATAATTTTCTTTATTTATGTACACTTTCGTTTGGAACAGACTCATTGTGTTTGAATAAGTTATCCATGTGAATTGAGGTCTTTTATAGTAAGGTATGGATCATGGGTTATTTAAACACATAAACAGTTGTTCTTAACCGATTGATGAGAATGAGAATCTCATCATGTTTAGGTTATATGTTATGAATTCCAAATGGGAAATGGCTTAGCTTTAGCCAGTGAGTAGTCCACTCACTTCATGACATAAGTGTATTTCGAATACATAGAACATGACCTGTAATAGTGGTTTCTAAAAGTACTATATGGTAGAAACCTAGTCTACTGCCGCTACAGCATGGACTAGTACTCTATGACTTGAGTATGAGTTGGTGGTATGGCGAAACTAGAAGCATATGCTTTGATATACTATAGTTGAGGTTCTATCGGAGGGCCAATATACTTGTATGTTGGGTATTTGTGACTAGTTAGTTAAGACAGACTTGTATAAGATAGTTTCTACACTATATTGCCCCTTGTGGTTGTCCGGATGATCTAAATATTTAGGGCCCTGGGAAACGTAACTTGGATGTTTGCTTTAGGGTCGCTCCCTTGGAAAGCGGAAACACTCCAGAAAGTCGTGGATCATTGGACTAGAGGCCTACGGATGGTAGATGTCTTTAGAGAGGTGTTAGTACACTTCTTCCTCTCTAAATGTACGGCGATGTATAGAGGGGTATTTTAGTTATTTTCACTTGTAGGTCGAAGACTCTGCTAATGCAGCATTGTCCTTGGGGTCAATATTTTCTTATGGTGATATTAGGAAATATTTAAAATGCAAAATACATATATTTATATAGTAGGAGTATTTTGGTCATTTTAATAGCCAAGGCGATGTGCCTTTTTGGTCTTCAGAATAGCCCGTAAGTCCTAATTAATTTTTAGGTTGAGAAAATGATCTTAGTTGAGAGAGTTTTATTTTATTCGGGAAATCTAATTTATTATTGGATTGGAATAAAATAATTGGAGATAAATTTATTATCTGATTTAATTGGTTAATTAATTATTCAGGACTTGGGTCCAGTTTGAATAATTAGAAAAATTAACCGGGACTTAAACTAGAGAAAACTAATTATTACTTAATTATTTATTGGGTTATTTATTTAATTAAATCCCAAGAAATAAATAATTAATGTTTAATTATTTTTTGGTTCATTTGGGTCTATTAATTATTTATTGGGTTATTTATTTAATCCCAAGAAAAATAATTAATGTTTATTATTTTGGAGTTTTCGGGTCCAAGGAAAATAATAAATATTATTTTGGCCCAATAGCCTAGACCATAGATTTTTTCCGAACACAGTTTAAAAGAGTTTAGGGTGAAGCCAAAATTTGTTTTGTTTATATATTCGGGTATAAAATCTTGGGAATATTATTTTGATCAAAATAATTATTTTTAGTTTCATGACTCTTGGCTTTCTGTGTGAAAAAATAAAAGAAAAGAAAAAGAAAATGAAAGGTCTCTCTCTCGTGACTGTTTCTCTCCTGGCTTTTGGCCTTCTCCACTGGCTTTTGTTTTTAATAGAAGAAAGCCAACATAGAGAATGGCTAATGAGCTGGAAAAACGGCTGATCATTTTTCCCTTCAACGCTTTGTTGCTCACCAAACAGAAATTAGGTGTAAGTCATATTCCGTGAGCCGGAAAGCCAAGCATGCATTGGAGTATTCATCTCCACCGAAGGAAGAATTCAAGGAAGCTTCACTAGTGTTCACTGGACGTTGAAGGAAGAAGTTGTTTTTGAGCTTCAATTGATTCAACCATGTTCTTTTTGTTTTTAAGGCTCCAACAGGTATGTTTTTATCCCACTATGCTATGCCAATACTCTGATATTTGCCATGTTCTCCCATTTTTATTCACTGAAGGTTGCATGCTCTGTTATGTTCAATCCTTCAGGTTCATGATGTCTTGGTTCTAGGCGATGCTCCCACTTTATACTTGCTGCAATCGAATAGCTAATAGATCGTGGAGTTTCTTCCGGCTGAAGAGTGCTCCCAACGGTCGTGCAGGATTTTTGCGCCGAAAGATTAGGGGTTTGTTTTTCTTCTTATCGGCTTCGTGGTACTGATGTTGACCATGACTGTCGGCTGCTTGAAATGTTGACTTTATCGGCTCGTCCAAACTTATCGAATCGGCATTGGCTCAAAGTAACCGTTATGTCGGCTCGGCAAAGTTGATGTCAACACACTTATATCATATGTATTGAAAATATTGAGGTGTATTTATTTGATGTTTCATGGAGTAGATTTAAAGAGAGGAAGATATGCCACGAAAGGTTAATCATGGTAGTGCTGGAAACCAAGCTAAAGAGAACGAGGCTGATACTACTGGAAACACTATCCCCATAATGGAAACACAACCTTAAGGGAATGAAATGATGAAAGTATTACAAAACATCACAGAAGTACTTCAATATGTAACTAAAGCTCCAACCTAAAAAGAATAACATCTTGAAGAGGAAATGGATCGAGCTTTAGAGTGATTTCTAAAGTTTCACCCTCCTAAATTTTATGGAAAACCAGATCAAGAATAGAAGCTTGAGTTTTGGATAGAACAAATAGATGATACTTTTACTATCTTGGCCTATTCCGAACGAAGAAAGGTCCAATCTACTATATTTAGATTTCGAGGGCCAGTATAATACTGGTGGGCTAGAAAGAAAAAAGGATGAGCACAAGAACAAAAGGAGTGGTTGGGAGGAATTTCTGGGTGAATTTAGAAAAGAATTTATACCCCATTGGGTAATTGAGAGGAAGGAAGAGGAATTTCAAAGTCTTAAGTAAGGAGGAAAGATTGTTGGAAAGTACGCCGTTGAATTTATACGACTTTCAAAATATTACTCTTTTATTAGTACAAGTAGAATATGATCGAACCCAATGATCTGTAAAAGGATTACGACCTAAAATATGGTGGACAATGATTACTACGACTCTGACCAGTTATAATGCTACCGTGGAAATGGCTTCTTGCCTAGAAAGAGATGATCAAGAGTGAGCTAAACAAGAACAAAAAAGGGTAGCAGGACCCAACAATCAATTTACAGAGGAAGAACTCATTTCAAGAAAGACAAGGAATAAGCGGTGTACATTTTGCCATAAGAGAGGACACACATACGAAGATTGTCGAAGAAGACTCAATAAATGTCATATATGTGTAAGAAGAGGAAATACATCCCCCAAATATCAAGAATGGATTAGGAAGAAATTATGATGTTCTTTTGAAAAAAAATTGGTTAAGGGACTCTGGAATCATCGTCCTATACAGAGCAATGTATAAGACTAGAATAGAGAAACGAGAAAGTTATCTAGGACTTCTAGAAGAAAAGTTTAATTTCGAAAATAAGATCTTGATGTGACATCTACTAAGTTGAAAAGACAAATATGTAAAAGATGAATATTGAGTAATAGAAAATAACTCTAACTACAATGATAAAGTATATGTGAAATAGAAATGGAAATTTCATGAACTTCCTCACTTTACATGGATTATGTCAAAGCTAAGTAACTTCAATGATGTTTGAGAAAGCTGAAATATTTGAGAAATAGTCTAGAAATATTTGAGAAACAGTTTTGAAATGGAAGTATAGGAGAAACCAAATTTGAGAAACAGTCTAGAAATACCAACACTTTTATAGGTTATACTAACAATGATCAAAATTTGAGAAACCAAATTTGTTAAAGAAAAATTATAGGTCGTGATTAGGAAAAGAAAAAGGGTAATGGAAGTACAAGAAAAAGAATAATTATAATCCATTATAATTGGTTCAATGAACGCTCATAACTAGCAGCTTTCAAGTGTTAGGCCTATCACATTCTTTACTAATCTATAGATTAGATATCAAATATTTATGCACTAATTCACTATGGTACACTTCCTACCACATTGCTATTGTTGCCATCTGTTGTCATATTTTGAGGAGTTTGCTAACAAAGTGATTGCAGGAGTGGGCAATTGATCTAACAGGGCAAACAAATCCAACAACAAGAGCAGATCATTGGAAAAGAAGGCCTCAAATCTCCCAAAATGATTTTATTTTGATTGAAATTTGGAGTTTAGAAGGCATTTGTACAGAGGTAGGTTCTTTTACTGCAAGTCAGGGATAGGAAAAATGTTTTAACTGACATGATTAGGAAAACGAATAAATCTTAATAAGCTATTCAGATGAATTTTCGAAACGTGAGGCTTCTATCTTTCTGCAGAATCTAGTTTTGGGAAAAAAGGAAGGAAGATGTTTCAAGTGAAGGGAAGAGAGTGGGAAAGGGGATTCCTAACGACCAACAAGAGTCGTGGCAGTAAATTCCATCATTCTTAAATTAGCAGTTAAGCCAGAACTCAATCAAACCTTGAAAAATGAAGTACCATATGTTGCAGATATTTGTTCCCTATATTAACACAAAGCCACTTGATGAGAATTCTAGCAGAAGAAAACAGATATAAGCATCTATTTGATGAAAATGCTTATAATAGACAGCTATTATTTTAAGTACACAGACTACAGAATATGTGGGCACATCTTTGTACAGATATATTACTGAATCAAGAACACACTAAGAGGGAAATTTTTCAATAGTAGCCTATTTTACATTAGAAGATCTAACTGCTTTTGAGTAATATAAAGTAGAAGCATCTACCAATGTAAAAAAAAAAGCTATGCTACTAGTGTGTTGTGTTATGCCCTGAACAACTTCTGTAACTAGCCACTTAGGAATACAACATATGAAAGATGTAGACAGACTCATGGAGGTATAATAACACAACCTAGAGGGATAGACAAGCATCAAGAGCACAATTAATTGCCATTCAAGCTGAATTACCTTGGCTAAATAGCAAGCTAAATGAAAGTACTAGTATAAGATTTGAATGCAACGAGAAAAGACACTAGTCTAAGAACAAAAAGTGACAGGATAAGTTCAGCAATCAAGAGATGTTCTTATCACAAAGAACTGGTGTGAAAGAAGAAAGAAAAACAAAACAGTGAAGGAGGCACACCGGTAAGCACTATTAAATCTTCCAATAAGCAAACAGTGAAGGAGGCCAAACAGAATTAGTGTAAACACTATTAATTCTTCCACTACCAAGATTCAAGCATCACAGTAAGTAAACAACAGAAAAACAGAGAAGGCGCAGTAGAGATAAGAGAACCTGAGATGGAGGATTGGAGGAGGCGCAAGCCACAATAGAGAAGCCGACCGATCAACTAAGTCTGGGCTTAGAGCTTGAGGGCTGCTGGTTGCGGTGTCTAACAGAAGAGAACAAGGAAGAGGGCGGCTGTGGCGTGGGAAATAACAGAAGAGGAAGATGGGTATTAGGTTGGGTTGAATAATGGGTAGAATATTTTAGGTTGTTTTATATTTAAAAAGTATTTTTTAATTATTTAAGCTAATATACGATTAACTTATATAAAGTTCTGTTTTTTATTATGTTTTTTTTTTAGCTAACATAAATAAAATATAAGTTATATTATTAAATTATTAAATTTTATTATTTATTTTATTTTTTTTCATTAATTTAATAATGTCTCTATTGTTAAATTAATGAACACACTACATTAAAATATATTTATATCGTAGTTCCGTTTTATTTTTTTGTGATATTTGTTTGCAAGATAAGGGCAATTAATTACTTATATTCATGTTGACCTAGTGATTTGCAAAACAAATCTAAAATTAGAAAAAAAAGAACATTTAGACTATGTTTAGATTTAAATCTAAAATTTAAATAGATAAATTTAAAATTTGTAATAAAACAAGTAATTACTATGAACATCCTCAATTTAGTTAATTATTATTGTTAATTAATTGTGTGTTTAATTTTTTTTAAATCAAAACAAATAAGGTCAAAAAATGAGAGACGTGTGCAAATCAAGTAATTAAATCCATATGTAATGAAATTTAGCAAAGAAAAAAAAAAAAAACTCATGTGAAAATCGAAAACTCCATATGTAATCTTTAATATATTCTTTATTAGTTCTATCTCATATTTTCCTTCTGATAAGTTGAAAACTTGTGTGAAAAAAGAAAAAGAGATAATTTTTTTTCTTTTTTAAAAATTAAAAAGAAATAAGAGGCTAGAAATGAAAGTCTTTTTTTTTGCATAGATTCTCTATTACATTGTCACAACAAAAAATATAGCATGCATAATTTTTGACTTATCTACTTAATTACTAGTTATTATATATATATATATATATATATAACACACACACACACACACACACACTAGATATATAATTACAAACTATATATACTATGTGCGCTGTCCGAGGCCGGGGATCATGCGATCCCCGTCCCCGTCTGGCGGGCCGAGGAATGAAGCCAGTCCCCAGTACCTGTCCCCACTTAAACTGAGGAATCCCCGGCCCCATCGGGCCGGGCCAGGCCCCTGCTTTATTCCGGGGAATTTCTATCCCTAATTTGAAGCCTATTTGGCTTTATGAGCAAAATTGGTTACAAAATCAACCAAGAATGGAGGTGGAGGTTGTATAAACAGCTTGAAAACTGGACAAAACATGGAGAAAAAGAAAGAAAAGAAAAAGAAGAGAAAAAGGAAGAAAAAGTAGGAGGAAATACGAAGAAAAAGAAAAAAGAGAGAGGGAGTTTCTATAGAAGAAATGAAGGAGTACTTGGGACATTTCAACCTTGAAGAATTCAACAAACAAGATAAAAAGCTATAATTCTTGAATTAAAGTTGTAGAATAAATTGCAAGGATTATTTTGGTGATAATTTTATGAGAAAATTCATGTGAATTATGATTTTTGTTTGGAAAATATCTATGTTTTGTGGCTGTTGTGTATGGTGGTGCATTTGGAGGCATGTATGCTCTGTTTTATATGATGTTTGAAGCTGTTTTGAAAATAGTTTAAAGAGTTGTTCTGTTGTTCATGGTTGCAAAGATGGAAGAAGGAAATAAGATAGCATATGGTTTAATTGTTGAAGAAAATGAAGTATTGTTATTCATGGCTGTTGATTTTGTGTTGTTCAAAAGTGAAAGTATTGAGTTGCTTGTGCCTAAAAATCAAAGGATTATGTGATTTTTAGGTGAGAAAGAAGGCATTAAATGATTAGAAAGCATGGATGTTGTATGGGAAAGAAAAGAGAATTAATGGCATGAAAAAAAGGAACAAACAAAAATTCTGTTTGTGTGATTTCTAAGCAGACTTGAAGAACCATTAAACTAAACAAAAGGGTCAATTTTTCTGGAATCCAATGGCTTGAAACTTGTAGCTAAATGTCTTACAATCATTGTAAGACCAATTTGACATGATTTGGACTTGTAAATAGAAAGTTTTGGTTAAATACCAAGGGCTGCCCGTTCAGTGATGAGATGAAGAAGCTGGGAGTTTATGATTAAAATTGAATGAAATGGCAAAGGAAATTGGTATTCCATATGTTGGAAATCATAAAGGAATGTCTTGGAAACATTTTGGAACTAGTTTGACATTAATTGGACTTGTGAATCAAAAGTTATGCTATAAAGAAGCAGGGGTGCTAAGGTGCAAGAAATGCAGAACTTTGAAGATAATGAATTCATGTATTGTTTTTGTTATTGTTCATGATGAATAAGAGATTTAAGAAGGATATATGAAAGTCTTATATATATGTTGGATGAAGAAATAGGAAATTGATATATAAGTTGGATTAGCTCAAGTAATACATTTATGTGAGAATGGAGGAATAAGGAAAGTAGTAAGATTCCATGTAAAAGCACTTTGTTGGTGATATATGTTAACGTGGAACCATAGATGCTAAACAAGTTATAGGATGATTTTAATGTAGGTTGTTTACCCTAAAGCCTTCGTGACAAAATCGAGGACCATTTATATAGCTAAGCAAAAGGACTTAAGATGAGTCCATTTGGCTTTAAAAAAAATTAAGTGGATTTCATGTTCACTAAATAATGCTATGTGAACCCTTTTGGTTTCTTTGAGCTAAACAAATGATTTTTTTGAGGAAGAAATGGTATCATGCCATGCTAGGTTAAATGGAAGACGTGGATTTTCATAAAGGGAATTATTCATAATTAGTGACTAATTTTCCTAAAGCCTTTCAATAACAAGGTTGATGAATCTTTGTGTTTTTCTAAGGAAAATATGGTTTCTCTGAACGAGAAATTATTGAGGACTTTAGGAAATAACATTTTCTCCAAAGAATTTTGGATCACTTAAATTGTGTATATTTCCTAGGTAAATATGTATGTCTGAAAGGCTTTCTTCTCATCAATTATTAGGCACGATAATAATTTATTTGAGAAAGCATTAATATTCATTTTTATGATAAAAACCTAGGATCATGAGAATTCCTGGTTTATGGGAACCATAATTGGTTTTGAGATCTAACGCTCGGTAAAATATGAATCTGTTGAATTTAATTCTTTTTCTAGAATTAGAATTTGGAATTTTCTGGATAAATTTTTTTTTGAAATTGAGTATTCTTAAAATGACAAAAATACCCTTGGAAAGGCATTTGCATGCGCAAGACGGACTTTTGTCTTTTTTACTATGGTTTTGGAAAATGATTTTTTGGTATGGGTTCTGGATTTGGAAAGCAGTACTTTGGCCCTAGAAAAAGTTTTATTGGTATTCTTTCGGGAATGGATATTTGACTGGTCTTGTGAAGTAGAGATATTGGACTGGTCTTGTGAACCAGTGGAAACTCTGAGTACTCAGTAGGGGCTATAACCTTTGTACTAGCTCGCGTTGGATATACACGACCTAAAGTAACCTGATTCCAGTTCTGGGTATTCATCCACTTTGGTGTCTTATTGAACAAAAATGGTGATATTGTTCTTCCATTAATCAAGAATTTCAATTTTTGGGAAGTATCATGATCATCCAATAAGAAGGGCTTCAATTTTTTAAAATGAACAATTTGAAGACCTATTGATTCTAACAACTGATTACATAATTGATCATTCAGACCTTTCAATTCATAGATGTAGATCTCAGGCATATGAATGGAGATATTATCTTACTCCAAATGGGGCGATAGGACATTGGAATTAGCTGGTTCCCCAGCTAGAACTGTCCCAATGTGTAAGCACCCATTAATTGGTTGATCCTGAGCGGGACACCCAATCTGCGATCAACCCTTGTCAACCTCGTGGTGAGGGGCGTACAGAGTGAGGACTCGTACTACTGCAAGTCAAAAGAATTGGTATATTTTATGGAAGGTTGTGACAACAATCTTAGCACTCCGACAATGAACAAGTGAGTGCCATGGGCTCGTTCCTTAGCATAATAAGACTATGATGTCGAAGGCAAAGCCATGTGCGCTTTGAACGTAGGTCGACCTTCTATTGACAAGAATCCTGCATTTCTTAAAATATAGGGCAATGATATTGATAAAGCCTGATTTTTCCAAATACACCTGAGATATGGGCTTTCGATCTTAATAAAGTTTGATTTTCCAAACGTGCCTGAGATTTTAAATAATTCTTAGAGAAGCCTTTCTTCTAATGAGTTGTAGAATTATTTTCAGTGGAAAGACCAAATGAACTCCTGCTATTTATTTTTATTGGAAAGCATGATAATTCTATACTCTGTCTTCTTTAATACAACACTAGCACACATAGGACTCACTGAGCCTTATGCTCACATATGTGTTATTTCTTTCCAAAAATTTTAGGGACAAGAGGCGCGACAGAAACACGGTGGACTCCCAAAAGCTCATGCTATATCTTGGACTTATTATGCTCTTGAGTATATGTATCAGAGAACAGACTTTATATATTTTCTTAAGTTTAATAAAAGATATTTGGAAAAATTTTCATTGCATATTGGATGAAGTTTGTTTTAAGGACCCCTTGTCTGGGCAACTGGATGGGATGACATCCCACAAAAATGAAGCCCGCTACGCTATGAAAAGGTCAGGCGTTACAAATCGTATCAGAGTATGGAAAAATTCATAATAGAGCTTCTGATGGAATATAGCAGAGCCTCTAATGGAACATAATGGAGTCCATCATAGTATACTCTAATGTAGATTTGCAGAGTTGGTGAATTTTATGGAGCCAGATATGGAAGTAAATGAAAGGTATGAATTTAAGGCCTCTATGTTGGCTATAATCCCTTTTGATGACCCAGAAGAGGAGAAAGTTGAGATAATTCTGATAGTTTTGGAAAAAGATCAATGATCCCAAACCTAGATAACAATAAAGAGATTGAGGTTAGGAAGGCCTCAAATTTGACGTCCTCAATGAATAATTACTGATTTTGAAATTTTAATTTTGGGATCAATAGGGATGAGATGATGAATAGATAATTTTGTACTCAAGAACCTTATATATACAGTACGATATAAATAGCATAGATGAGGATATGTGCACTTTTGTAATACTCGAGTAGTATATTTTAAATATTAGAAACTCTGTTTTGTCATAATACATGAGCAGGTGCAATCATACTACTAACATTGATACACCAGATTTTATCGGAACCTCGAAGTTAAGCGTTCTTGGGCAAGAGAAATCCTAGGATGGGTGACGTTGAGAAAGTAACTATAGAAGTTGAAACGAAAAGATTTGGAGTTATTTAAGGAAATGTGTGAAACCTCAATCAAAACCAACCTTAGAGTAAGGGGGTTGGGGTGCATATCATATTTCATTGCATGTTTAAATATATATTTATATGATTTTATGTGCATTGAATTTGTGTTTTATAGTCTAGAGGGCTTGATTATGACTATTGGTGAGAAGGGCAAAATGGTAATTTTTGCTTGAAGTGGAAAAAGGGAGATAGCTTGAGGATTGAATAGGAAAATATTTTTAGAGGAAAAATAAGAACAAGAGTTGTTGTGTTTTAATGGTTAGAGCCTTAGAATTAATTCTTGAGGTCTTGGGTTCAAATTCCATCATAGGAGCTTTAACTTGGTTAAATTTTATTTTTGCTTGGGAAGTATTAGTTTCGGCCTTATGTGCTTGGAGTAGGGTAGAAATGTTGTCCTAAGAGAGACATGATAGGAGTATTCTCATCCTACTCTTTTGCCCTACACAAAATTCCTAAGGGGAATTCATTTCCTCTTGATCCTTAATTTCTCCTATTTCTCAACTCATTAGTTTGCTCAATTTGTTCAAGCCAATTTTATTCTAGAAAAATTCCAGTAATGTGCTGTGGCTTTGAAGGTTCAAAATGTCTTAGTAAGAGACATCTTATGCACCGAAACCATGGAAGAGGGGGAAAGGATTTCAAGTGAATTAAATTCCTTAGTGAACTTTCTAAAAACTTTACTCTAGCTAAGTTCATTTTCCTTCATGCATGGAACTGAAAATTTTCCCAGCTTTGTGTGTCTTCAAGGTGTCGAAATTCTTATCCATTATTCCCTCCTAAATGCTGCCAGAAAATGGCCCTTTTGATCAGCTTAGAACTTGGATTTTTCTGGCCATTTTTGGACTGCATAAAAGCTGTGCAAAATCAGGAAAATTCCTGGGCAAATTCACAGCTTAGGAGGTCCGAAACCAAGCTGTTTTCTTCCAATTTTTGTTCAGTATCTTAGCCATATTTTTCCTCTATAAAGAAGGCTGGAAACCAGCCTTGAAAGACCTCTAAAATCTCCTTCAAACTCCCTGCAACCTGGCTGGAAAATGGCAGCCGAAATTGCCTAGAAAATTCTAGCAAGCAGCGAAATCCTGTGCAGAATTTTCCAGCCTTGGTTCCTAATTCATCCCTAGCCGAAACTCCATCATTCTTCTGCAAAAATCACCCTTAAACCTTCAGTAACTGAACTCCATTATCCTCCTCAAGCTTCTGCATGAAAATCCAATCATGGCTGCCTAAAAGATTTCCAAAAAAATTCTGCAAACATGATCTGATTTGGATACCAAAATTCCAGCCACCATGATTTAACAACTTTCCATAAAATATACCTCAAATAACCAGACCTTCCCTTCACCATTACACTCAGTATTTTTGGCCACCCTTAGCCTCCCTCAACCAGCATTCATCTAGCCAAAACACTGCCAGCAATTCGGCCATGGTAGACTTCCAAAAGCTCTCCCATGATCAAAGATATTCCTGAATATTTAGTTTTCAAATTTGCTTCCCAAGAATATTCTTCAAGGATTTCAACAACTAGCCTTTCCTTTTCCATTCCAAACCAGAAAATCAGCTACCAAAACCCTTCAAGCAGTCGACCAACCCTAATCTTTATAGAATTTCGGCAGCTCCAATCCCAAAAGCTCTCTACTCTCTTTGACATCAAGAACACACAGCACACCAAGAACACCTACTCCTTCCTTTCACCCAATACTCTCCCAAATCACTTCAAACTTCTTTTAAAATTTCCAGATTGAACCTACTCACTGCCGTGAGTCCATCAATACCATTCTTAACATCAAACTCCAAAATCCAACTTGCTATTTTGAATAAAAAACCAGAAATTTTGTGAAGGCTTAAGAACACCTTCAAGGTAGGTTTATTCTAACAACTTCATCTTCTCCAATCTTGATCTCTAATGAATATATATGTGAATAAATATGCTAATGGTCTCTCTTTCTCTCTCTCTCTCTCTTATGGCCGAATCTCTCTCCTCTTGGCCGGATAGCTTCTTCTCCAATGGCCATGCTTTCCCCACCTTCCTTGGACGGATTTAGACATCTAGGGGTTGACAACCATTCAAAAATCCTTCAAGATATTCAGTAAACAAGTAAGCCTTTTTAACTCTTCTTTTAAATTCTAGATTTATGTCTCTAGGATGATGTTGATAGAAGCTGGATTGTGGATAGGGTTTGAGTATATATTGTTGAAGTTGAAGCATGAATGTATGTATGAATATGAAGAAGATGGGATTTATGCATTGATGGATTATCTTGGTTGATTGTATGATGATTTGAGGTTTAATACATGTCTCCATGTCATAGGTAGTATTTGTGATGAAGTATGCTAGAGATTATGTCACATTTGGTGAATATGATTTATATTTATATTGGATTATTGAAGCCATGATCATATTTATGCTAGTAGTGGTTAGATCATGTCTTGATAAATTTAGATCTATACTTATATGTATGATTTGGATGATTTGATGAATTGAAGGGTTGTATATGTTCATGATTGTGGTTAGCCATAGAAGTATGATCATGATCTAGTTGTCCCTAAGCTAATTTTTATTTCATGAATAAAATATTTCATAATATGATTTTGCTAGTAATTTCGAGAAAAACCCTAGGAGGGGTAGATTTGGATTATTATATATAATAAGGATATTTTAGTCAAATAAATAATAGCTTTTGCTATATATATATATATATATATATATATATATATATATTATATAAAATAATGAAATCAACTAAAACCTTTTATGGAAATAATCATAATTAGTAAAATATTTATTACTAAAAATTTAATTATTATCTTTAATAAAAACTCATTAAAAATTTATTTATTATTTTTCAAGCAAGACTCATTAAATTTATTTTCAACTAATTTTAGTTATCAATTATTTTCTAACAACTAAATTATTAATAAATCATATTATTTTACCTAATACCACCTAGGACTCTTTATCAAGTAAACTCTAAATTTTTCTTAGCAAGATTTAAACCATCAACTTATTAGTACTTGCTTCTCAAAACATTAATTATTTTAAATATCAAATTAGGCTTAGCTTATAAACCTATTTATTTATTTTTTGGCCTTAAAGCTTGGGACACTAGGATCATGGTGGTAGTGAGTTGAGTTGTTTTAAATTGAGAAAGTGGATTTTGGCTTGAGTTTGATTGTGGTTTGTATTGGCCCATGCGGGGTTAGGTCAGCTGTTGGAGACCTTTTATTGTGAGCAAGGATCAGGTAAGCTCCTACATAAAACCTGATTGATGAAACATGTTTATTATGGCAAGCTAAATGTAGAGTGCATGGACACTTAGTTTTGCATGGGCAATTGAGGATTAACTTCTTTCCTATTTCAGACAAACAACTTATTTGAAAATTAATAAGCAGATTTATTCAATCTCAAAACTCTTTCCAAAACTAATTTTGATAAAGGCTTTGGGAACCCTTAATTGCCATTTTCATGTGGAACAGTGTTTTGTTCATTTTATCCCAAGTGGGAAATGTCGTTGAGTACTCAATAAGGGTGGACTATTAGGACTAGTCTTTGAGGGGTTAGGGTAAGTCTCTCAGTAGGTGGCTATCTCTGAGAAGTGAGTCCTTCCCGGATAGGACGTCAGTCCAGTAGGTTGTGCTGGTCTGAGCTAGCAATATTCTCTTTCAGTTAAGTGACTGTGTGTTGCCGGAATGGACACCCGGTTATTGTTTGGGTATAGAGAAGGAGGAGTATCTTGCCCAGTAGGCCGATCACCTACTTTTGTCAGTCTGCACAAAGTGTGGCATTTTGACCGGCGGTATGCACAAAGTGTGGCATGCTGACCATGCGGTTATGGGGCCCAACGTGTGGTAACCCATGATCATTTCTTTTGAGTGGTTGATTTTATTTATTATTTATGGTTGGAAAAGCTAAAACACCACTCTTGCTTTTGACTAATGTTTATTGCTTGCCAGTGATCTCTTATAAAGAATTTTATACTTTGCATTCACAAACTGTTTTCTCCCGACACTTAAGCATACACGGACTTACTGAGATTTCTGTCTCACCACCATTTTTTACCATGATTTCAGGTCGATCCTGCTATGGGGATGAGTAGCTAGATATTGCCTGCTTTGGAATATTTTCTGATAATTTATTTTGTGTAATGTTTTGAGGAGATGAGAGTGGATAAATTTTATTATGGATTGTTGTTGGTATTCTTGGATTTATTTTTGGGATGTAATAAAATTTTAAATTCAAGTATCATTTTTATTCCGCTATT
The DNA here is from genome assembly GCA_026120185.1 of Voacanga thouarsii. NCBI lineage: Eukaryota > Viridiplantae > Streptophyta > Magnoliopsida > Gentianales > Apocynaceae > Voacanga > Voacanga thouarsii. The sequence continues at coordinate 3,474,271 of JANUWF010001942.1, forward strand.
GTATTTGTGTAACCTAGTTATAAAGACTCCTTGTCCTTTGGACGGGACGACATCCTCGGCCCTATCGGGCCTAGGTAGCGGGGTGTTACAAAATGAAAGAAGGATCTATATATCTAATGGTGTAAATACAGAAGAATTAGATAGAGACCACATAAGAGCAATGTATATGAAAGTGTACTACCAGGATGGGAGAATATATGAATTTCCCAAGAGATACATGTTTCATATATGTATATGAAAGTGTACTATCAGGATGGGAGAATATATGAATTTCCCAAGAGATACATGTTTACATGTGTGAGATACATATTTTCATATGTATTGAAAATATTGAGATGTATTTATTTGATGTTTCATGAAATAGATTGAAAGAGAAGAAGATATGCCACGAAAGGTTACTTGTGGTAGAGCAAGAGACCAAGCTAAAGAGTACGCGGTTGATACTAGAAGAAACACTATCCCCAGAATGGAAACACAACATCAAGGGAATGAAATGATGTAAGTATTACAAAACATCACAACAGTGCTTCAATATGTAACTGAAGCTCTAACCTGAAAAGAACAACATCCTAAAGAGGAAACGGACCGAGCTTTAAAGCGATTTCTAAAGTTTCACCCTCCTAAATTTTATGGAAAACCATATCAAGAAGAGAAGGGTGAATTTTGGATAGAACAAATCGAGGATATTTTACTATCTTGGCCTATTTAGAATGGAGAAAGGTCCAATCTACTACATTTACACTTCGAGAGCTAGTATGAGACTGGAGGGCTAGAAAGAAAAGGGCACGAGCACAAGAACAAAAGGGGTACACTTGGGAGGAATTTTTTGGTGAATTTAGAAAAGAATTTATGCCTCGTTGGGTAATTGAGAGGAAGGAAGAGGAATTTCAAAGTCCCAAGTAAGGAGAATTGACTATTGGAAAGTACACCATTGACTTTATGCGACTTTCAAAATATTGCCCTTTTATTAGTACAAGCAGAGTATTATTGAACCTAATGATTTATAAAAGGATTACGACCTAAAATAAGGTGGACAATGATTACTATGGCTCTAACCAGTTATAATGCTGCCGTAGAAATGGCTTCTCGCCTAGAAAGAGAAGATCAAGAGTGAGCTAAACAAGAACAAAAAAGGGTAGCAAGACTCAACAATCAAATTACAGAGCAGTCCTTTACAGAGAAAGAACTGATTTCAAGAAAGATAAGGAATAAGAAATGTACATTTTGCCATAAGAGAGGACACTTGTACGAAGATTGCCGAAGAAGACTCAATAAATGTCATATATGTGGAAGAAGAGAACATACAACCCCCGAATGTTGGAAGTGGATTAGTATGAAATTATGATGCTCTTTTGAAAATTTTGGTTAAGGAACTCTGGAATCATTGTCCTATACAGACACAACGTATGAGACTAGAACAAAGAAACAAGAAAGTTGACTTTTGGAAGAAAAGTTTAATTTTGAAAATAAGCCCAATTTCGAGGATGAAATTTCTTAAACGAGAGGAGATTGTAATATCTCCCCTTTTTGTACTTTGACTAGCAACTACTGTGCATAGAATAAGAATTTGTATAAGTGACCAGAACAAGAAATTATTAGTGTAATATTATTAATGTTTTGGTGCATTAAAAATATTCAGGGACACAATTGAAAATTTGAGATTGTTCTACTCGTACTTTTATATTTCAAGTAATGACTACTTCGTATAGAATGAGAATTTGGGTATAAGCCCAGAACAAAAGTTGATCAGTGAAATGAGATGAATATTTTGCTATAATTTGAGTTTTTAGGACTATTGTCGTAGTTTTAACGCGATCGTAATTTTGATCGCAAATTGAGAAGAACTGAAAAGGAATTTGAGAATTTTGACTCCCACCATTGCGATCAGTAAAATGTGTAGATTCCATTGGTGGAATAAAAAGTTTCCTCGGTTAGAATATTTACTAACCCAAATTTTAGTTCATTCTTGAGAAAATTATAAAGAACTGTCAAAATTGCAACATGTGGCACCATGTGATTGGTGGACGGGATATGTGTCAAAATATTAGTGGTTGCATGAAATATTTATGCATGAATTATATTACCTGAAGCTTACCAAATAAGCTTATGAAAATAATTAAGGAAAAGGTAGCAAATAAGAAAATTCCAAGTGTTAAAGCATTTAATGCCTATTTGACTTTGAGACCTAAATTGGTCACAAAATCAACCAAGAATGGTGGTCGAGGCTGTATAAACTACCTGAAAATCGGACAACACAAGGTGAAAAAGAAATAAAAGAAAAAGAAGAGAAAAGGGAAGAAAAAGCTAGAGAAAATAGGAAGAAAAAGAAAAATGAGATAGAGAGTTTCTATAGAAGAAAGGAAGGAGTACTTAGGACATTTCAAGCTTGGAGAATTCAACCAATAAGGTAAAAAGCTATACTTTTTGAATTAAAGTTGTAGAATAAATTACAAGGATTATTTTGGTGATAATTTTATGAGAACATTCATGTGAATTATGATTGGAAAATATCTATGTTTTGGGGCAGTTGTGTATGGCAGTGCATTTGGAGGCATGTATGCTGTGTTTTATATGATGTTTGAAGGTGTTTTGAAGATGGTTTAAAGAGTTGTTCATGGTTGCAAAGATGGATGAAGGAAATAAGATAGCAAATGGTTTAATTGTTGAAGAAAATGAAATATTGTTATTCATGGCTGTTGATTTTATGTTGTTTAAAAGTGAAAGTATTTAGTTGCTTGTGCCTAAAAATCAAAGGATTATATGATGTTTAGGTGACAAATAAGGCATTAAAATGATTAGCAAGCATGTATGTTGTATGGGAAAGAAAAGAGAATTAATGGTACGAAGAAAAAGGAACAAACAGAAATTCTGTGTGTGTGATTTTTTAGCAGACTTGAAGAACCATTAAACTGAAGAAAAGGGCCAATTTTTCTGGAACCTAATGACTTGAAACTTGTAGCTAAATGTCTTAGAATCATTTTAAAACCAATTTGACATGATTTGGACTTGTAAATACCAAGGGCTGCCAGTTCAGTGATGGGATTAAGAAGCTGGGAGTTTATGATTAAAACTGAATGAAATGGCAAAGGAAATTGGTATTCCATGAGTTGGAAATTATAGATGAATATCTTGGGGACATTAATTGGACTTGAGAATCAAAAGTTGTGATAAACAAGTAAGGGTGCTAAGGTGCAAGAAATGCAGAACTTTAAAGATGATGAATTCATATATTGTTTTCGTTAATGTTCATGGATGAATAAAAGATTTAAGAAGGATATATGAAAGTCTTATATATATGTTGGATGAAGGAATATGAAATGGATATATAAGTTGGATTAGCTCAAGGAATACATTTCTATGAGAATGGAGGAACAAGCAAAGTAGTAAGATCCCTTGTGAATGCACTTTGTTAGTGATGTATATTAACAGTGAACCATAGATGCTAAACAAGTTATGGGATGATTTTAATGTAGGTTGTTTACCCTAAAGACTTTGTGAGTAAATCGAGGACTATTTATATAGCTAAGCTGAAGGACATAAGGCGAGTCTCCTTGGATTTTAAAAAAATTAATGCTTGCTAGTGGATTTCATGCTCACTAAATAATGCTACGTGAACCTTTTGGTTTCTCTAATCAAACAAATGATTTATCTGAGGAAGAAATGGTATCATGCCATGCTAGGTTAACTGGAAGACGTGAATTTTCATAAAGGGAATTATTCATAATTAGTGTCTAATTTTCCTGAAGCCTTTCAATAATAAGGTTGATAGATCTTTGTGTTTTTTTGAGGAAAATGTGGCTTATTTGAACGAGAAATTATTGAGGACTTTAGGAAATAACCTTTTCTCCAAAGAATTTTGGATCAATTGAATTGTGAATATTTCCTAGATATAAATGTATATCTTTAAAGCTTTCTTCTCATCAATTATGAGGCATTATAATTATTTATTTGAGTAAGCATTAATATTCCTTTTTATGGTAAAGACCTAGGATCATGAGAATTCCTGGTTTATGGGAACCATAATTGGTTTTTAAATCTAAGGCATAGTAAATTATGAATCTCTTGACTTTACTTATTTTTCTAGAATTAGAATTTGGGATTTTTTGGATAAAATTTCTTTTGAAATTGGGTTTTCTTAAAACGATGAAAATACGATCGGAAAGGCATTTTTATGCGTGAGAAGGACTTTTGTCCTTTTTCGCTATGGTTTTGGAAAATGATCTTTTGGTATGAGATCTGGTTTTTCAAAATGATATTCTGGCCCAGGAAAATATTTCATTGGTATTCCTTCGGGAATGGATATTTGTCTGGTTTTGTGAACCAGAGATATTGGACTGGTATTATGAACTAGTGGAAACTCTGAGTACTCAGTAGGGGCTATGACCTTTGTACTAGCTCGCATTAGAGTTAGAAAACCCCAAGTAACCCGATTCCAGTTATAGGGATTCATCCACTTTGGTATCTTATTGAATAAAAATGGTGATATTGTTCCTCCATTAATCAATAATTTTGATTTTTGGGAAGTATCATCATCATCCAACAAGAAGGGTTTCAATTTTTTTAAATAAACAATTTGATGACTATTGATTCTAATAACTAATTGCAAAGTTGATTATTTGGACCTTTCAATTATAGATGTGGATCTCGAACCTATGAATGGGGGGGGGTTGTCTTACTCCAAACAATGATATTGTCATACTGCAAATGGGGCGACATGACATTAGAATTAGTCGGTTCCCTAGCTAGCATTGTCCCAATGCATAAGCACCCATTAATTTGTTGATCTTGGGCAGGACACCCAGTTTGCGATCAACCCTTGTCAACCTCATGGTTAGGGGAGTTTGGAGTGGGGTCCCATAGTACCACAAGTAAAAAGAATTGATATAATTTAAGATAGGTTATGACGACAATCTTAGCACTCTGACAATGCATAGTTGAGTGCTATAGGCTCGTTCCTTAGCACAACAAGACTGTGATATGTCGATGGCAAAGCCTTGTGTGTATTCCAAGCAGGTCGACCTTCTATTGACAGGAAAGCTTGTATTTTTTTAAAATATGGGGCAATGATGTTGATAGAACTTGAATTTTCCAAATTTACTCGAGATATGGGCCATTGATCTTAACAAAGTTTAATTTTCCAAACGCACTTGAGATTTTAAATAGTTCTTAGAGAAGACTTTCTTCTAATGCGTTGTTGAGTTATTTTTAGTGGAAAGACCAAATGAACTCCTGCTGTTTATTTTTATTGGCAACCATGATAATTCCATACTCTGTCTTCTTTAAGAAAACACTAGCACACACAAGACTCATTGAGCCTTATGCTCACACGTGTATTATTTCTTTCTAAAAATTTTAGAGACCAGAGGCGCAACAAAAATGCAGTGGACTGCCAGAGGCTCATACTATATCTTGGACTTATTATGCTCTTGTGTATATGTATCAGAGAATGGACTTTACATATTTTCTTGTGTTTAATAAAAGAATTTTGGAAAAAATTTCGTTGTATATTAGATGAAGTTTGTTTTAAAGAACTCTTATCTGTGCCACTGGACGGGGCGACATACCACAATAATGAAACATGCTGCACCATGAAAAAGTGAGGTGTTACAGCCTATGAATCCGAACCGGGGTCAACTTTATACTGGAACCATGTTGGCGAAAATACTTGTTCAATCATAATTTGGTAACTTCTGCTTGGATTCCTTTTGGAATTAATTTGGGAATGAATTAGGACTCTTGTACACACTTTTTGGCAATCTAAACTCCTATAAATACAAGAGACTAGAAATCCCTAAACCACTTTTCACTCTATATAATTAGAAAACTCCTAGAGAGTCTCAAGAACACCAAGATCAAGAAGGATCAAGGAAAATTCTTGAGAAGAAGAGGAGGTTGATCAAGAAGGTTTTAAGAAAGAGAAAGAAGACTTGCTTTTGTCTATGAGTGATTTATTTTCTTTTTCTTTGTAATTTATTGACAATTTGAATTTAATATGTTTTAATTGTATATGAAGTTTGAACCCTAAGTTTATGTTCTTGGATTTAATTTGTTTTGATTTAGTGATTCTAACTTTAAATATTTAATTACTTAAAATTTATTATTTTGTTGGGTTGATTGGTTCTTTTCTAATTCACTCAAGAGAGATGTTAGGCAAGCGGTGCCAACAAATTAATTCAATAATTGTTATCTCTTAAATAACTCGAGCACGAGGTTAAGGTTAAAGACTTAATAATCAAAAAGAGATTAATTTCACGTAGAGATAGGGTTTTTAATTTCTTTCGTAAGAAAAACTTTAGTGTTACCTAGAGATATATATGGACATTAGTTAATTTGAGAGTTAAGATTATTATCTAGAGATAAGGTTATTGTTGCTTTCATAATTAAGTTGTTCTTAGTGCTTCTCAGATTTAATTAGGGAGGTAGAGATTAATTTCACGTAGATTTAATTAGGGAGGTAGGAATTTCATAACTTGAGAGGGAGTGAATTTACCTTTTAACTCATATTGGTATTTGGATTGAGAATTAATTGGTTTAAGGGTATTTTCTTGATGTAGATTTGGGGATTTCTTCTTTACATGTCTTTTCTACTTATTTTTACTTCTTGATAATCCTTGTGACTTTTCTTTTGCAAACTTAATCTATTCTCTAGTATATTAGGTTAGTAGGCTTATTTATTTTATCTTATTTCTTTATTTTATTGGCTAAATGATAAAGATTAGGGTAATGTAAAGTGGGAGCCTAAGTACCTGTGGATTCAATACTTGTTATTTCCTATATTCTATGAGGGGTATACTTGCCCGTATGTGTGGTTTTAGTGGTTAGTATTTTTAATTAAAATTTGATTGATTGTAACTCGTTGTTAATTTTTTCAACACTAAAAAACACGCGTCACTTGCTCCCAGAAGTTTGTAGAAAAGTATGAAAAATGAGCTTTGTTATTTTCACAGCCATTAGCATGGCCATGTAGGCCGTGCATGCGGCTGTGCATAGTTCAAATACATGGCTGTACGAGCTCGCTGTGCCACCATCAAAAGATTTTGGAAGTTAGGCATGCACAACCAGGCTGCATTCCCATGCATATTGTTCATGCAACACTCCTAAACGATTTAGCAAGTCCTAAATTGATCCAATATTGCTTTAAACTTCCCGAATTCAATCAAAGATGATTTTAGAGGCTTTATATAAAGATGACATAATTCTTTTTGGAGAAATGTATCAAATGAGGCTAAGAAAGGAAGAGAAGGCAAAGAGGCAAGACACTTGAGATTGTGGGCTTCCTATGTATTATCTTTCAATCTTTCTCTTATTTTTTCTTGTTTTCAAGTTGTTTATGTTTTAATTTCTTTTGTATTCAAACGATTGAGAATTTTATTCATATTTTAAGGCTATGTTTTGATGTTGGTTTTTAACACTTTGAGATTTATATATTGAAGAGTTTATCTTTGATAATTCTAAGTTTACCTCTTGAGTATTCATACAACTTTAGATTTCTCTTCTTATCCATTGTGTTGATTTTTCTAATGCTTTGGATCCAACATAATTAAGTGACATGATTGTATTGCTAATATAATTCATCTTTTGATTAATTTTTCTAACTAGCAATTAACTTGTCTAAGTTTCAGCTCATGGCCTAGTTAAGTTAAGGAAATTGTATGATTCAAGTTTCACATAGTTTAAGTTCATTATTATATGGTATTTGATTTGGTGATGCCTTATATGTTTATCAACCCTATTTTTGATCTAAAGCACAGTTAATCTAATTAATCTCAATTTTAGTTAATCAAGCTGGCTTAGGTTAAGAATTATGATAGTATTAATTTGCTATGCTTAGCAGAATTAACCTAATTTTGTAAGGATAGAAATTTGTGGCACTCAACAAAATTCTAAAACCATTGCTCAAAGTAATCCAATTGATGAGAATTTTCTAAATTGATATCATGACATGTGCCTAAAAACTTGGTAATTCATTTTTTCAATTTTGTTTCTTATTTTAATTCTTTGTTTCCTAATTTTGTGTAAGTTAGTTTTTAGAGAGTTTCTTAAAATGATTTCTCCCATGTTTTTGTAAATGCTTATAAATAACACATCATTAGAACTAGTTAGGTTAGGTGTTAACAAGAGGATTTTATGTGAATGAAGTGAGTAAGTTCTTCTTATTGAGCATACTTCTCATGTTCCTTAAGGGATTTTATTACAGGAACTCAGTTTAGAATATAAACAACAGTTTCTAGTATGTACCCCCAAAACGATTTTGGTAAATCTGCAAAAACTATCATGGTTTGCATCTTGTCTAGAAAGGTTCGATTCATTCTCTCAGATATACCATTATGTTTAGGTATATATGATGGAGTCTATTGAGATAATATCCCATTATCTCTAAGATAACTTTGAAACTTTAGACTTAAGTATTCACCTCCTCGATCAGATCTTGGAGTTTTAATACTTTTGCTAAGCTGTTTTTGTACTTCATTTCTGAAGTCTTTGAACTTGTTAAAGGTCTCGGATTTGTATTTCATTAAATATAAATAGTCGTATCATGAATAATCATTAACAAAGGTGATGGAGTATTGATGTTGATATTGAGCCACATACATTAGTATGCAAAAGTTATAATAACTCTTTTGCCTTTTCCACTTTTCCAGAAAAGGGAGTTTTAGCCATTTTTCCAAGTAAACAAGATTCACATAAGCCATATGATTCATAATCAAATGGTCCTAAGTCACCAAGTTTGTGCAACTTAGAGATACAATTCTCATTTACATGTCCTAATTGACAATGCCATAAGTAAGATGAGATTGAGTTATCTTTTCTTTGTTTCTTGTTGTTTATGTTGAGAATTGGATCATTCATATCTAGAACATACAAACCATTTACCAAAGTTACAGTTCTATATTGAACACCATTTAATGAAAAAGAACAAACTTTTTTCATATAAATTAAATGAAAACCATTTATGTCTAAATAAGCGACTGAGATATTGTTCTTAAGTAAAATAGGTACATAAAAACAGTTTATAAGTTCTAAGACTAATCTAAAAGGTAAGTGTAGCTTAGTCCTTATAGCAAGTGCAGTAACCTTTGCTCCATTTGAAATACGTAGGTCCACATCGCCCTTCTCATGCCTTCTAGTATCCTTTAGTCCCTACAAGTTATTACATGAATGAGATCCACATCCAGTTTCCAATAACCATATCTCATTTCTAAAGGCAATATTAATCTCAATCATAAATATACTAGGAGTAGCAGTAGAAGTGCCCGCAAGCTTCTCTTTCTTTTCCTTTATATAGTCTCTAAGTAGGCTTTGCAGTTGCACCTCCAATGGCCCATCTTGCCACAGTGAAGACATGGGCCTTTAGTAGTTGCCTCCTTTTTTTTTATGCCACATTTGGGCTTAGTAGGAGGCTTTTTCTTCTTCTTGGAGACTTTCTTCTTAGAAAAAGGAAGATTCTACTATCATAACTGCATTGGATTCCTTCTTCATGGAGGATTCCATAGCCTAGAGAAGATTGATCAGCTCAGGTATAGTGGACCTAATCTTGTTCATTTGGTAGTTTATCACAAATTAAGAAAAACTACAAAGTAATGATTGCAGAATTAAGTCAATACTTGTTGTCCATTACGAAACCAAAAGACCCAAGCTTCTCAACTAAGCCCGACATCTTTAGCCCATGAGTGGCCCTAGAAGTACCGTCACCATTTTAGAACGGAATAGTTATTTTTAGATCTCATATCTTTCCGGCATCAAACAGGTCTCGAAGATGTAACATAATCAAGTAAGCATTCGTATGCTTATGCTGTTTTTGCAATTCCGGGGTCATTGATGCCAACATCACACAGGACATTGTGGCACTGTCCTCTTTATGCTTTTTGTAGACAACATGCTCATTAGTATGGGCTTCTTGAGGTGGTGGTGGGAAAAGAGGAGCATCTAGCAAGTAGAGCAACTTTTCTGACTTAAGAACAATTCTCAAATTTCTATACCAGTCTAGAAAGTTTGACTTAGTAAGTTTGTTTGTTTCTAAGATGCTACGTAAGCATGGGAATAGATTCATCTTCGAAGTATTTTTCCCTTCTAGTATTTTTCTATTGGAGCTTCCCTCATTCCTTTTATCGAACACAATGATGCGAATTGAGCTTTAATGAGTTCGAATAGGTTAGTCGACATGATGTAGATGATCTAGATGTAAAGCTAGAGAAATTGGCAAAATGTATATGGACATGATAAGCAAATAATTAGGTCTTTAATTAAGCGCATAATTAGTTCACTATTTTACTCAAACCAATAGCCCTCACCATTGATTCTAGAAAGCCTGTTGAAGCTTTTCTAGTGAACCGAAATCCAAATTCCTCAAGAATAACCTTGGGTTAGCCCAACAAGTCACTCTTAATTTAATAGTAGGTATCTAATATCAATTACATCGAATATAATTACTGGATTATTGGGTGATTAATATCTTTTAATCTTAAAGCCTTTAAGCTAACCCAACCTTGCCTCTAATATTCTTTATGCTTGGGTTAGCCCAACCAAGATAAAGAAATTAGATAAACCAAAACCATTAATCGAGAATTTAGTTCCATATCTTAAATATGCCTGATGTCTAGTAGGCTTGGGTTAGCCCAACAACCTGTTCTTGAAAAAGGGCTCTCGCTCTTACTATATTAATGAAAGGCATTAGGTTTAATATTAATTTACGGATTTATCATTTGGTGGTCTCATACATTGCATGCATAATATCAACATTTTCATACATAGCAACAATAATAACATGGTTTGGTTATGGGCTTTACTATATTAATTTCCTTGAGCCACAAAGGAAAATAATTTGGTCAATCTTAAGTGTTCATGCATGATTTAGGAAGAAAGTCTTACCATCTTCCTCTTGGTCTTGATCACCTTCTCCTTAACTTGTAATAAATTCTAATATTATCTAATCTATGTAATCTAATTACATAAAATCCTATAAAGAAGTCTCGATTTACATTCGAGATGAGTTAGATAAGAAAAGAAATTATACAAGAAAAATAAAGAATGCAGGATGCACATACCCTATTTAATTCAAAACCAAAGTGATATAATGTATGAGCAATTTAATTAGGTCCATAGTCCATAACCAAACCACCATGCTAATTTCAAGCTCAAAACAAAATTAAACATAGCATATAATTCCAAAACTACTATTTTGAAAAAATAAAATAAATTCTAAAATCAATATTTTAGAAAATATATTAATTTCTAAAATCATATTTTAGAAATTAAAATAATATAATAATCTAAAATCAATATTTTCGAAAAAACATTAATTTCCAAAACTAAAATTTGAAAATTAACTTCGTTAGTCCCAAAACCAACTTTTGGGAAATACATTAGGTGCTCTCTGAAAAAGGAAAAAATTTTGCGGGCCTTACATGAAGAACTGAAAAAAGGAAAAAAAATTAATAAAATATAGCCGCGCCTGGTTATTACTTAACCGGTCGCGGCTCAAGACATTTTTTCTACCTAAGCCGGTCACGGCTTTCCAAAAGCCAACCATGGCTTTGATTGAAATCGTGCTGGAAAGCTGCTCGCGGCTTAGGACCAAAACCATTTTTTAAAAAAATTCTTTCTCCTTTAGAAATAATTTTTGAAGCTTTCTTCTTCAACATTATTTTGCAATTTTAGAGAATAATTCTCTGAATAAATTCTATCTTTGTTCTATTCTGTTCACAGAAAACAAAACAAAATAGACGAAAATAAGTAAACAGATTCAGAAAATAAATGATTTTCCTACAATAACCATTTTACAGAATCCCAGTGCATTCAAAACAATTTCAGAACACAAGTAAGACCCAAAAAAACATCAATGTTTTTCAGAGACCAAACCCATGTTCATGAAACAATTTCAAAACAGGTTCAGTCCTAGACATAATTTTCAAAGACCAAGTGTATTCAAGAAATATAGTGAAGACCCGAACAAAACGTGAAACAGCTTTCACGAAAAATAAAGACAATCATGAAACAATTTCATCAGGCATAAAAATATCCATAAATCACATATAAGCAAGGCTCTGATACAACTGTTAGTTTCTCGCGCATACAAAGACATAAAATAGCAGAAGAAAAACGAGAAACCTTTCCCAGGATCAGCATATATAAACGGATCAAAGAAAGGGAAGAAGAATACCTTCCAATACTGTCTCTTGAAACCAAAATTTTTCCAAGGATAGATTAGTGCGTGAGCGGTCCAGCAGAATGAACCAAATAGACGCGTTGGATCATATTCAAACACAATAGCCACACTGTGAACAATTTTCTTTTCATCCCATTCAAGCCATTGGAATCTAAGAATAGGATTCTCTTAAGCAGTAATCAAAATGAGGAAAGAAATCAATTGCCACCTAATTCTTGTACTAGCAAGAATTATGTGAGGCAGCTAGGGTTTTCTGAAGGAAGAAGAAGAGGTTTTCTGAGAGAATAAATCTGTGTCTTTGTAGTTGCTATAACTCCCAAAAATCCACACACCAAACATACAACATATGTATCTCATATACATATCTGTGCGTATTTCAGTTTCCTAAACAAATTATTATTTAATAATTATGATTAGAACTCATAAGTTCTCATAATTATAACTTTACTTGTAAATTATAACTATTTATAATTTGACCACATAAAACTTCTTCTTTTGATAATTAATCCTTTAATATTATCCAATAATATCTCGAGTTTTTAATCCTCTTTTGTGTGTGACCTATTAGATTTTCTAGTCTATTAGTAGCAAAATGTGAATTAATCCCAATAACTTTAGGATTAATAATCCTTAATAATTAGAATCAACTTATTAATTATAATTAGGATTAATTTACTAATTCTCTAATTAATAAATCAATATTTAGCAGATCATGAGTGGCACCTAGAAGTATATCATGACTACCCAAAAATCCAGAAGTCAAGTGGTTTGACATGAACCTTTCAATAGCAAACATTAGTGCAATAAACTCCTTTCACTATATAATATCTCATTCGGTTTATAGTATGGAATTACTGCCAACTTCCTCGAGATTATTAATTAATTCTGACCCGAATATTTTAGTACTTGTTCTCAAAATCCATTACTCATCATGTGTATCAATTGGAACTATTTCCAAATACAGTTGCCTTGGCCAAAGACTTCTTGACTAGTGATTCCTACAAATGGCCTTGAGATATTTGCTCATACTATTAGGATTGGTGAATCCTTTATTGACCTTCTCAACTATATTCGTTTAGTTTACGTTATACAATAATCTGAATTTCTTTATGGACTCCTAATTTTATCAACTCATATTAATTTATCCAGGTTTAAATTCAATTTTATTCAGAAAAAGAAAAAGGGAATTCATTTTTGTATGACATAATTTAGACTTAAAATGAAGAAGATTCTATTAATAGATTTTTACCCAATATCCATCCTATAGGTGGTTTTGTTAGGGCTCCGACTCCAGAGATTGGAATCAAAATATAACGCATAGCAAACAGTGTACCTTGAAGATCTCAAGTCTAAGGATACTTTTACATTTGCTATGAAGAGATTCTATCACTGGCACTAAATAGTTATCCATGTGATTATATCATAGCTAGGCCATCCAATGTACTTGTTCTAGTAACAAGCATCTACATGTTAACTTTGAATATTATAGTACTCACAGATGTAAGAACTACCGGCTGATCAAATCAGGAAGTATAACATGTGTTAGTCTTAACGCATTAATGATGTCCTATCTCATTAATACTATGACTAGGGATAATTTATGTACAAACACTATCTAGTGTAGTTGGAACCTCACATCATGATCTATATCATGATTTCGTAAACATAGTGTTGCACTTGGGACTTTATCTAACAGTTATATTCATATGAAAGTATAAATTAAACAAACTAAAAGATAAAAAATGCATTGTATTATTAAATAAATGTGTAATATACAAAATACATGTGATTGCCTGTAGGGCATAACATTAACAAACTCTTACTTGTACTAGAGCAAATCATTCATGTCTCTAATATTGTATTACACAACATGTCTATCATGTTTTTTCTGGGGTAGTACTTTAGTGAGTGGGTCAGCTATATTCTTATCAGTGGAAACTTTCTCTATCTTTACATCATGTCTATCTATGATCTCCCGGATTAGGTGATAGCGTCTTAGTATGTATTTGGATCGCTAGTGAGACTGTGGTTCCTTTACTTGTGCAATGGCTCAATTGTTGTCATAATATAAAGATATTTGATCAACAATATTAGAGACCACTCCTAGTTCCGTCATGAACTTCTTGATCCAAATTGCTTCTTTAGCTGCTTCAGAAGTAGCTATGTCTTGGCTGGTATCTTGTTTGGAACTTTTTCAACTTATCCCTCCACACAACGTAAATATGTAGTCAGACTGTGATTTGAAATTATCTTTATTAGATTAAAAACTAGCATCAGTATACCCAATGTGTTAGTGGGTATGCCCTAGAGGCAAGTACTTAAGGATATTCTTTACAGCCGCCCAATGTGTTAGTGTTATGCCCTAGAGTCAATCACATATATTCTATATATTGTGCATTATTAAATAAAATAAGACATTCTTTATCTTTTAGTTTGTTTTATTTATGCTTTTGTGTAAAATAACTGTTAGAAAAAGTCCCAAGTGCAACACTGTGTTAAGAAAATCATGGTAGAGATCATGATGTGAGGTTCCTACTACACTGGATAGTGTTCATACTTAAATTATCCCTAGTCATAGTATAAAAGAGATAGGTCATCATTAATACGTTAAGACTAGTACATGTTATACTTCCTGATTTGATCAGGCGGTAGTTCTCACATTCTTGAGTATTATGATACTCAAAGTTAACACATGGATATCTATTTAGTGCCAGTACATTGGATGACCTAACTATGAGATAATCACATGGTTACTATTTAGTGCCAGTGATAGAATCTCATCATAGCAAATATTCAAGTATCCTTAGACTTGAGATCTCCAAGGTACTTTATTTTCTAAGTGTTGGACTTAGATTCCAATCTCTGGACTCTTGACAAGACCGCCTATGGGATGGATATTTGGTACAACATGAAGCAAATGAAAGTAGTTGAGAGGATCAATAAAGGATTCACTACTCCTAATAGTAGGAGCGAATATCTCACGGCCACTTGTAGGAATCACTACTCGAGAAGTCCTTGACCAAGGTAATTGTATATAAGAAGTGGTTCCAGTTGATACATATGATGAGTAGTGGATTCTGGGAATAAGTACTAAAATGTTCGGGCCAGAATTAATTATTCTGGAATGAGTTGGCACTAATTTCGCACGCTAAATTGAGTGAGATATTGTATGACGAAAGGAGTTTATTGCATTGTTATTGGCTATTGAAAGCTTCATGTCAAGCCACTTAACTTTCTGGACTTTTGGGTGGTCATGATGCGTTGCTAAATACTGGTTATGATTTCCTGAATATGGATTTATTAATTAGAGAATTAATAAATCAATCCTATTAGAATTAATAAGTTAATTCTAAAATTTATTAAAGATTATTAATCTTAAAGATGTTTAGATTAATTCATATTTTGCTACTATAGATGAGGTGATAGGAATTGTCCCAGGCATGAAGGCTATGCTAAAGAAAAGGGGAGGACAAAGACACAACATACAGCTCCATAGGTAAAGCTCTTTTTCAAGAGACTTCAAGGTGCATTTCAAAATTTCAAGCCAAAGATGAAGAAGGTTATCAAGTAATGGAGGATTAAAGAAGGGCCAAGAAGATCAAAGCTTGGACAACAATTGGTATGCACACAAGAGGAGGCTAAAAAGACAAGAAAAGCAAGGTGTGAGGAAAGCAGAACACACCTGGCGCCGGGTACACTAGTACACCTGGTGCCAAGTCCACACTGGAATAGAATTGTTCTGTTTTTAGAACACACCTAGCACTAAGTCCACTAGTACACCTTGCGCAAGGTCACTTCGGGCAATGCCCTATTTTGTTGAATTTTCTTGTTTTGTTTCATTTTGTTTCGAATTTAATTCTCATGACTTTTAACTTGTAATTGGTATATTTTAGACTTACTTAGGAGATGAATGGTTGAGATTACATCTCCCATTTGCTAGGTTTTGTTTATTATCTTTACATGTGCCTTCTTACTCTTGTAATAGATAGACTTTTGAGACTTAGAATAATTTTGGTAGAGAAACCAAATTCTCTCTAGAGGAGAGTGTGTAAGGGGTGAATCCTATTTTAAGACCAAATAAGGGCTTAGTCCCACCTTTGATTCAATGTCTCTAAACTTCAAATGGATAATCTAAATCTCTTTCTCTATTCTTGGGTGTTAGTGTGCTCTCTAGTGTTCTTGATAGGTTGAGTTTTTGGGTGCCTTTAGATCCCATCTTTTTGTTCTAATCTCTTGATAGATTAGGGTATTTAGGTATTTTGAAGTAGGCTAGATTCACCAATTCTCATTGGATTAAGTGCATTTTCATTTAGTTCATTTGTATGTGTGAATTTGGTAGTGAGTTGGGTGACCAACTCTAGGGTTATTCAAAAATCAAAAGGCTTCTGCATTTTTTTAGCTCATATCAAAGTGGTATTAGAGCAAGATTGTGTTGATTTTAATTAATTCAACTTTCTTTGGGCAAAGGTATAATTTTCTTCAAGAACTTGTTATTATTCCAAATTTTCGTCACTTATTTTGGGGCTATTTTTGAATGCTTAGAACTCAATATTGTGCCATGAACTTGATGTGAAATTGAACATACATGTTGGGTTTATGATTGGGTAGCTATTTGAGGATTAAAATTGTTGAAAATTTGAAGTTATTTGAGTTGATTGGCTATACAAAATTCTGCTCAATAGGAATCCTATAACTTGTTTTTATACTAAAATTGTGAACTATAAAACTTATGTTTTTTACTTCTACTTGTTGAGAAATTATTTCTTGCGTTAATTTTTCTTGAGATTCTTGAGTTTTTGGGTTGTTACAAGTGTGAAAATTTTTGAAACCCCTTGAGTTACGAGGTGCACACAAGGTGTTTGATACATTGCATCAATGACTTATGATTACTCATACATGACTATCTCAAGCTTCCATTCATAAACTACATTATCTTCTAGCATAGTAGATTGGTCTTAGTGAGGTAAATCTTCCTTGTAGCCACTAGAAAGTTTGTTTCTCTTTGAATTAGTCTTGAGCTTGGAAAGCACTTGAGTGGATTGAAAAAGGTAAGAGGGTGAGCTCATTGTTGTAAAAGCCAAAGAAGACTGTAAACACAAGGGTTGAGTGAAATTGATTGAGTGCTAAACACGTGAGGGTATGAAGTGAGAAACTTTTCTTTTGTATTTTTCTACTCAAAATTCCTCTTTAAAAAATAAAATGGCTTAT
Organism: Voacanga thouarsii; assembly: GCA_026120185.1. Classification (NCBI taxonomy): domain Eukaryota; kingdom Viridiplantae; phylum Streptophyta; class Magnoliopsida; order Gentianales; family Apocynaceae; genus Voacanga; species Voacanga thouarsii. The sequence goes on from JANUWF010001942.1 coordinate 3,491,645, forward strand.
AAGAGTTCATATGATTCATTTTCTATGTGTGCTCAAGGTGAAATAAGTGATTTCTATGAAATGTCTTGCTCAAGTAGAGGAGAATATGATAGTTATAATGAGGAAGAAAGGGACAATGAAAAATGTGAAGATAATTGTGAATTGTTGAATGATTGTGATAAAGAGCAAAACACTAGTGGAGATAGAAATGGTGGATGTGAAAATGGAAGAATTGGGCGGATAAATTATGAGAGTAATGGAATTTTTGTGGGAGACCTCTAAAGAGAGCAAAGGGTAGATTGCAAAATTATTCAAATAATGGAGTGCAAAAAAAGAGAGAGTTTGTGCAAAAGAAGGAGTATGATTGCTCTAATTGTTGGAAAAAAGGCCATTACTTTTAGAAATTCCACCTACAGACACACCAAAGCTACTTATCCCGACAAATTGGAATATAGGAGATTTTATGGGACACAAGGCAGAAAAAGAAGACATGTGAATGTTGAGAAACAACCACAAAGGAGAGTAGACCCGAAGTAAACCACCCATGCCAACCCTCTACTTACTCAATCAAGAGATATGGGAAATAAGAAACTTGGAGGGGTTGGAATAGGTAGTAAGGGAGGAATGGTGATTGAGCCAATTTATCTATTGATTGGAGTAGCAAGAAGAGATGGGGATGCTTCTGAGGGTAAAGAAGAAGATGAGATGCAAAGGAAAAATATCTTCTTTTCAAGGTGTCTTATTAACGAAAAACCATGTAATGTACTTATCGATGGGGGAAGTTGTAAAAATTTGGTTAGTACTACATTGGTGGAGGAATTAGAGTTTGAACCTTGAAGCACCCTAGTCCCTACAAGCATCATTGGTTGAACAATTGTAGAGAAGTAAAGGTGAACAAGCAAGCCAAGGTTGAGTTTGACATGGGGAGATACCATGATGAAGTGTTGTGTGATGTACCCTATGCATGTTGGGCATATTTTGTTGGGGAGACCTTGGATGTTTGATAGAAATATATCTCCAACGGGAGGGAAAACACTTATACCTTGAAAAAAGATGAAAAAAAGTTCACTTTATCTCCCTTATCCCCTAGTGAGGTTTTGAAAGATCAAAATATTTTGAGGGAGAATGAAAATAAAAGGAGAAAGAAGAAAGAGGGGGAAAAAATTGAGAGAAAAGAAGTTGAGAGAAAAGAAGAAAAGGTGAAAACAAAAGAAGAGGTTGAGAACAAAGTGGAGAAAGAGAAAGGAGAAAAACAAGAAAATAGAGTGACATTGTCAAATTTGAGAGAAAAAGAATCGAGTGACAAATAAGGAGGTGAGAAAAGAAAAGAGAGTGGAGGTAAAATAAGAAGAAAATTGTGGATAGTGAAAGGAGAAAACAAAAAGCATGACAAAGTTCAAAAGACTACATTTTTGCCTTCACCCAAAATTCCTTGTTTGAATTTTTATGTAGGTGAATTATCACAAAGAATGGGGAAATGATAGGAAGCATCCCAAGCATGAAGGCCATGCTAAAGAGGGGGGAAGAAGGACAAAGACACAACTCATTGCTCCATGGGCAAAGCTCATTTTCAAGAGACTTCAAGGTGCATTTCAAGATTCCAAGCCAAGAATGAAGAAGGTTGTCAAGCAATGGAGGATTGAAGAACGGCCAAGAAGATCAAAGTTTGGGCAACAATTGGTATGGAGGGCCAAATGAGCACAAGAGGAGGCTAAAAAGATAAGAAAAATAATATGTGAGAAGGGTAGAATGCACCTGGTGCCGGGTATACTAGTACACCTAGCTCCAGGTCCACACTAGAACAACATTGTTCTGTTTGCATATCACACCCGGTGCCGAGTCCACTAGTACACCTGGCGCTAGGTCACTTCGAGCAATACCCTGTTTTGCTGATTTTTCCTATTTTGTTTTATTTTGTTCGAATTTAATTCCCACAACTTTTGACTTGTAATATGTTTATTTTAGACTTGCTTAGGAGATGAATGGCTGAGATTACATCTCCCGTTTGCTAGGTTTAGTTTGTTACCTTTATATATGCCTCTTTACTCTTGTAATAGTTTGTTTTTTAGAGAATTGGAATATTTTAGTAGAGAAACCAAATTCTCTTCAGAGGAGAGTGTGTAAGGGATGATTCCCATTTCAAAACTAAATCAAAGGGCTTATTTCCACCTTTGATTCCATACCTCTAAACTTCAAAGAGATAATCTAAATCTCTTTTTCTATTCTTAGGTGCTAATGTTCTCTCTAGTGTTCTTTATAGGTTGGGTTTTTGAGTGCCTTCAAATCCCACTTTTTATTCTAATTTCTTGATAAATTAGGGTATTTAGGTATAGGCTAGATTCACCAATTCTCATTGGGTTAAGTGCATTTGTATGTGTGTGAATTTGGTAAGGAGTTGGGTGACCAACTCTAGGGTTCTTCAAAATCAAGAGGCTTTCGCGCTTTTAGCTTGTATCACCGGGAAACCTAATAAGTCACATACAATAGAGAATTGAGTGCTCAAGATGTTATTTAATTATATTATAGGGTTGATTGTGAAAAGAAGAAGTTGTTGTGGTCAAATTATAATTATTTATAATTTGTGGGCTATATTGTAATTAACAATAATCATAACAATTATTAGTAATTAAGAATCCATGTACATTATGGATTCTGATTACCAAAAAAGATATACGGACGATATATTGTGATATACTTTCCATGGGATTTTGATTTAATTAATTTGCACAGAAAGTTTTTTTTGGAAAAAAAACTGAGAGCCCTCTCTTCATCTTCTTCTCCTGGAAAAACAACTAAAAACCTAGCCGCCACTTTTTAGTTTTGCTAGCACAAAACTCTAGTGATTCCTAAGCACCATTCTCGTGCAAACTATATTGGAGACAATTCTACACTTGGGTTGTGGTGTTTTGACAGAACAATAGAGAAGATAATCTCTGTGTTTTAGCTGGATCGTGCCTCTAGAATAGTAGAAAATTTTTTGCTTTACAGAGACACCAATGGTATTTTTCTTCACTTATTTTTCATTCCTTTTAACGCATAAAAACAATCGTCGTGCTTGGAATTCCTATTTTCTTCCACTACGTAAATATGTTTTGCATAGGGAATTCCTACACAATAACCCTCACCAAAGTTAGATTGGTATCTACTCGTCAAGCTGAGAGCATAGGATACATTAGGCCTGCTATATATCATAGCATATATGATGGATCCAACTGCCGAAGCATATGGAATCCTACTCATGTGATCCCTTTTAACTTGTGTCTTTGGATACATCGACTTTGAAAGGTTTATCCCATGAGATATGGGTAAAATCTCCTTTTGGATTGATCTATGCTGAACCTCTTCAATACTTTGTCTATGTATGTAGACTGTGAAAGACCAAGCAACCTTTTTTATCTATCTCTATAGATCCTTATTTAAAAAATATAGGTTGATTCTCCAAAGTCTTTCATAGAGAATTTGTTGGATAACCAAACTTTTACTATTTGAAGGATAGATACATCATTTCCTATTAGTAATATGTTATCTACATAGAGTAATAGGAAAATGACTGCACTTCCACTAACCTTTTTGTTTACAACAAGGTTCATCCATGTTTTGAATGAAACTAAATTCTTTAATTGTTTTACCGAAATAGATGTTCCAACTCCTAGAAGTTTGCTTAAGTCTAGAAATGGACCTTTGTAGCTTGCACACTTTTGTGCTATCATTAGATATATATGAAACCCTCAGGTGGTGCCATATACACTTTCTCAGTTACGTTTCCATTTAGGAATGCTATTTTCACATCCATTTGCCAGATCTCATAATCATAATGGGTTGCAAGTGTTGGGAGTATTCTTATGGATTTCATCATTGCAACTGGTGAGAAAGTCTTGTCTTAGTCAATACCATGCTGTTGACGTATGACCCTTAGTAACTAGTCGTGTCTTATAGGTAACTACATTACCATCCATGTCGATTTTCTTCTTAAAAACCCATTTGCACCCAATAGGTTTGATTTCTTTGGGTGGATCAACCAAAGTCCATACTTAGTTGTCATACATAGAATCCATCTTTGACTTCGTGGCTTCAAGCCATGTGTCAGATTTTGAACTATTCAAAACATCCTTATAAGCAGTATGCTCATCTTTATCTATGAGCAATATGTCATTGTGGTCACTAATGAGAAATTCATCTCTCAGATGCCACACGTATCCTACTTGACCTATAAGGTTCTTGTGTAGACGAATGTCCATCTATTCTGTAGGGTCATACGGTTGATCCTTGTATGTTTGTCCTTCTTGAACTTCATTAAATTTAATTTTACTCCTACTATCCCCTTTGAGCATGTGCTCCTTCTCTAAGAAACAAACACTTTATTTTCGAAAGAGAGGTAGAAGTAATATCTGAATAACTCTTTCGGATATCCAACAAATAAATACTTATCAGACATACTCTTAAGTTTGTCTGACTATGGCATTTTGACAAAGGTAGGGCAACCCCATATTCTCAAGTAAGATAACTTTGGTCTCTTACCAAAGAATAGCTTAAATGGAGTAGTGTCAACCGTTTTTTTGTAGGAACTCTGTTTAGAATATAAACAGCAGTCTCTAGTGCGTACCCCCAAAATGATTTTGGTAAGTTTGTAAAAGCCATCATTGTCCGTACCATGTCTAGAAGAGTTCAATTCATTCTCTCAGATACACCATTATGTTGCGGTGTATATGGTGGAGTCTATTGAGATAATATCCCATTATTCCTAAGATAACCTTGAAACTCTTGACTTAAGTATTCACTTCCTCGATTGGATCTTAGAGTTTTAATACTTTTACTAAGTTGTTTCTCTACTTCATTCCTAAAGTCATTGAATTTGTTAAAGGCCTCAGATTTGTATTTCATAAAATACAAATACCGACATCGTGAATAATCATCAATAAAGGTGATGAAGTATTGATAACCTCCCCTTGCTTGTATTAGCATTAGGCCACATATAGTATGTATAAGTTCTAATAACTCTTTAGCCCTTTTCCCTTTTCCAGAAAATAGAGTTTTAGCTATTTTTACAAGTAAACAAGATTCACATGAGCTATATGATTTGTAATCAAATGGTCGTAAGTCACCAAGTTTGTATAACTTAGAAACGCGATGCTTATTTATATGTCCTAATTGACTATTTCCTTCATAAAATCAGCCTTCTATCAAACCCTAAAACACCCCCGCTGCATGAAAATTCTAGTCGCCAACCCTCTCTAAGAATTCGACCATCTCAACTCCAATCACTACCAAAATCGAAAATCAACCCTAAGGTAAGCAACTCATCAGCCTTCATCAACTTTTATTCAATTCTTAACCTTTTCTTCTCCTGAATCACAGAAAAAAATGGGCTGATTTTCCCCTATTGTGGGTGACTTTTAAACCAAGGAAACCAAGAGGAACCAATCAACTCTTCTTTTCAAGTGAACTCAACCAAGCATCAAAAGCGCCACATTTGCTCTTAGTTTATCTCTCCAAGAGGTATTTGTGGACATAATCTCTCCTGATTTGAATAAGGTTGATTTTATTGTAGTGCTATTATGCATTAAGTTAGCATGAAAGGCATGAATAGATAAGATTGATGAGATTAATGGTGCAATAATTGATCTAGGCTTGCATGGAGTAAAATATCGTTATATATGGCTATGATGGAACCTAGATCCATTTTATATTGATTAAATATGAGATCTTTTGATGCAAACAAGGCTATTATATAGTTTTAATGATAGTAAAATATTGGAGATGTTATGTGGATGATTTAAATTGAGTATATGCATGCTTAATGATGAATTGCATATTAAGTAAAGGTATTAGACATAGATTAATGAATTAATCTGTTTAGATGCCATGGATGATTTAGGTGATTAATGAGATCATGAGGATTCATGATGCATAAAAAGATAGTGGATTAATATTTGGATTCTAATTATAAAATCATTAATTTTAGATAAGGAAGAAGTTTGAAGTGAGGGCAAGCATTGGCATTGGTTGATTATTTAGATTATTCAAGTAAGTCCATGCATAACTATTTTATTAAATGGAACATGTTTGCAAGTCTTTTGTACAATGATGATTGAAATGATGATTGAAACGATGATGACATGTTATTGTCAAATTATGATACTTGGATTGAAAACGATTTTCCTTCTTTTATGACTAAAATGTTTTGAAAAACTTGATGTAAAAATCACATTTTTCAAAGCCAAGGTATTCAAAGTTTGTGAAAAGAAAAGGAAATGCTTCTACACCTTATGGTGAGCGTTGAATACTCAACGGGGGTAGATAGTGGTACTAGTCTTGGAGAGTTAGAGTGAGTCTTTTGGCAAGAGGCCACATCCAGAAGATGAACTCTACTTAAAGAGACGACAATACTATTTAGTCAGGCCGGTCCGAGCTAGCATGTTAGTTCATGTGGACTATATTTTTTAGGTTGGAAACCGGTGTGTTGGGTATAGATATAGAGGAGTATCTTACCCTGGTGGGCGGATCACCCACTGCCCGTGTTGAATAGTTACACTGGGAGCTATCATGATGGTAATCATGATATTGCCTTGATATTGATATTGGATCATATCTATCCCTTCTTGATTATAATGTATTGATGAGTGGATAGCCTTTTGGGAATTGTTTTGGATATATTGTTTATTGTTCCACTCAAAGATGGTTTATTGATGAAAATTGACTTACAAGCATATTTTGTGGTTTTGTTAAACCTGCATACACTAAATATTTAATATGACATTTGCACACACGGGATTTACTGATATGCCAATCTCATGCTATTCTTATATCATGTTTTCAGGAGAGTGCTTTTATTGAGTAGGTTAGATGAATAAGAGTTTGAAGTTTATCTCGTTTTAATTTTGGCTTTGTATTTGTTTTGAGAGATAGTTGTTAGTTTTGAATTTTAGATTTTTATAAGTTTTAATTCTAGTTGTAATAAGATTATTGCTTTATTTTATTTAGTTATTTTCCTTTGTACCTTGTTATAAAGACCTTTGGTCCACTGGACGTGGAGATATTCTCGCCCTTTTTGGGTACATAGGTAGTGGGATGTTATAAGTAGCATCAGAACCTAGGTTTAGGTAAATGTTTTTAATGAATAGCACTTAAATACTAGGAATTGAGATTTAGTTCTAACTCGTTTATGTTTTATTTATAGAATGACTAGAAGATCCATAGTAGTGACCAAAGACTGGCCTTATATGTGCGATCCCTCAAGTGATAGAGCATCTAGCCCAATCCCTATAGCGGATTCACCTTCATCTGATTCGGAGACAGAACCCGAAGTTGGATGGTTTTTTAGTGAGGATGAGATAGATCAAGAACCACCTATGATGGAAAACTTTGGTGTAGAGGAAGAACCTAAGGACCCGATACCTAAAATGCTTGAACTTGAGGAAGAAGGGGACATGGTTGAGTATGAAAGAGATAATGAGAGAAAGATGGGGAGGGGAGGGGGGTAGGAGAGATTGGTGATGAGTGTAATACCCCATATTAAACCACCTTTATTATGTGGGGGAAGTCATGCATGTCATAACATTTTAGGTTGCATTTGATGATTTGAACTATTTTTTCATGAATATATGAGTTCCATGAGGCTGTTATTTCATGAATGTAATTATTCTGATATAGTTGTGTTAGTTGAGTTGGTTTAGCTTTTGTTTTATTGAGGAGAATTTATTAGAAGGAAAATGAAGTAAGTGAGTGGGAGTTAAGGGAATTTGTTGGAGGAATATTTAAACAAGAGTGGTTGTGGTCTAATGGATAAGGCTTGGTATTTAGTTCTGGGTGGACTTGAGTTTAAATCCCAACTCTTGCAAATCCTTTTCTTTCTTCTCCTTAATTTATTTTCTTTTTCCTAATTTTCCTATGCTTTGGCTGAAATTCTCCTTGGAGTAGCCACCATCTTGGAGTCCAACTCCTAAAATCTAGGAGTGTGAATTATTTTGGGTTTATTTGATAAAAGAATTGAAAACAAATTAAAATCTTGTTCTTAATATCTTATCATAATCTTTAATAGAATTTTAAATATTATAAATTTGGATTTTTAAAAGCCATTATCTAGATAACTTATTAGGAAATAAAATAAATAAATATATATCTTGTTTTTAATATGGTGGCCGCCACCTTTAAAGGATATAGGTCTCCATATTTTAATTTTCTTTAAAGAGTTTTAAAAGGAAAATAAAAGGATAAATGCTGGTTTTAAAATTAAGCCTTTTTCTCTTGGATTTATGGATTTTCAAAATTAAGGGGAGGGATAAAGGGAATTGCAGCTTTATCTTCAAGAAACCAAAATTTTATCTTGTAAAAATAATTATCTTTTAGTTATTTAAATTTATACAAAATAATTTTAGGGAGTTAATTAAATTACTTCTTGATCAAATAACTTATTTTCTTCACTTGATTTTTCTGGAAAATTCTTCTTCTTGGCCACCACCTTAAGAGTTAATTAAGCTCAACTTAAACTCTTCAAAATCTAGGATAAGTTATCCAAGATAACCTTAACCAATTAGAACTTTTGTTTGGCCAAAAATACCAGAATTTTTCCCTTCCTTTCCTCCAGATTTTCGGCCACAATACACATATGCATGAAATTTCCAGCTTCAATTCACTTTCAAACTCTCTCTCGTTGTTGAGCAAAAACATAACATGCGCAAAACTCTCTTTTCTTCTCTCAATCTCACCACAACAAGGATCGAAACCAGCCTCTATTCTTCTCTCTTTTCTCTCTTTGGCCACTCTAACACCAAAAGACAGCCATCAGCATCTCCAAAACATTGGCCAATTTTGGCTAACAAGAAAAGACCGAAACTGCCCAACCTTATTCTTGTGTCCAGGAGTCCATAGCAAAGTAGAATTCCTTTAAACAACCAAACACCTAAACCCAACCTTTTCTTTTCATCAAACTAGCACAAACTTCACTCCCTAAACCTCTCAAACTCATGAAAATAAGCAGCCTTCTACTCACTCAAAGTTTTGACCAGCATCCTCAAAGATCAAAACCAAAACTGAAATTAACATTCAAGAGAATCTAGGCAAACCAACTACTCCTCCTTCTCAATTGAACTCAAGTTGATCACCAAAGGGTTAACTTGCTTCTCGAGTCTATTTCGCTAAGAGGTATTTAAGACTCTTTCTTTTCTAGTTTAAATAGATTTGACCCTTATGGTGTTGATATAAGAATACTGAATAGAGTCTAGAATGAAAAGCATGAATAGATTAGATTGTTAAATCTGATAGTGTAGGAATTAGCCAAAGCATGTGTGATAGGACGTTATTATATTTTGTCATGATGAATCTAGATCTATGCTATGTTGACTAAGATGGGACCTTTTGCTTTCGATTAGGTAATTATAATGGTTTAGCTATGGTTGAATGTAGGAGTTGTGATATTGTTGTTTGATTTGGATGAATGCATGTTTTATGATCAATAGCATGATAAGGGAAAATTATGAATGTAATATCATTAGTGCCATGAAATGATAGTGGCTAGGCAATGTGTAGTTTGGTTTTTGATTGTAGAATTATTGATTCTAGATAAGGAAAGAATCAAAGTGAGGGCAATCAGTTAATTTTTGGTTTAGCTATTTGAATTATCCAAGTAAGTCCTTACATAACTAAAGATAAATGTTACATGTTTGCAAGCATTTTATACAATGATATTTGAATTGATATCAATATGATGATAGACAAGATGATTGAATCATTAGTTGAATATGATGAGTTGTACTGTGATGTGTTGATGCTTGGTTTGAGAACATGGATATTTTACTTTCTAAATGAATTTGTTAAATCTCAACTCTTTAAACTGAAAATGACTTCTGTCTTTATCACTAAACATTTGGAAACCTTATTGTGAAAAGTTATGTTTTGCAAAGACAAGTTAATTAATGAATTTAAAATAAGAGAAAATGATTCTCCCCCTAAATGGGGAGCGTTGAGTACTCAGTGGGTGTAGGCTAGTGGTACTAGTCTTGAAGAGCTAGAGTGAGTCTTCTGGCAGGAGGCCATCTCTAGAAGATGAACTCAACTTGAAAAGACGACAGTACTATTTAGTAAGGCTAGTCCGAGCTAGCATGTTGGTCCATGTGGACTTTACTTATCCGGGTTGGACAACCGGTGTGTTGGGTGTAAAGATGAAAGAGTGTCTCACCCTAGTAGGAGGATCCCCCACTGCCCATTGTTGAAAGGTTATATTGGGATGCTATCATGGTGGTAACCATGATATGGATTATGATATTATTGTTTGAGATTTATATTGGGATGCTAATCCTTACTTAATAAATTTATGAATATGATGAGATGATGGTTTATTGAGAATTGTTCTAGATTTGATGAGCAAGGCTCCTTTGAATAACTGTTATTGATGAAATTGACTTGCAAACATGATTTTGTGGTTTTGATAAACCTACATGCATGAAATATTTATATATGATATTTGCACACACGAGACTTATTGAGATGACAATCTCACATCATTTTATATCATGATTTCAGGGGAGGGCTTTTACTGAACAAGTTGAAGAAATAAGAGATGATCTTTATTTTATTTTATTTTGATTTGTATTGTTTTCAAGAGACGATCGTTAGTTTTCAATTCTCAGACTTGTATAAGTTTTACCTTTGGTTGTAATAAGATTACTGCATTATTTTATTTAGATGTTTTCCTTTTGTACCTCATTATAAAGACCCCTGGTCCTTTGGATGGGGCGACATCCCACCCTATTTGGGTACGTAGGTAGTAGGTTGTTACAAGTGGTATCAGAGATTAAGTTTAGGCAATTGACTTTATTCAGTAGTACCTAAACCCTAAGAATTGAGATTTATTGAATAGTGCTAAGAATTGAGATTTAGTTCTGACTTCTCATTGTTTCTTTTATAGGATGACTAGAAGATCCGCAATTATGACCTGAGATTGGCCATTTATATGTGGTCCCGTAAGTGGTAGAGCATCTAGGACCATTCCTATACCAAATTCATCATTATTTGATTCGGAGACTGAACCTAAGGGGGGATGGTTCTTGAGTGAAGATGAGGTAGACTATAAGCCACCTATGATGGAAGACTTAGGGGTAGAGGAAGGACTTGAAGATCCAGCACCTGAGATGCCTGCACTTGAGGGGATTGAGGATTTGGTAGAGTATGAGGGTGATGATGAGGGGGAGCTAGGGGATGGAGGAGCAATTGATAATGAGAGTAAGGATGAGCTAGGAGGATTTAGGATTGAGGGGGAGGTAGAGAGCTTAAGGGAGAGGGTGAGGCGGAAGTGATTGAGGAGGAGGATAGAGTGGATACACCTATGACCCCATCTATAGAAGAAAGAACCCCGACGCTGCTAAGAAGTGAATCTTATGTTTCAGAATCTGGGAGGCCTAAGAGTGCACTAATGTTGGCTATGGAGAAGCTTAGGAATGCGAAGTTGAGAGCTAAGTTAAGGAGTAGAGATACTGGAGTGTTCATGTTGGGGCAGCCTAGGAAGAATCACAGATCTTTTGGCTTCTCAGAGGGCTGCGTGATAGATCATCCCAACTCTAGTGCTGGATGGCTAGTAGAACCTTCTTCTGAGACTTTTGAGGATTCTAGTGACTCTAGTAATGCTTAGAGTTTTTTTAGGGTTTATAGTGCTTATTCTTTATTTTTATAAAGAGATGTTCGTTTATTTATTTGATTTAGAATTTATTCTTTATTTTGAATTTTGTTTAGTGATAATAAAAGAGGTACCTAGTGGGATACTCCCTTATTTTGTACCAATTTGGAATTGGTTAATAAAAATATGATTTTATTGATTTCTTTATCCTATTTGGAGCATTATTTGCAAAATTTATTTTCTATCGCATTGCAAGTTATTTCGAATCTATAAGTTGATCAATTGCATGTCATGAACTTTCCCCCAATAAGGCTTATATTGGGTGCAAATAGGTGGTACCAAGGCACAACTGCTGTGCAGGGTCACTCTATTTCTGTTTTGATAGACCCCGGATCGACTTATTCATATGTGAACGATAACTGTGCATGCCAATTGGGTTGGGACGGGGTAGAATTGCCTTACACCATGTTAGTGAGTACACCATTGGGGAGGCAGAGAGATGCGAGTTGCGTGGTGGAAGGGTGTGATATTGTGGTAGGGAAGGAGATTCTGAAGGTGGACCTCATAATCCTACCTATAGACAACTACGATCTGATTTTGGGTATGGATTGGTTAGCAAAACATGGAGCAAGAATGGATTGCAAGGTTAAGACAGTGCAGTTCGTTAGATCCGGATGTAATGTATTAGAGTTTAGCGGGAAGAAGGTAAAGGAGTTAAAATTTTTTATAGTAAGAGCAAAAGCACTAAAGATACTGAAGAAGGGTTGTGTAGGGTACCTAGCTTCCCTAATCAATAAGCCATGGGATCAGTGTACCTTGGAAAGCACTGAGATGGTGAAGGACTTCATAGATGTATTTCCCGCCGAATTCACTTGTCTTCCACCTTCGTGAAAAGTCAAGTTCACTATTGATCCAGTTCCTGGAGCTAAGCCGGTATCGAAGACTCCTTATCGGATGGTGCCTGCAAAATTAAAAGAATTGAAGGAGCAGCAGGAGGAATTGGTTAAGCCAGGGTATATAAGACCCAGTACTTCCCCTTGGGGAGCCCCAGTGTTGTTCGTCAAGAAGAATGATGGGATGCTAAGGTTGTGCATAGACTATAGAGGGTTAAATAACCTCACGATCAAGAACAAGTACCCCTTGCCTTTGATTGATGAATTGTTCAATTAGTTGCAAGGCTCTTGTTACTTTTCCAAGTTAGATCTTCGGCAAGGTTATTATCAAGTGCGAATCAAGGAGGAGGATATTCCCAAAATAGCCTTTAATGCTAGAAATGGGCACTACGAGTTCGTGGTGGTGCCATTCGGAGTAACTAATGCACCTGCTATGTTCATGGATCTTATGGCAACCGTACTTGGATAAGTTCGTAGTAGTATTCATAGATAATATTTTGATCTACTCTAAAAGTCCCGAGGAGCATGTGGACCATCTGAAGTTGGTACTAGAGAAATTGAGAGAGTATAAACTCTATGCTAAGTTTAGCAAATGTGAGTTTTGGTTAGATTCAGTAGTCTTTCTTGGTCACGTGATATCTAAAGATGGAATGGACCTAGTAAAAGTCAAAGTTATCTCAAATTGGAAATAACCGGAGAGTGTAACTGAGATTAGGAGGTTTCTTAGATTGGCGGGACCATCGGTTTATCAAGAAGTTCTCTACACTGGCTACTCTGATGACCTAACTGCTAAGCAATGATGTACTATACGTCTGGGGTGATAAGTGTGAGAAGAGTTTTCAAGAGCTTAAGAAGGAGATTGATGACGACACTGGTGTTGCGCTTGCCTGAAGAAGGTACAACCTATTCCTTATATGAATGCCTCTAAGGAAGGTCTAAGGACAGTGTTGATGCAAGACAAGAAAGTTATCACCTATGCATCGAGGAAGTTGAAGCTGCACGTGGTGAACTATCCAACGTATGACTTAGAGTTGGCTATGATAGTGTTTGCTTTGAAGAAATGGTGACACTACTTATATAGGGCAGAGTACGAAGTCTTCACGGATCATAAGAGCTTGAAATACATATTTACGCAAAAGGACTTGAACTTAAGTAGAGATGGAGTTCTTGGAAGAATACAAGTGTCCAATTAACTACCAGTCAGGGAAAGCTAATGTGGTAGCTGATGTGCTGAGTCAGAAAATGAGGATGGCTAGTATGAAGGTGCAAGAAGTTCAAATAGTATAAGAATTCTTGGGACAAAAGGCAGAAGTAGGAGAAGGGAAAATTAGCTTGAGCAACCTGCAGTTGGAGCTTGAGTTGAGGCAAGAGATTGGTGAGATGCAGTGAAGCAATTAAGACTTTCAAACTTTTAAAGCAAAGGAAATCAAAAGAGGAAATAACTAATTTCAGACTGATGAAGCTAGAGTGTTGTATTTTCGAGAACGGATGTGTGTACTGGATGACCCAGCATTGAAGAGAAAGATAATGGATGAGGCTCATAGAAGTAATTACACTATTCATCTTGGAGAAGTGAAGATGTACCAAGATTTAAAGAAAGCCTATTGGTGGCCGAGAATGAAAAAGGGACGTGGCGCAATACGCCTCTACTTGCCAGACTTGTCAGAAGGTAAAAGTAGAGCATCAAAAGGCGGCTGGATTACTGCAACCGTTGCCTATTCCCAAGTGGAAATGGCAAGAGGTGACGATGGATTTTGTTATTGGGCTGCCGATGTTGAAGACTATGAAGGATGCTTTGCGGGTTGTGACTAACAGATTGACCAAGATTGCTCATTTCATCCTGGTAAATGTGAAGGACTCTATGAAAAAGTTGGCTAAGACTTACATTCGAGAAGTAGTTAGATTACATGGTGTACCATCGAGTATTGTATTTGACAGGGATCCCAGATTTACGTCAAGGTTTTGGACCAAATTTCAAGAGTCAATGGGAATGACTCTGAAGCTCAGCACCTCTGCTCATCCATAGATAGATGGACAATCCAAAAGAGTTATCCAGATATTAGAGGATATGCTTAGGGCTTGCGTGTTGGATTTCAGAGATAAGAGGTTGGATTGTATACCTTATGCGAAGTTGGCCTACAACAATTTTTTGAAAATAGCTTTGGAGGAAATCTGGAAAATTTTCTAGATTTTTAACCATTACAAGAATAAGAAGAAGTTGATGCTCTGAAGGACTATTGAAAATTTTCTAGATTTTGAAAATAGCTTTGAAGGACTATTGTTGTAGGCCAACTTAGCATACGGTATACAATCCAACCCCTTATCTCTGAATGGCATGGCACCCTATGAAGTGTTTTATGGACGAAAATGTTAAGTACTGTTATACTAGGGTTGGACTGAGGATGGACAAATCAACAAGTCTAGTAGAGAGGTGAACATTGAAGAAATGGCAGACTAAGTAAAGATGATAAGGGAAAGGCTGAAAGCCGTGCAAAGCCGACATAAGAGTTATGCTGACAACAGAAGAAGAAAGTTGGAGTTTCAAGTGGAAGATCAAACTTTTCTAAAGATAACGCCTAGTAGAGGAATTCTATAGCATCCTAAAGGAGGGAAGCTGAGTCCTAATTATTTAGGACTATTTTCGGTGATCGAAAAGATTGGACCTATAGCATATCGGTTGGAGCAGCCAGAAGGGTTAGCGGGAATTCATGATGTTTTCCATATGTCCCAGTTAAAGAAATACGACCCCTATCTGGAGCATATATTTAATGAGGAGCCATTGATTCTTCAGCCTGACCTAAGCTACGTGGAGAGACTAATTAAAGTTCTAGATCGCAGTGTCAAGATGTTGAGGAATAAGCAGATACCTATGGTGAAGATTTTATAGGATCATCATGGTTCTCAGGATGCGACTAGGGAAATTGAAGATTGGGTGAAGGGAAAGTATCTGAATTTGCTTTATAGGTATAGCACTCTAAATTTCGGGACGAAATTCTCTTAAGGGGGAGAGGATGTAATATCCCGTATTAAATCACCTTTATTATGTGAAGGAAGTCATGCATGTTATAACATTTTAGCTTGCATTTGATGATTTGAACTTTTTTTTTCATGAATATATAAGTTCTATGACTATGTTATTTCATGAATGTATTTATTCTGATATAGTTGTGTTAGTTGAGTTGGTTGAGCCTTTTGTTTTATTGAGGAGAATTTATGTAAAACCCCACCTAAACCTACCCTAAAGTAAGGGGGATGGGATGCATATCATGTCATCATGCATAAAATATATCTCTTGAATGATTTTGTGTGCCTTAGAATTGTGGTTTATAGATTATATGATCTATTTGTGCTTGTTGAGTAGAAGGGTAAAAAGGTAATTTTGTTTGGGGTCAAAATAGGAAGATGGCTTGAGGCTTTTGGTAGAGAAAATAAGAACAAGAGTTGTTGTGGTTAAGTGGTTAGAGCTTTGTGATTAATCTCTAAGGTCTTGAGTTCAAATCCCATCACTTAAGTTTTATTCATATTTATCTTAACCCATGTTTAAATTTTCTTCTTTCTTACATTCCTTAAAGTTAGGAATGTTGTCTTAAGAAAGACACAATGGTAATGTCTTATTCATGTGGTCTTGTCCTAAAAACAATTCTAGAATAATTCTTGTCTCTATTATTTTTGCAAGCCTTATCCTAACCTCTTTGAATTTAAACTATTCCTAAATCTTTAATTCATTTTTTATATCCATAAAATTCTTGGATAATTCCTTGCAAGGAATTTTGAAAATCCTAACTCTTGTGGGATAGGGGTTGGCCGAAAATGAGAAGGAAGAATAGGTAGAGGTTTCAATTAAAACACCATAGCTATTTCTTCAAGAGCATCAACTTCTTCTTATTATTGTAATGGTTAAAAATCTAGAAAATTTTCCAGATTTCCTTCAAAGCTATTTTCAAAAAATTGTAGCAAGCTTCCCTACCCAATTCTTGCAAGGAAGCAACCATTTCGTGTGAGAATGAAAGCTGAAATTCCTTAAATTTTTGCAGCTTCACAAACAATGCCAAACAAAATTTTTTTTCCAGCAAACTAGCAACTTTGAACATGATTTTGAAGCCATCTGTTAGAGCACATGAACAGCTGAAACTTTCTCCTTTCTTCTTCAAGATGATGGCAGGAAAACCATCATTAATGGACCTTCAAACACTCTTAAATTCCAACTGCAAAATCATTCCAAAGTGGACAAAAAATTCTGCACCAAAACCATTTCAAATCCAAGTGTTCAGCTTCAAAACCAAATTTTTTTTCCAGCTTTGCCTCTTCATGCTAAGGCCTTATTTCTTTAGTAAAACTTCACCAAATTTTAGCCCTCTAACAGCCATGGGAAGAACCTCTTGGCTTCTCCACCTACCTTCAACAATAGGACTCCATTAACATACCTCACAACACTTCTATCTTCACTCTATCCAAACTTATTCAAACTTCAAATTAAAATTCCAGATTTTGTTTCATTGAAATACTCATTTAGCTAGTTGATAAAACTAGAAAATTCTCTACCATTCCATAGCCAATTTTGGCCAGCCTAAGCCTGAAACAACTCTCTATTCCTTGGTTAAAACATAGCCAGTTCAGCCATACACTATTGAAGGACAAGAAACCTTCGAAAAGCAAACACCATTACCTAATCCTAAACCTCAAACTACTCCACTTTTCTCTCAATTTGAATTTTGAAAAAGCTGAAACTCTCTTTCATTCTTGGATAACCGAAAGCTCCCCCTAGGCTAAGCCATTCGGCCATCACTCACATAGCACACACGAATTCCTTCTCCTCTCAAACTCTCTCGAAAACATCAAGAACACACACTACACATCTTCAAGCCTAAATCACTTCTAAACATCTCCAATCACTCCCAAACTCTCTAAACCATTAGTATTCAACCTATATTCTTCATTAGTGCACTTTATAACACCAAAACACACAAAGTTGAATCTTCAATCGGATCAAACCACCCCCCCATTTTTTTTGTTGAAGACTCGAGGAACACTAAAAAGGTACAATAAGAACAATCTTCTTGTTCTTCTTCTTTTATTCAACTTCTATATATTCTTCTCTTATTACTCTCATTCATTCCTCTCTCACTCTCTCCCTCTCTCTTGGCCGAAATGTTGATGAACAACCATGGACAATCTTCAGATTATTAAAGCCATCAAGCACTCAAGGACCTTCAGTAAGCAAGGCGAAACCTTCATCAAACGTTTATCAAATCAAGTATTTCTTTCTTGATCTTCTCTTTAAAATTATCAAATTAAGACTCCTAGATAATGATAGGTTGATTGAATAAAGTAGGGGTTGAAGATATGTATGTGGGTGAAGGGAGTGGATTTAAGACATGAAAATTGGAATGAATGTTGTGACTTATGGATTATGCTTTAGAATCACTATATATTCATTATGATTAGGAGCTTTATGGATCTCTTGATGCATGTTAGACATTATGCCACTGTTGTTGATTAGGCTTTCATGATATTATTTTTCAATAAAGCCATAGATAATATTATGCCTAGTAGATTATCATCCTTGTTGTAGTATACGTTAATTCAAGTCTATGTTCTTGGATAGATTAACATATTATTCGTTGAATTCTTGGGTGTATGATTATGTACATGGATTTTCACTAGCAATAAAAATTATTGTAAGAATTACTTTTATTATTTTTAGAATTATTCTTATTATCATTGTTAATATTATTATTTAATTTAATTTACAAAATTCGAAAAACATTATGTAGGTTCGAAATAGAAGATTATTTAAAATAGTATTATTATATTAGTTAAATAAATAAAATATTTTTATTAAATATAAACATAAATTATTGGAATTAATTCATATCAAATGACTTTTAAAATCATAATATTATTATATAGCCTTACTAAAACTTTTATCTACACTCATAAATAATATTTATATTATAATAATTTATTTATTATTAATTTTATTTGATATTTATTATTTATTAATTAAAATTAAGTATAATTTATTATTATTTATTATAATACTATTTAAATATTATTTATTCCAATATTATTTAGGATTTATTATTACCCATTATTTATTACTAATTTTATTTATTATTAATATTACTCATTATTTATTATTTAGTAATAAATAATTAAAATTAAAATTTATTATTTATTTATTGTTTATAACGCCTATTTATTTTAATTTATCAAACTGATTTTATAAAATACCTTATCAACTAGTATTAAAGTTTAAGGCATTGTTGTCATGGTTAGATATTAATTGTGGCTAGTTGATCTAAGAGTAATTTATTTAAGGTAAGTATTGCATGGATGTTGTCTTATACCTTGTATTTACCCCAGGCAGGGTTAGGTTGACTTGAATTAGCTTGGAAGAC
Source organism: Voacanga thouarsii (assembly GCA_026120185.1). Classification (NCBI taxonomy): domain Eukaryota; kingdom Viridiplantae; phylum Streptophyta; class Magnoliopsida; order Gentianales; family Apocynaceae; genus Voacanga; species Voacanga thouarsii. The sequence goes on from JANUWF010001942.1 coordinate 3,510,526, forward strand.
TTTTGTATCCAAGAAGAGTAAAAAGATCAAGTAAGTTCTTGCATAAAACTGTTTGAAGACCAAAGTTACCTTGGCAAGTCAAACTTAATATATACGAGTATTTGTACTGTAAATACAATTATGGACAATTTTCCTTTTCTTTTTAGTCAAGCAAACCATTTAAAATTATATAAGTAGTTTTATACAAAAGGCTAAACTTTTCCAAAAAACCAACTTTGACAAGAATTTTGGAACCCATAATTGCTATTTCAAAGGGAATCAATGTATGATCTTTCTTTCCCAAGTGGGACGAACACAACGTTGAGTACTCAATAAGGGTAGACTACTAAGACTAGTCTTTGAAGGGTTAGGGTAAGTCTCTCAGTAGGTGGCCACCTTTGAGGGGTGAATCATTCCCGGATTGGATGCCAGTCCTATAGGTCATACCAGTTCGAGCTAGCAAGATCAGTCAAGTGGACTATGTATTCTCAAAATAGACAACTGGTATGTTTGGGTGTAGAGATGGAGGAGTATCTCATCCAATAGGCCATACACCTACCTTATGTTAGTATGCACAAAGTGTTGCATACTCACGTTATGTTGTCATGGTGCATAAAGTATGGTTGCATGGCTACTCTTTTGAGTGGTTGTATTTGTTGTATACATGTATGATTTGAAAGGAAAACACCACTTTTCATTTGTGAAATTTATTTTAGACTTGCCAACACTTTCTTTTATGAAAATTTCTCAACTTACATACATGCACTATTTTACCAGAAACACTCAAAGTACACATGGGCTTACTGAGATTTATGTCTCACCACCTTTTATACCTTGTTTTTAGGTCGGTCCTACTGTGAAGGGTATTGATTAGAGATTGCCTTTGTTTTGAAGACTTATTTCTTTTCCTATGTATTTCATTTGAACGACTTTAGTCGTTGTTTATTTATTTTTGGAACTTGTTCATATATTGCTTGGGTTGTAATAAGTTTAAATTTGAATTATTTCTTTCATTTATTTTTTGAGTCCTAGTTATAAAGACCATTTGTCCTGTGGACGGGGCGATATTCCCAGCCCTAATAGGGGCATCAGTAGTGGGGTGTTACAAGTGATATTAGAGCCAGGTTTAGGTAATTATTAATAGAGTATTTGCTTTATTTCAGTAAGATTAAACTCTTTTGACTAATTTGGGTTGTTTATGCTGTAGGATGGTTAGAATGATTAGAACCGCAAATAAGGGGTAGCAATGGCATCCACCAATCCCTATCCACTTGGAAGACTAACCAGTGCCACAACCTGCTCCCCATCTGGTTATACTTTTGGAAGAGAGTAGTGATGATGAGGTTCAGATTATTGAGCCACCTCCTATACCTATAATAGACTTAGTTACTAATAGTGAGGATGGGGATATTAACATGGAGTATGTCCCAAACCCACCTAGCCCGTGATTAACTTGACTGCTGATAGTGATGATCTGGGAGAGATAGATTATGAATCTCCACCTAGACCTTGTTTTGTACCCCTACTTAATCATGTTGAAATTGAGGAGAGATCTAGCAGACCTGGGAAGGAACCAATGGACTATGGGTTTGTGAATGGTACAGGGATAGACTTTTCTAGGAATACTAGAGGATAGTTGTATGATACTGACACTGAGAATTCTAATGAGGATTAGGGGCTAAGTTTGGCCATGCGTAGGAAGTTGTTATTTATTGCTTTCAATAAACTCCTATACTAGGGGTTCATTTATGTTTAATGTTTCCTTTCAAAATTTATGCAAGTAAGAATACATTGGTGTACACTAATCCTGAAAAAGTGCAATTCTTTATGCAAAGCTTGCATCTAATTTGCTTTTACTTGAGCCTGAATATGAATACATGCTTGATTTAAATATTTTAAACTTTGATGCATAAACTCATTATCTGGGGACATGGTTTAGAATGGCACCAAAGTGTGTGCAGTAGCATCTAGTAGAAGGGTTCTTGAGGCAGAACCTGTGACTCTGGAGTTTGATGCAACTTAACTATTATATCCAAATCAGGGGAATGAGTATGAACCAGAGCAGGAAGTGGGATCTGAAGAACCTGCCAGTGTGACCATGGGGCAAGCATTCCACAACATGATGGAGAATTTGCAAACCTTATCTGAATGAAGGAACTCGAAGGGGGAAGATGAAGCGTTGGTAAGGTTTCTAAAGTTCCAACCTCCCACTTTCTTAGGAGAAGCCCAGCAAGACCAGAAGGCAAAGTAGTGGGTGGAGTAGATGGAGGACATCTTTGCCACACTCCAATACTCCGAGAAGCGAATGGTAAAATTTGCTACGTTCAGGCTGAGAAGCCCAGCTCGGGCATGGTGGTAGCGAGTTCAAGAAGACAGGGAAATAATCGATTGAGACTGGACATGGGCTAACTTTATGGAAGCATTCAGAGTAGAATATATTCTTCAGTCGGTAGTGGAAAAAAGGGAGGATGAGTTTGAAAATCTGAAGTAAGGGAGTATGACCGTGGCTCAGTATATTGCTCATTTTACCCAGTTGTCAAAGTGCTGCAAGAGGCTAGTAGACACCGAGCAAAACTGAACTAGGCAATTTGTTAAAGGATTAAGGCAGGATCTAAGAAGGGTTTTGGCACCTTCTCCACCAACGGCTTATTCGGGGGTAGTAGACGCAGTGACCTGGACTGAGAATGAGGATTGAAGCAGGATGGTACCAAAACCATTCTTGCCACCAAGGCAACCATTGAAACCAATAAGCAACTTGCCATCCAGCAATGGCAGAATCGAGGGAAGTAAGCGCGAATGGCACCAGCTGGTCCTGCACAGAATCTCCCGTCGTGCTGACATTGTGAGAAGAAGGGTCATGTAGAAAAGAACTGTTGGTCTACGGGAGCTGAGCGGAAATTCTACAATTGTGGAGATCCAATGCATCTGCGAAATGCCTGCCCAAAACTTCTCCGAATCAGGTAAGGAAATCCGGCCCAGTCCGCGGGAACTAATCGAGCAAATACTGTGGGAGCCTCCAGAAGTGGAACTTAGAAGCCACAAGTGAAAGCGAAGGTTTTCGCTCTTAACCGGGATAAAGTTGGAGCAGATGTAGCAGTGGTGGAAGGTACATTTACTATCCATGATCGTTCCGTTAATGCATTAATAGACCCTGGATCTATGCATTCCTATTTAAACAAGAATTGTGCATATCATTTGAGTTGGGATGGAGTAGAACTACCTTTTACCATGTTGGTGAGTAGGCACTTGGAAAAATTGGTGCAAGCAGATCAGTATGTGTAGAATTGTAAGATTGAAGTGGGAAAAGAAAGCTTGGATGTAGATTTGGTAGTCTTAGCTATTGACGACTACGACCTAATTTTAGGTATGGATTGGCTAGCTAAGCATGAAGCTAAAGTAGACTGTAAGAATAAGAATGTCCAGTTCATTAGATCAGGATGCGCTGTGCTGGAGTTCAATGGTAAGTGGGAAAAAGAGTTGAAGTTTTTGATAGTTGGAGTAAAAGCCCAGAAATGGTTGAAGCTAAGATGTTAAGGATATTTGGCTTACGTGATAAACAAGCTGAAGAATTAGTGCACCCTTATAGATATTGAGGTGGTGAAAGATTTTCCCAACATGTTTCCTATGGAACTCACTTCTCTTCCTCCCAATTGAGAAGTTGAGTTCACCATAGATCTAATTCTAGGAGCGGAACCTATATCCCGTACCCCATATCGGATGGCACCAACAGAGTTGAAGAAGCTAAAGGAGCAGCTAGAGGAATTATTAAAGTAAGGTTATATAAGACCTAGCACGTCACCCTGGGGAGCTCCAGTGCTATTTGTGAATAAGAAGAACTGGACTTTAAGATTATATATCGACTATTGAGGGTTGAACAATCTGACCATCCAGAATAAATATCCTCTACCATTAATTGATGAGCTGTTCGACTAGTTGCAGGGCTCCAGTTGTTATTCCAAACTTGATTTGCGGTAGGGATATTATCAAGTGCGGATAACAGAGGAGGATATTTCCAAGATGGCCTTCAATACGAGATATAGTCACTACGAGTTTGTAGTGATACCTTTTGGAGTGACTAATGCTTTGGCGGTGTTTATAGATTTGATGTATCGAGTTTTCCAACCCTACCTGGGTAAGTTCGTGGTAGTATTCATCGACGATATACTAATATACTCCAAGAGTCTAGAGAATCATGCAGAGCATCTAAGGTTAGTATTGGAAAAGCTAAGAGAGCATGAGCTTTATACCAAATTTAGCAAGTGCGAATTTTAGCTGGATAATGTGTCGTTCCTTAGCCATATGGTGACAAAGGATGGAATCAAGGCGGACCCAGCAAAAGTTGAAGCAGTTTTAGACTAGAAGCAACCAGAGAACATCATTGAGATTAGAAGCTTCTTGGGATTGGCGAGCTATTATAGGTGGTTTATTAAAAGGTTCTCAATGCTAGCATCACCTATGACCTGATTATTGAGAAAGGATGTACCCTTTGTCTAGAGTGAGAAACGCGAGAAACGCGAGAAAAGTTTCCAAGAGTTGAAGCGGAGGTTAATGACAGCCTCAGTGCTGAGTTTGCCAGAAGGAGATAAACCCTACGCTTTGTATATTGATACTTCAAAGGAAGGTTTGGGAGCGGTATTAATGCAGGATAGGAAGGTAATAGCCTATGCCTCTCGGAATTTGAAGCCTCACGAAGTCAATTATCCGGCGCATGATTTGGAGGTGGCTGCTATTGTATTTGCTTTAAAGAAATGGCGACATTACTTGTATAGAGTCGAGTATGAAGTGTTCACCCACCAGAAGAGCTTGAAATATATTTTTACCTAGAAGGACTTGAATTTGAGGCAACAAAGATGGATAGAATTTTTAGAGGAATATCATTATCCTATCAACTACCACCTTGGAAAGGCCAACGTTATTACTGATGCCCTGAGTTGTAAAGTCAAAATGGCCAAGCTGAGAATGCAAAAGATTCAAGTAGTCCAAGAGGTGTTGGATAAAAAGATGGAAGTGCAGGAAGAGAGGATTATTGTCAGTAATTTGAGATTGACAACGGATCTAAGGCAGGAAATCATCAAAGCTCAGCAAAATAATGCGGAGTTTCAACTTTTCAAGGATAAAGAACTTAATCGGCAAGGCAGTGATTTTTGGCAGGACGAGATGGGAGTGATGTTTTTCCAAGATCGTTTGTGTGTACTTGATGAGCAACAACTAAAGGATAAGATTTTGGAAGAGGCTCATAAAAGCAAGTACATTATCCATCCGGGAGAGGTAAAAATGTATCAAGATCTGAAGAAAGCTTATTGGTGGCCCAGAATGAAGAAAAACGTGGTGAAGTATGTCTCCATGTGTCTGACCTGTCAGAAAGTTAAAGCGAAGTACAAAAAGTCGGCAGGATAGTTGCAACCATTATCGATACCGGAGTGGAAATGGGAAGAGGTGACAATGGACTTCGTTACCGGACTCCCTATGGCAAGGACCTAAAAGGACGCTATATGGGTAGTGGTAGACAAATTGACCAAGTTAGCGCCTTTTATACCAATGAATGCAAGGGATTTAATAGAGAAGCCATATGTGCGGGAGATAGTCAGATTGCATGGAGTATCTTCAAGTATCGTGTCTGATCGAGACCTGAGGTTTACATCTCGATTTTGGGACAAATTTCAAGAATCGATAGGTTCTAATCCGAAGTTCAGTACAATGGCACACCTGCAAACTGATGGTCAGTCAGAAAGGGTTATTCAGATATTGAAAAATATATTAAGGGCTTATGTATTGGATTTCGGAGATAAGTGGATTAAATGTATACCATATGCAGAATTGGCTTCCAACAATAGCTACCAATCTTTGATTGGAATGGCCCCATATAAAGCATTGTATGAACGTATGTATCAAGTACCTCTATACTGGAGTTGGTCAGAAGACAACCACATAAGCAAGTCTGGGAAGTCTGCGTTCAAGAAATGGCAAATAAGGTGAAGCTGATCAGAGAAAGGTTGAAAGTGGCTCAAAGCTAATAGAAAAGTTATGCGGATAATAGGCGAAGGGAGTTGGAATTTCAAGTAGGAGACAGTGTGTTCTTAATATTGACTCCAAGTAGAGGCATTTTGAAGCATCCGAAAGGGGAAAGCTAAATCTGAGATATTTGGGACCGTTTTCGATAACGGAAAGGATTGGACCGGTGGTGTATCCACTGGATTTACCGGATGGGTAGACAAGAATACACAATGTATTTCATGTGTCTCAATTGAAGAAGTACAATGCCGACCCTGGGCATGTCTTGAATGATGAGTCGTTAGTTTTGCAACCCAACTTGAGCTATGTGGAGAAACCCGTGAAAATTTTAGACCGAAGTATCAAGACTCTCCGGAATAAGCAGATTCCTATGGTGAAGGTACAATAGGAGCATCATGGCACCCAAGATGCCATGTGGGAAACGGAAGAATGGGTGAAATAGAAATATCCCGACTTGAGATAAAGGTACACCTGATTTTCAAGACGAAATTCTTCTAAGGAGGGGAGGATATAAAACTCCACCTAAACCAACCCTAGAGTAAGGGGGATGGGATGCATATCATGTCATTATGCATAAAATATATCTCTTGAATGATTTTGTGTGCTTTAAAATTGTAGGTTATAGGTTATATGATTTATTTGTGCTTGTTGAGTAGAAAGGGTAAAAAGGTAATTTTGCTTGAGGTCGAAATAGGAAAATGGCTTAAGGCTTAGATAAGAAGAATATTTAGCTGAGAAAATAAGAATAATAGTAGTTGTGGTTAAGTGGTTAGCGCTTTGTGATTAATCTCTAAGGTCTTGAGTTCAAATCCCATCACTTAAATTTATTTATATTTATCTTAACCCATGTTTAAATTTTCTTCTTTCTTACATTCCTTAAAGTTAGAAATGTTGTCTTAAGAAAGACACAATGGTAATGTCTTATTCATGTGGTCTTGTACTAAAAACAATTCTAGAAGAATTCTTGTCTCCATTATTTTTGCAAGTCTTATCCAAACTTCTTTAAAATTAAACTATTCCTAAATCTTTAATTCATTTTTTATATCCATAGAATTCTTGGATAATTCCTTGCTAGGAATTTCGAAAATCCCAACTCTTGTGCGATGGGGGTTGGCCAAAAATGAGGAGGAAGAATAGGTAGAGGTTTCAATTAAAATACCATAGCTATTTCTTCAAGAACATCATCTTCTTTGTGTTCTTGTTATGGTTAAAAATTTGGAAATTTTTCCAGATTTCCTTCAAAGTAGTTTTCGAAAAATTGTAGCAAGCTTCCCTACCTAATTCTTGTAGGGAACCAACCATCTTGTGTGGCGATGAAGGCTGAAATTCCTTGAATTTTTGCAGCTTCACAAACAATGCCAAACAATTTTTTTTTTTCCAGCAAACTAGCAAGCAACCTTGAACATGATCTTGAAGCCATCTGTTAGAGCACATGAACAGCTGGAACTTTCTTCTTTCTTCTTCAAGATGATGGCTAGAAAACCACAATTAATGGACCTTCTAACACCCTTAAATTCCAGCTGCAAAATCATTCCAAAGTGGACCAAAAATTCTGTAGCAAAACCATTTCAATTCTAAGTCTTCTTGAGCTTCAAAACCATATTTTTTTTTTCCAGCTTTACCTCTTCATGCTAAGGCCTTATTTCTTCAGTAAACTTCACCAAATTTTGGCCCTCTAACAGCCATGGAAAGAACTTCTTGGATTCTCCACCTATCTTGAACAATAGGAATCCATTAACATACATCAAAACACTCCTATCTTCACTCTATCTAAACTTATTCAAATTTCGAATTAAAATTCCAGATTTTGTTTCATTAAAACACTCATGTAGCTAGTTGATAAAATCAGAAAATTCTCTACTATTCCATAGCCAATTTTGGCCAGCCTAAGCCTAAAACAACTCTCCATTCCTTGGTTAAAACATAGCCAGTTCAGCCATACACCATTGAAGGACAAGAGACCTTCTAAGAGCAAACACCATTATCTAATCTTATACGTCAAACAACTCCACTTTTCTCTCAATTTGAATTTTGAAAAAGCTAAAAATCTCTCTCTCATTCTTTGATAACCGAAAGCTCCCCCTAGGCTAAGCCATTTGGCCATCACTCACACAGCACACACGAAATTCCTTCTCCTCTCAAACTCTCTCAAAAATACCAAGAACACCAAGAACACACACTACACATCTTCAAGCCTAAACCACTTCTAAACTTCTCCAATCACTCCCAAACTCTCTAAACCATTAGTATTCAACCTATATTCTACATTGCTGCACTTTATAACATCAAAACACATAAATTTGAATCTTCAATCGGATCAAACCACCCTTTTTTTTTGTTGAAGACTCGAGGAACACTAAAAAGGTACAATAAGAACAATCTTCTTGTTCTTCTTTTTTTATTCAACTTCTATATATTCTTCTATTCTTACTCTCATTCATTCTTCTCTCACTCTCTCCCTCTCTCTTGGCCGAAATGTTGATAAACAACCATGGACAATCTTCAGATCATTTAGGCTATCAACCACTCAAGTAAGGACCTCCACTAAGCAATGCAAAACCTTCACCAAACTTTCATCAAATCAAATATTTCTTTCTTGATCTCCTCTTTAAAATTATAAAATCAAGACTCTTAGATGATGATATATTGATTGAATAAGTAGGGGTTGAAGATATGTATGTAGGTAAAGGGAGTGGATTTAAGACATGAAAATTTGAATGAATGTTGTGACTTATGGATTATGCTTTAGAATCACTATATGTTCATTATGATTAGGAGCTTTATGGATGTCTTTATGCATGTTAGACATTATGCCACCGTTGTTGATTAGGCCTTCATGATATTATTTTTCAATAAAACCATAGATAATATTATGCCTAGTAGATTATCATCCTTGTTGTAGTATATGTTGATTCAAGTCTATGTTCTTAGATAGATCAACATGTTATTTTTTGAATCCTTGGGTGTATGATTATGTACATGGATTTTCTCTAACAATTAAAAATTATTGTAAGAACTACTTTTATTATTTTTAGAATTATTCTTACTATCATTATTATTATTATAATAATTAATATTGTTATTTTATTTAATTTACAAAATTTGAAAAACATTAAGTAGGTTCGAAATAGAAGATTATTTAAAATAGTATTATTTTATTAGTTAAATAAATAAAATATTTTTATTAAATATAAATAATAAAATAATAAAATAAAATAATATCGAATGACTTTTAAAATCAAAATATTATTAGATAGACTTACTAAAACTTTTATCTACACTCATAAATATTATTTATATTATAATAATTTATTTATTATTAATTTTATTTTATATTTATTAATTAAAATTAAGTATAATTTATTATTATTTATAATAATACTATTCAAATATTATTTATTACCAATATTATTTAGGATTTATTATTATTACCAATTACTTATTACTTATTATATTTATTATCAATATTACTCACTAGTTATTATTTGGTAATAAATAGTTAAAATTATAATTTACAATTTATTTATTTTTTATAACACCTATTTATTTTAATTTATCAAACTAATTTTATAAAATATCTTATCAACTTGTATTAAAGCTTAAGGCATTGTTGTCATGGTTAGATATTAATTGTGGCTAGTTGAACTAAGAGTTTTTTATTTAAGGCAAGTATTGTCTGGATGTTGTCTTATACCTTGTATTTACCCCAGGCGGGGTTAGGTTGACTTGAATTAGCTTGGAAGACTTTTGTACCCAAGAAGAGCAAAAGATCAAGTAAGTTCCTACATAAAGTTGTTTGAAGACCAAAGTTACCTTGGCAAGTGAAACTCAATGTATACGAGTATTTGTACTGTAAATGCAATTATGTTCAATTTTCTTTTTATTTTCAGTCAAGCAAACCATTTAAAATTATACAAGCAATTTTATACAAAAAGGCTAAACTTTTCCTAAAACCCAACTTTGACAAGAATTTTGGAACTCATAATTGCTATTTCAAAGGGAATCAATGTATGATCTTTCTTTTCCCAAGGGGACGAACTCAACGGTGAGTACTCAATAAGGGTAAACTACTAGGACTAGTCTTTGAAGGGTTAGGGTAAGTCTCTCAGTTGGTGGCTACCTCTAAGGGGTGAGTCGTTCCCGGATAAAATGCCAGTCTTGTAGGTCGTATCGGTCCGAGCTAGCAAGATTAGTCAAGTGGACTGCGTATTTTCAGAATGGACAACCAGTAAGTTTTGGTCTAGAGATGGAAGAGTATTTCACCCGTTAGGCCGTACACCTATCTTGTGTCAGTATGCATAAAGTGTGGCATACTGAACATTTTTTTGTCATGGTACACAAAGTGTGGTGCCATGGCTACCTCTTTTGATAGCTATATTTGCTGTATACATGTATGATTTGAAAGGAAAACACCACTCTTCATTTGTAAAATTTATTTGAGGCTTGCCAGCACTTTCTTTTATGAAAATTTCTTAACTTGCATACATGAACTATTTTACTTGAAACACTCAAAGCACATATGGGCTTACTGATATTTATGTCTCATCAACTTTTATACCATGCTTTCTGGTCGGTCCTACTGTGAAGGGTACTGATTAGAGATTGCCTATGTTTTGAAGACTTATTTCTTTTCCTATGTATTTCATTTGAGTGACTTTAGCAGTTGTTTATTTATTTTTGGAACTTGTTCATGTATTGCTTGGGTTGTAATAAGTTTAATTTTGAGTTATTTTTTTCATTTATTTTGTGAGTCTTAGTTATAAAGACCTCTTGTCCTGTAGTCGGTGTGACATCCCCAGCCCTAATAGGGTGGGTGGTTACAATTTATTAGAAGGAAAATGATGTAAGTGAGTGGAAGTTAAGGAAATTTATTGGAGGAATATTTAAATAAGAGTGGTTGTAGTCTAATGGATAAGGCTTGGTATTTAGTTCTTGGTGGACTTGAGTTCAAATCCCAGCTCTTGCAAATCCTTTTCTTTTTTATCCTTAATTTATTTTCTTTTCCTTAATTTCCCTATGCTTTGGCCAAAATTCTCCTTGGAGTAGCCACCATCTTGGAGTCCAACTACTAAAATCTAGGAGTGTGAATTATCTTGGGTTTATTTGAAAAAAGAATTGAAAAAATTAAAATCTTATCCTTAATATCTTATCCTAATCTTTAAGAGAATTTTAAATATTATAAATCTGGATTTTTAAAAGCCATTATCTAGGTAACTTATTAGGAAATAAAATACATAAATATATATCTTGTTTTTAATATGGTGGCTGCCACTTTTAAAGGAGATAAGTCTCCATATTTTAATTTTCTTTAAAGAGTTTTAAAAGGATAAATGTTGGTTTTAAAATTAATCCTTTATCTCTTGGATTTATGGGTTTTCAAAATTAAGGGGAGGGATAAAGGGAATTTCAGCTTTATCTTCAAGAAACCATATTTTTATCTTGCAAAAATAATTATCTTTTAGTTATTTAAATTTATTCAAAATAATTTAGGGAGTTAGTTAAATTATTTCTTGATCAAATAACTTATTTTCTTCAGTTGATTTTTCTGGAAAATTCTTCAGCTTGGCCACCCACCTTAAGAGTTAATTAAGCTCAACTCAAACTCTTCAAAACCTAAGTTAAGTTATCCAAAATAACCTTAACTAATTAGAACTTTTGTTTGGCCAAAAATACTAGAATTTTTCCCTTCCTATCCTCCAGATTTTTTGCCACAATACACTCACTCATGCATGAAATTTCCAGCTTCAATTCACTCTCAAACTCTCTCTAGTTGTTGAGCAAAAACGCAATGTGCACAAAACTCTCTTTTCTTCTCTCAATCTCGCCACAACAAGGACTAAAACCAGCCTCTATTCTTCTCTCTTTTCTCTCTGATTTTTGGCCACTCTAACACCAAAAGAGAGCCATCAACATCTCCAAAACATTGGCTAATTTCGGCTAATAAGAAAAGACCTAAAGCTGCCCAACCTTATTCTTGTGTTCCGGAGTCCATAGCAAAGTAGAACTCCTTTAAACAACCAAACACCTAAACCCAAGCTTTTCTTTTCATCAAACTAGCACAAACTTCACTCTTTAAACCTCTCAAACTCATGAAAATAAGCAGCCTTCTACTCATTCAAAGTTTCGGCCAGCACCCTCCAAGATCAAACTAAAACCGAAATTAACATTCAAGAGGATCTAAGTGAACCAACTACTCCTCCTTCTCAATTAAACTCAAGCTGATCACCAAAGGGTTGACTTGCTTCTCGAGTCTATTTCGCTAAGAGGTATTTAAGACTCTTTCTTTTTTGGTTTAAATAGATTTGATCCTTACGGTATTCATATAAGAATACTGAATAGAGTCTAGCATGAATGGATTAGATTGTTAAATATGATGGTGCGGGAATTAGCCAAAGCATGTGTGATAGGACATTATTATATCTTGTCATGATGAATCTGGATCTATGCTATGTTGACTAAGATGGGGCTTTTTGCTTTCAATTGGGCTTATTATGATAGTTTAGCGATGGTTAAATATAGGAGTTGTCATGTTATCCTTTGATTTGGATGAATGCATGTTTATGATCAATAATAGCATGACAAGGGAAAATTATGAATGTAATATGATGAGTTAATTAGTTTAGATGCCATGAAATGATAGTGGCTAGGTAATGTGTAGTTTGGTTTCTAATTGTTGAATCGTTGATTCTAGATAAGGAAGGAGTCAAAGTGAGGGCAATCAGTTGATTTTTGGTTTAGCTATTTGAATTATCCAAGTAAGTCCCTGCATAACTATTTTGATAAATGTTACATATTTGCAAGCATTTTGTACAATGATATTTGAATTGACGTCAATATGATGATTGACAAGATGACTGAATCATTGGTTGAATATGATGAGTTGTATTGTGATGTGTTGATGCTTAGTTTGAGAACGTGGATATTTTACTTTCTAAATGAGTTTGTCAAATCTCAACTCTTTAAATTGAAAACGGCTTTTTTCTTTATCACTAAACGTTTGGAAACCTTATTGTGAAAAGTCACGTTTTGCAAAGACAAGTTAATCAGTGAATTTAAAATAAGAGAAAATGATTGTGCCCCTAAATGGGGAGAGTTGAGTACTCAACGGGGGTAGGCTAGTGGCACTAGTCTTGAAGAACTAGAGTGAGTCTTCTGGTAGGAAGCCTGTTGGATTGTATGCCCTCTTAGACTAGGTTTCTGATGTAAAATTGAATATTTTAATAAAAGAATTTATTTTCAGAAATTTTTTGTGAATTTACTTTCTGTTTGTGCACGATTTTCATTTGGAATAAACCCATTGTATTTAAATAAGTGATCCATGTGAATGGTGGTCTTTCACAGTAAGGTATGGATCACGGGTTATTTAACACATAAACATTTGTTCTTAACCTATTGATGAGACTGGGAATCTCATCGTGTTTAGGTTATTATGTTATGAATTCTAAATGGGGAATGGCTTACCTTTAGCCAGTGAGTAGTCCACTCACTTCATAATATAAGCGTATTTCGAATACGTAGGATAGGACCTGTAGTAGTGGTTTCTAAAAGTACTATATGATAGAAACCTAGACTACTACCACTACATCATGGACTAGTACTCTACGACTTGAGTATGAGTTGGTGGTCTGGTGAAGCTGGAAGCATATACTTTGATTTGCTATAGTTGAGGTTCTATCGTAGGGCCGATATACTTGCATGTTGGGTATGTGTGACTAGTTAGTTAAGACAGACTTATACAAGATAGTTTCTGCACTATATCCCCCCTTGTGGTTGTCCGAATGGTCTAAAGTGTCCAGGGCCCTAGGAAACATGACTTGGATATTTGCTTTAGGGTAGCTCCCTTGGAAAGCGGAAATACTACAGGAAGTCATGGATCATTGGACTAGAAGCCTAAGGATGGTAGATGTCATTTAGAGGGGTGTTAGTACACTTCTTCCTCTCTAAATGTACGGCGATGTGTAGAGGGGTATTTTAGTCATTTCACCTGTAGGTCGGAGACTTTGCTAATGCAACATTATCTTTGGGGTCAATATTTTCTTTTGGTGATATTAGGAAATATTTAAAATGCAAAATACAGCTATTTATATAGTAGAGGTATTTTGGTCATTTTAGCAGCCAAGGCGATGTGTCTTTTTGGTCCTCGAAATAGCCCGTAAGTCCTAACTACTTTTGGGTTGAGAAATTGGTCTCAGTTGAAGAGGATTTTATTTTATTTGATTTTATTTAATTTTATTCAGAAAGTCTAATTTATTATTGGACTGGAATAAAATAAATAAATAAATAAAATAGGAGTTGAGAGAAAATTAATTATCTAGTTTATTTGGTTAATTAATTATTCAGGGCCTAGGTCCAGTATGAAAATTAAGAAATTAACCTGGGCTTAAACTAGGGAAAATAATTAATGTTTAATTATTTATTGGGTTATTTATATAGGCACAAGAAATAAATAATTAAAGATTAATTATTATGGTTCATTTGGGCTCATTAATTATTTATTGGATTGTTTATATAAGCCCATGAAATAAATAATTAATATTTATTATTTTGGGCCTTTTGGGTCCAAGGAATATAATAAATATTTTTCTGGCCCAATAGCTTGGACCTTAGGGTTTTTCCAGATACGGTTAAGAGGAGTTTAGGGTTAGGCCAAACTGATTCTCAGGATAACATCCGGGTGTTTTGAAATCCCGGGGATATGTTTATCAGATAATGAGAGACCTGTTTTGGCTAACTAATAAAACTAGTCTCTGGTAGAAAATAAACCCTAATTTCCCTAACACCACACAAGACTCACGTCTCTCTCTCTCTCTGTCTCACGCCACTCCCTCTTCTTGGTTTTCTCCTTGGAGTTTACTAATCAATAGCGAGTGAACCAAGGAGATTTGAGACCATTCTTCTTCTCTGTTGTGTTCACCGACTAGAAGTTAGGCAGAGGAATATCCTGAGAGTTGGAAAGCTAGGCGTTCATGCAAACAAGACGGAGTAGAAAGCTAACGGGTGTTCAACCGGAAGCTTCTTCAAGTGGACAAAGCGGGGCGATTCCAGTCGTTCAATCTGCTCCTACTCAACCTAGAAGGGTTAAGGAGCGCAAATGTATGATCTTCACGCTTCCGTATGGCCTTTATGGCACGCGGTTATTTTTTCTCCAATTTTTTTCACGTACAGTGCATGCTCCCCTGTTTTCTTCTTCCCTCAATGTGGTATCAGAGACACTGGTTTTGATCAATATAGGGAGCATGGTAGTTAATAAAATTGGAGAAGATGATTATACCTATGACCCTTCGCTGTTTTGGTATGGGATAGGCTTGATGTTAGCTTCACCGTTTGAAGCATAGGAGCATACTGTAAATTTTTGGCTTTGATGTTTTAATCGTGTAAACCCAATTTTAATGGGTATAGGCGGTTGTGGTTATGTTTTGGATGAGATTTTATAAGTAAAAATGTCCAAAGAAGCCAAAGAAGACAGAAAAAATCGAAGAAAAATATGCTCTGCAAGTTGCGCGCGAAACAGAAGAAAAAACGAAGAAGATGCACTGTTCCTAAGCCGTTGAAGCCGAGCCGAGCCTTGAGCCGAGCCGCCACTGTTTCTGTGTGAAGAGTCGTGTCGCACGAGCCGCGACTGTAGCAATCCAAGCCGAATTCATTTTGAAGGTTGCAATTGAATTGCAATTGATTCCGGGTCGGGTGGCGAAATCCGATAAAACACGCGGGTCGCGTGCAGAGGAGAAGCGGTTCGGGCACGGTTCACGGGCAGGCAGGTCACGGCTTGGCGGGTTGGAAGCTGCAGGAGATCTGGTGTGGCTGGTTCACAGCGGCCGCGGTAGACCACAGGCCAATGGGCCCGGATCCGGTGCGGCCGGTGCAGTGGACCTCCAGTCAATTTTTTTTCCTTTTTCGTTTTGGGTCCCATACCAGGCTAAGTTAATATTTTTGCAATTTTTATATTCTTGGAATATATTTGCATGAAAAATATTAGTAAGGGATTTTAGGATTGAAACAATTAATTAATTAATTAATTAATTAATGTGTTTAATTCTATTATTTGGGCACTTAGGTTTTAAAAAAAAATAGAAAAGCATGAAAACGTTTACTGTTTTCCAGCATGCTATTTTTATGTACATATGTGTGCTTTTTCTCAAAGACCAAAGTCTTTGGGAACTTTTTGTTTTGACAAGAAAAATATTTTTCTTCAAAAAATTAAATGGTTATTTTAATTGGTACAAAAATTAATCCTTAAATATTTTCTCAAAGGATTTAATCCTTTACATAGAAAATATATTGGATTTTGATATTTTTTGTAAATTAAAATGGAGAGCCATTTTGTTTTGTTTTGGACTGAAAAATGATTTTGTCAAATAAACTTGAGACCAAAGTCTCTAGAAAGTTTTAATTGGAAAATTTTTGAAATCATTAAGTTTTAACTTAAATAAAATTAGTCCATGGAGAAAATCTCTCAAAGGATATAAGCTTTGACATAGAGATTTTATTAGACTTAGATATTTTATTTTTTGAGTTAAGGAAAAACTTAATGGAAATTTCAAAAGGATATTTTCTAGAAAACCTTTATTTTAAAAGACTAAGTGGGAAAGGGGTTCCAACGGCCCCACAGCTTCCATCACGGTCCTCATTAAAGATCGTGGTTCCCCTCGCGTCACCCTGGGAGTGAACCCGTATAGGATGGGGATACCACAAGGATCTAGATCTAATGGAGGGATGTAATTAATAACCCGGGGCACGTACTATGATCGGCCAGCCCACATTGGAGGTTATAGTGCGAGGTATGTCCATAGGAAATGAGAGGAAATGGCCATCCCACGATGGAGTTATTCTCTAGACCATTACCAAGAAGGGAAATTAATTTGTGGTGGTTAATACATTTAGCTTAGGAAATTGTTAATCTTCCCAAGAAGCTATGTCAGTTTTCCCAAGAGCCAAATTATTTTCAGTGCACAAATTTTATTTTGTTTTCACAAACTAAATTCTTTCTTTTATTTTTCGATTTTCAGAAATGGTGGGAGGTTCTTTTAGTCCATTGGCCATTATTCTCAAGAAGAATAAGTTAACGGGTCCAAACTATGTGGACTGGAAAAGGAACTTGGACATAATACTCACAGCTGAGGAGTATAAGTATGTCCTTTACGAAACTTGCCCTATTATCGGGGAAGGTTCCACCGCTGAAGAGCGAGAGGATGAAAAGGCGTGGAAGAAAGCTGACGAAATGGCACATTGCTATATGTTAGCTTCCATGTCTAATGTGCTCCAGTCAAAACATGAGCACATGGTTTCTGCATATGACATAAGTTAATCATTGGCAACTATGTTCGCAGACAAGAGCCGGCCCGCAAGGCAGGAGGCTCTTCGAACTCTTGTGAACACTAAGATGGCTGAGGAAGCATCAGTCCAAGATCATATGCTCAAGATGATTGCTGCTTTTGAGGAGGCCGAAATCTTAGGGGCTGTCATTGACCCCGAGAGCCAAATGGACATGGTTCTCGAATCTCTATCGGACTCTTTCACTCAGTTCAAGTTAAACTATAACATGAACAAGTTGAACATGAGTTTAACTGAATTGATGAAGGAGCTCCAGATGGCGGAGAAGGTCATGAAGCCGCAGTCTAAGGCCATGATTGCTAAGGCTTCTTCTTCAAGAATTGGGCCTAAACCTAGAAAGTTCAAGAGGAAGAAGGGGAATGCAGCAGCCTAGCCCAAGAACCAGCCCAAGGACAAACCAAAGGGCAAGTGCTTCAAGTGTGGGAAGAAGGGACACTGGAAAAAAGAGTGTCCAGATCTTCAGGCCAAGAAAAACCCCACAGGTAATGTTTACTATCTAGAGTCCATATCAATGGTAGGATCAACTTCCACTTGGATTGTTGATTCAGGAGCCACTGATCATATCTGTAACTCCTTGCAAGGGTTTAGGAAGATAAGAAGACTCAAGAAGGGCGAACATGGGCTTCGAGTGGGTAATGGAGCACAAGTCTGGGCCCTTGCAGTGGGAGAGCTGGATCTCATTTTTTATTGTAATAAGATAGTGGTTTTAAAAGACATTTTATATGTACCTGGTTTTCGACAGAATTTGATTTTAGTTGCAAAACTTATTAATCAAGAATATTCTGTATCTTTCCATTCTGATATTTCTATCAGTAAAGATGGAGAAATTTTATGTACTGGGCACATGTATGGTAATCTGTTCTTTTTAAACCCTATTAACAACCAATCAAATAACGCTCAGTCTGAACCTTTAACTAAGAAAAGAAAGATCAATATCAATGATTCATACCTTTGGCATCTAAGGTTGGGTTATATTAACTCAACTAGGATTCAGAGACTAATCCATGATGGGCCTTTGAGCTCATTGAGATTGGAAAGTTGGCCTCAGTGTGAATCCTACCTGATGGGAAAAATGACCAAAAGGTCTTTTACACCAAAGGCAGATAGAGCCAAGGAGGTGTTGAGTCTTGTTCACACTGATGTGTGTGGTCCATTGTCTACACCAGCTAGGAGAGGTTTTGAGTACTTCATCACGTTCACGGATGATTGTACGAGGTATGGTTACATTTACTTGATGAGACGCAAGTCTGACTCTTTTGATAAGTTCAAAGAGTTTAAGGCTGAAGTGGAGTGTCGGACAGGTAAATTAATCAAAACCTTACGATCGGATCGTGGTGGAGAGCACCTCCTAGGTGAATTTAAGGATTACATGGTACATCATGGGATAGTATCCCAGCTCTCTGCGCCGGGAACACCCCAGCAGAACGAGTAGCTGAGAGAAGGAACAGGATGTTGATGGAAATGGTCCGAAGCATGATGTCTCATGCTACTCTTCCAGTGTCCTTTTAGGGATATGCCCTGGAGACAATGGCATATATTCTGAACTTGGTGCCTTCCAAGTTAGTACCTAGGACTCCCTATGAGATGTGGACTGGGCGTAAGCCAAGTCTGAATCATCTCAGGATTTGGGGTTGTCCAGCTTATGTACTGATCAAGGGAGACAAGTTGGAACCAAAATCAGAATTATGCTATTTTGTTGGGTATCCAAAAGGGACAAAAGGAGGTTACTTTTATCATCCTAAGGAGCAGAAGGTACTAGTCAGTACCAATGCTAGATAATTGGAATATGATCAAAGTACTTCCACTAAAGGTTCAACGAGATTGGAACTTGAGGAGAAGTTATCTACAGAATCGACTTCTTCTAACCCGATTGTGGAACAAGAAGAGGCACAACCTCAAGAGCCTGTGCAAATGGAGCCTCGTCGTAGTAGAAGAGTGTTTAGGGTTCCGGATAGATGGACTGGAGAAGCCTTTGAGCTGGTCTCCAACCATCAGGAACAAGACCCCACTAGATACGAGGAGTCTATTGCTGATGCCGATGCAAATTTGTGGCATGAAGCAATAAAAGCCGAGATTGAGTCTATGTACCTCAATCAGGTTTGGGATCTTGTAGCTTCACCTGAAGGGATAAAACCCATTGGGTGCAAGTGGGTATACAAGAGGAAGAGAGGAGTGGATGGGAAGGTGGAAACCTTCAAAGCTAGGCTTGTGGCGAAAGGGTATACTCAGAAAGAGGGAATCGACTATGAGGAAACCTTTTCCCCAGTAGCCATACTTAAATCCATCCGCATCCTCCTTGCCATCGCATGTCACTATGACTACGAGATATAGCAAATGGATGTTAAGACGGCATTTTTAAATAGCCATCTTAGCGAAGACATCTATATGTCCCAACCGGAAGGCTTTATTGTTGAAGGCCAGGAACACATGGTTTGCAAGCTTAAGAAGTCCATTTATGGACTTAAGCAGGCATCGAGAGCATTGAACATTTGTTTTGAAGAGACTGTAAAGTCTTATGGTTTTATTCAAAACGAAGATGAACCATGCGTGTACAGGAAACTTGGAGGCATTAATGTGGTTTTTCTTGTCCTGTATGTGGATAACATTCTACTCATTGGAAATGATGTAGGAACATTGTCATCTACAAAGGTTTGGCTGTCTAGTCAATTTAGTATGAAGGACTTAGGAGAAGCCAACTACATTCTCGGGATTAGGCTTCTTAGAAATAGGAAGCAAAGAATGTTAGGGTTATCCCAAGCAACATACATTGACAAGATGCTGACCAAGTACAGCATGGACTCATGCAAGGGAGCTCTAATCCCTTGCAGACATGGGTTGTCATTTTCTTCGAAGGACTGTTCTAAGTCTCAAGAAGAAAAGGACAGAATGAGTAGGATTCCCTACGCTTCGGCTGTGGGAAGTCTCATGTACGCCATGCTGTGTACTAGGTCAGATATCTGCTTTGTCGTGGGCTTAGTTAGCAGATATCAGTTAAACCCAGGGGAGGTTCATTGGCAAGCTGTAAAGCATATTCTCAAGTACCTCAAGGGAACGAGAGATTATATGCTATTTTACAGGGCTGATGATTTGGTTCCTACAGGATACACAGACTCAGACTTCCAGGCAGATAAGGATGAGAGAAAATCCACTAGTGGATATGTCTTCACCTTGTCTGGAGGAGCAATTTCATAGAGGAGTATCAAGCAGTCTTGTATTGCTGACTCAACCATGGAAGTTGAGTATGTGGCAGCTTCGGAGGCGTCCAAGGAAGCAATTTGGCTCCGGAAGTTCCTTTCAGAACTTGGAGTCATACCACATATGGACAGGCCGGTTGTGATGTATTGCGACAACACTGGAGCAGTATCGCAATTTAAGGAACCTCGGAACCACAAGAAGGGGAAACACATCGAGAGGAAGTACCACCTGATCCGAGATTTCAACCAGAGACGGGAAGTCGTGGTGGAGCATATTGCCTCAAAAAACAATCTAGCAGATCCATTCACCAAGCCTTTGGCTGAGAAAGTCTTCAAGAGACACTTAGACGCCATAGGGGTGGGCACCTATGGACTTACCTAGTCTTAGAGTGCAAGTGGGAGATTGTTGGATTGTATGCCCTCTTAGACTAGGTTTTTGATGTAAAATCGAATATTTTAATAAAAGAATTTATTTTCAGAAATAGTTTGTGAATTTACTTTCTGTTTGTGCACGATTTTCATTTGGAACAGACCAATTGTATTTAAATAAGTGGTCCATGTGAATGGTGGTCTTTCACAGTAAGGTATGGATCACGGGTTATTTAACACATAAACATTTGTTCTTAACCTATTGATGAGACTGGGAATCTCATCATGTTTAGGTTATTATGTTATGAATTCTAAATAGGGAATGGCTTACCTTTAGCCAGTGAGTAGTCCACTCAGTTCATAACATAAGCGTATTTCGAATACGTAGGACAGGACCTGTAGTAGTGGTTTCTAAAAGTACTATATGATAGAAACCTAGACTACTACTACTACAGCGTGGACTAGTACTCTACGACTTGAGTATGAGTTGGTGGTTTGGCGAAACTGGAAGCATATACTTTGATTTGCTATAGTTGAGGTTCTATCGTAGGGCTGATATACTTGCATGTTGGGTATGTGTGACTAGTTAGTTAAGACAGACTTATACATGATAGTTTCTGCACTATATCGCCCCTTGTGGTTGTCTGAATGGTCTAAAGTGTCTAGGGCCTTGGGAAACATGACTTGGATGTTTGCTTTAGGGTAGCTCCCTTGGAAAGCGGAAATACTCCAGGAAGTCGTGGATCATTGGACTAAAAGCCTAAGGATGGTAGATGTCATTTAGAGGGGTGTTAGTACATTTCTTCCTCTCTAAATGTATGGCGATGTGTAGAGGGGTATTTTAGTCATTTCACCTGTAGGTCGGAGACTTTGCTAATGCAACATTATCCTTGGGATCAATATTTCCTTATGGTGATATTAAAAAATATTTAAAATGCAAAATACAGCTATTTATATAGTAGGGGTATTTTGGTCATTTTAGCAGCCAAGGCGATGTGTCTTTTTGGTCCTCGGAATAGCCCGTAAGTCCTAACTACTTTTGGGTTGAGAAATTGGTCTCAGTTGAAGAGGATTTTATTTTATTTGATTTTATTTAATTTTATTCAGAAAGTCTAATTTATTATTGGACTGGAATAAAATAAAAAATAAATAAAATAGGAGTTGAGAGAAAATTAATTATCTAGTTTATTTGGTTAATTAATTATTCAGGGCCTAGGTCCAGTATGAAAATTAAGAAATTAACCTGGGCTTAAACTAGGGGAAATAATTAATGTTTAATTATTTATTGGATTATTTATATAGGCCCAAGAAATAAATAATTAAAGATTAATTATTATGGTTCATTTGAGCTCATTAATTATTTATTGGGTTGTTGATATAAGCCCAGGAAATAAATAATTAATATTTATTATTTTGGGCCTTTTGGGTCCAAGGAATATAATAAATATTTTTCTGGCCCAATAGCTTGGACCTTAGTGTTTTTCCAAATACGGTTAAGAGGAGTTTAGGGTTAGGCCAAACTGATTCTCAGGATAACATCGGGGTGTTTTGAAATCCCGGGGATATGTTTATCAGATAATGAGAGACCTGTTTTGGCTAACTAATAAAACTAGTCTCTGGTAGAAAATAAACCCTAATTTCCCTAACACTACACAAGACTCACGTCTCTCTCTCTCTCTGTCTCACGCCACTCCCTCTTCTTGGTTTTCTCCTTGGAGTTTACTAATCAATAGTGAGTGAACCAAGGAGATTTGAGACCATTCTTCTTCTCTGTTGTGTTCACCGACTAGAGGTTAGGTAGAGGAATATCCTGAGAGCTGGAAAGCTAGGCGTTCATGCAAACAAGACGGAGTAGAAGGCTAGCAGGTGTTCAACCGGAAGCTTCTTCAAGTGGACAAAGCGGGGCGATTCCAGTCGTTCAATCCGCTCCTACTCAACCTAGAAGGGTTAAGGAGCGCAAATGTATGATCTTCACGCTTCCGTATGGCCTTTATGGCACGCGGTTATTTTTTCTCCAATTTTTTTCACGTACAGTGCATGCTCCCCTGTTTTCTTCTTCCCTCAAAGCCACCTCCAGAAAATGAACTCAACTTAGAGAGGCAACATTACTACTTAGTCAGGCCAGTCCAAGTTAGCAAGTTAGTCCAAGTGGACTTTACTTTTCTGGGTTGGACAACTGGTATGTTGGGTGTAGAGATGGAGGAGTATCTCATTATAATGGGAAGATCCCCCACTGCCCATTGTTGAAAGGTTACATTTCGACACTATCATAGTAGTAACCATGATATGAATTATGATACTATTGTTTGAATCATTGCTAATCCCTACTTAATGAATTTATGAATATGATGAGATGATAATTTATTGAGAATTGTTTTGGATTTGATGAGCAAGGTTCCTTTGAATAATTGTTATTGATGAAATTGACTTGTAAACATGAGTTTGCAGTTTTGATAAATCTGCATGCACGAAATGTTTATATATGACATTCGCACACGCGAGACTTACTGAGATGCTAATCTCACACCATTTTATATCATGATTTTAGGGGAGGGCTTTTACTGAATAGGTTGAAGAAATAAGAGATGATCTTCAGTTTATTTTATTTTGATTTGTATTGTTTTCAAGAGACAATCGTTAGTTTTCAATTCTTAGACTTGTATAAGTTTTATCTTTGGTTGTAATCAGATTACCGCATTATTTTATTTAGATGTTTTCCTTTTGTACCTCGTTATAAAAACCCTTAGTCCTTTGGACAAGGCAACATCCTGCCCTATTTGGGTACGTAGGTATTGGGATGTTACAATAAGAGTGAGAATGAACTGGAAAGACTTGGGGATGAGGGAGAGATTGGAGAGCTCGGGGGTGAGGATGGCGAGGAAATGATTGAGGTTGATGGTGAGGAGAAGGATAGAGTTAACACACCTACGACCCCGTCTATAAAAGTGGAAATCCTAACACTTCTGGGAAGTGAATCATATGAGCCAGAATCTGAGAGGCCTAAGAGTGCACTTATGTTAGCTATGGAGAAGCTTAGGGATATGGAGTTAAGGGCCAAGCTAAGAGGTAGGTAAGTTGCTGGGTATATTTTGGGTCGGCCTAAGAAGAAGCCTCGATCATTTGGTTTCGCATATGATTGTGAGGTAGATCATCCCAATAGCAGCATAGGTTGGCTAGTGGAGCTTCCTTCCAAGACCTCTGAGGATTCTAGCAACTTTAGTGATGCGTAGATTTTATAGGAACTTTAATGCTTATTCTTCTATTTTTATGAAGAGATGTTTGCTTATTTGATTTAGGAATGATCAGTTGTTTCTGAATTTTGATTAGCAAGAAAAAAAGGAGTACCAAGTAGGATACTCCCTTATTTTGTATTAAGTTGGATTTAGTTAACAAAAGCATGATTTTATTGATTTATTTATTCTACTTAGAGTATTATTTGAAAAATCTACTTTTCAATAAGTTGCACACTATTTTAAATTTATAAGTTACTTAATTGCATGTCATGGACTTTTTCCCTGATAAACCTTATGATGGGTACAATATGGTAGTAGATGGCAGAGAGATGGGGGTAGGGTTGTGCAAGGGTGTGATATCATAGTTGGGAAGGAGATATTGAAGGTGGATCTCATAATCCTACCTATCAATGATTACAATCTTATTTTAGGTATAGATTGGTTAGTGAAACATGGAGCAAGGGTGGATTGCAAACTAAAGACGATGCAGTTCGTTAGACCAGGATGTGATGTATTAGAGTTTAATGGGAAGAAGGTAAAAGAGTTGAAATTCTTGATAGTAGGAACAAAGGCGTTAAAGATGCTGAAGAAGGGCTGTGTAGGATACTTGGCCTATTTAAACAATAAGCCAAAGGATCAATGCACGTTGGAAAGCACTAAGGTGGTGAAGGACTTTGCAGATGTATTCCCAGCTGAACTCACTTCTCTTCCACCTTCGCGGGAAGTTGAGTTCACCATAGATTTAATTCCTGGAGTTGAGCCAATATCAAAGACTTCCTATCAGATGGCGCTCTGCAGAATTGAAAGAATTGAGTGAGTAGTTAGAGGAGCTAGTACAAAAGGATATATAAGACTGAGTACTTCACCTTGGGGAGCCCCAGTGTTATTTGTAAAGAAGAAGGATGGAATGTTGAGGTTGTGTATAGACTATAGAAGGTTGAATAACCTAATGATTAAGAACAAGTACCCCTTGCCTTTAATTGATGAGTTGCTCGATCAGTTGCAAAGTTCTTATTACTTTTCCAAGTTGGATCTTTGCTAAGGTTATTATCAAGTGCGGATTAAGGATGAGGACATACCCAAAACGACCTTTAACACTAGGTATGGGCACTACAAGTTTGCGGTAATGCCGTTTGGAGTAACTAATGCTCTTGCGGATCTTATGCATAGAGTTTTTCAACCATACCTGGATAAGTTAGTAGTGGTGTTTATAGATGATATTTTGCTCTACTCTAAAAGTCCTGAGGAGCATGCCGAGCATTTGGAGGCAGTGCTGGAGAAGTTGAGAGAGCACAAACTCTTTCCTAAGTTTAGAAAATGTGAGTTCTAGCTAAATTTAGTAGCATTTCTTGGACATGTGATATCTAAAGATGGAATTAAGGTAGATCTGGCAAAGTTCAAAGATGTTTCAAATTGGAAACAACCGGAAAATGTAATTGAAATTTAGAGTTTTCTTGGATTGGCTGAATACTACCATTGATTTATCAAAAACTTCTCTACACTAGCTACACTGATGACCTGATTGCTAAGGAAGAAAGTGCCATACATCTAGAACGAGAAGTGCGAAAAGAGTTTCCAAGAGCTTAAGAGAAGATTGATGTCTACACCGGTATTGAGTCTACCTGAGGAAGGTAAACCATATTTATTATACACGGATGCCTCAAAGGAAAGACTAGGGGCATGTTGATGCAAGATAGAAAATTTATTGCCTATGCCTCGAGGAAGCTGAAGCCACGTGAAGTTAACTACACGACGCACGACTTGGAATTGGTTGCGATAGTGTTTACCCTAAAAAAGTGGTGACACTACTTATATGGAGTGGAGTATGAAGTCTTTACGGATCATAAGAGTTTGAAGTATATCTTCATGCAAAAGAACTTAAATTTAAGATAGCGTAGGTAGATGTAGTTTTTGGAATAATATAAGTGTCCAATTAATTACCATCTGGGGAAAGCTAAAATGATAGCTGATGCACTGAGTCAGAAGGTGAGAATGGCTAGTATGAGGATGCAAGAAGGTCAAATAGTGCAAGAACTCTTGGAGCGAAAGGCAAAAGTAGACGAAGATCAGCTTGTGCAACTAATAACTGGAACCTGAGCTGAGGCAAGAGATTAGTGATGTGCAGCGAAGCAACCAAGAATTTCAGACTTTTAAAGAAAAGGAAGTCAAAAGAGGGAATAAAGAGTTCCAGACTGATGAAGCAGGAGTATTATATTTCCGGGAATGGATTTGTGTACCAGATGACCGAGTATTGAGGAAGAAGATAATGGACGAGACTCACAAGAGAAAGTATACTATTCATCCTGGAGAAGTGAAAATGTACCAAGACTTAAACAAGGCCTACTAATGGCCGAGAATGAAGAGGGATGTGGCACAATATGTCTCTACTTGACTTGTCAGAAAGTAAAGGTGGAACCTAAGAAAGCAGTTGAATTACTACAACCGTTGCCTATTCCTGAGAAGAAGTGGCAAAAGGTGATGATAGATTTTGTTACTAGACTACCTATGTTGAAGACTTTGAAGGATGTCGTTTACATTGCGGTTGATTGATTGACCAAGACTGCACATTTCTTTCTGGTAAACATTAAGGACTCTATGGAGAAGCTAGCTAAGACTTATATTCGGGAAGTTGTTAGGTTGCATGGCGTACCATCGAGTATTTTGTCTGACAGGGATCCCAGATTCATTTTGAGATTTTAGACCAAGTTTCAGGAGTCAATGGGAAAAACTCTGGAACTCAGTACTTCTACTCATCTACAAATTGATGGACAGTCTGAAAGAGTTAGACAAATATTGGAGGATATGCTTAGAGCCTGTGTAGTAGACTTTGGAGACAAGTGGTTGGATTGCATACCTTATGCTGAGTTGGCATACAACAACAGTCATCAAGCGTCAATTGGAATGGCACCCTACGAAGCATTTTACAAACGAAAATGTGAAGTACTGTTGTACTGGGTTTGGACAGGGGATGGACAAATAAGCCAGTCTAGTGAAGTGAATATTGAGGAAATGGCAGATAAAATAAAGATGACAAGAGAAAGACTGAAAGCAGCGCATAGCCGATAGAAAAGTTATGTAGACAACAGAAGAAGAGAATTAGAGTTTCAAGTGGAAGATCAGACCTTCCTGAAAATAATGCCAAGTAAAGGGATTCTGAAACATCCAAAAGGAGGGAAGTTGAGTCCTAGGTACTTAGGACCCTTCCCAGTGATCGAAAAGATTGGCCTTGTAGCATACCGGTTGGAGCTGCCAGAAGAGTTAGCGGAGATTCATGATGTTTTCCATGTGTCCCAGTTGAAAAATTACAACCCTAATCCGGATCATGTTTTGAATGAGGAGCCACTAAGGTTTTGGAACGAAGTGTCAAGCTGTTAAGGAATAAGCAAAACCTATGGAGAAGATTTTATGGGATCATTATAGTACTTAGGATGCGACGTGAGAAACTAAAGATTGGGTAAAAAGGAGATATCCAGATTTGCTTTGAAGGTATAATGCCCTGAATTTCGGGACGAAATTCTCTTAATGGGGAGATGATATAATACCCCGATTTAAACCACCATTAATTCATAGGGAAAGTCATGCATAGCATAACATCTTATATTGTATTTGATAATTTTGAACTCTTTTATGAAGTATATGTGATTTATGTATTTGATATTTCATGGATTTATTTATTTAAATTAAGTTGTGTTAAATGAGATGGTAGAGCTTTTGTTCTTATGAAGTAGAATTTAATAGAAGAATAATGAAGTGAGTTGAATAGGAGTTAAAGGAATTTATTTGAAGAATATTTAAATAATAGTTGTTGTGGTCTAGTGGTTAAGACTTGGTGTTTATTCCTTGGTGACTTGAGTTCAAATCCCAACTCTTGGAAAACTTTTCTTTCGTTTCCTTAATTTATTTCTTTTTCCCCTATTTTTTCCTCCTTATGGCTGAAATTCCTAGGGTCAGCTCCCACCTTAGTTTCCCACTTCCTAAAATATAGAAATCTGATTATTTTGGGGTTTTTGATAAAAGGAATTAAAGCAAAATAAATTCCTATTATTTTCTAGTTATTATATTACCTTAATATTTTAGGGATTTTAAATATTTCAAAATCTGAAATATTTAAAGCAATTATCTAAAGGATTTATTTAGGAAATAAAATATAGAAACATTTATCCTGGAAGTTATATTTTAGCTGTTATTTTTAATAGGAGAAAAGTCTCCCCAAAGTAATTTCATTTAAAGAATTTTGATTTGAAATAAAGAGATAGTGATGAATTTTTAATTTAAATAAACATCTCCTGGAATTATGTTATTTTCGAAATTAGAGGTTAGGATAAAAGAAATTTTAGCTTTATCATATAAAAACCAGATTTTATCTCTACATATAAATATCCCTTAATTACCTACTTTTGCTTAGAATAAATTAGAGTATTAATTAAATTATTTCTTGCTTTAATATCCTATTTTTCTTAAAATTTCTGGAAAATTAAAAGCCCTAGCCGCCACTATCATAGCTAATTTATCTCAAGTAGAACTCTTCAATCTTAGGACAATTCTATCCAAGATAACCTACAACCAATCAAGATTTATTTTAGCAAAACAACACCAGAAATTCCTCTATTCTCTTCTCCATATTTCGGCCAACACACACACACACACACACACACATGAAAATCATCA
Organism: Voacanga thouarsii; assembly: GCA_026120185.1. Classification (NCBI taxonomy): domain Eukaryota; kingdom Viridiplantae; phylum Streptophyta; class Magnoliopsida; order Gentianales; family Apocynaceae; genus Voacanga; species Voacanga thouarsii. The sequence goes on from JANUWF010001942.1 coordinate 3,539,312, forward strand.
GCCCTAGTTGCTCTCAAATTCTGCTCTTGTTTTAGCCAAAAATAACAACACAAAAGACCTCATTTTTTCACAATAAACTTCTTAAATTTGTGCTCCTTCAAATGTTTTTCATTAATCCACACACAAAATCAAACCGAAAAAAACCATAAAATTAATATACTCATAAAACACACTATAACTCTGAAGATATAGAATTAAGTAAAATAAATCCATATCATTGAAGTATGGCAATGGCAAAATAAAAAAGAGTGTGGAAGTTCCACCGTTAAAAATAAATAAATAAATAAATAAATAAATAAATAAATAAATAAATAAATAAATAAATAAATAATACCACTCAGATAAACCACATGTGTCATTAGCATGGGTGTCACCATCGTCATCTGAGCTTGAGTAAGAGTCTATGTTCTCTGGTAATTGTAACTCGAAATGTTAAAAGAGTAGACGGTGTATCTCTATTAGTTTCTAATCTTTGATCATTCTTCTTCATTTTCTTATCAAAATCAGTTAGCACCTTATCCAGTTCAACTACACTAACTATCCTACAGGATTCTCCACTCGAAAGCTCATCGTGATAGTAACCACTTTATGTATAATTTTTGTCTTATACAAGAAACTCAACGCTCTTACCATATCTTGACCGTTTCCAAAATTACTAGCAACCTACACAAATAAGAGTCTCTTATCCTGTATATCTTCGACACTAGTAAACCTTAAATGTGAAGCTTGTGATAGTAATTCATTAAATTGATATTGAAATATGTTTTTTTTTTTGTTAAAACAATTGCAAGAGAAATATTTTGTATATAGCTAAATTCACACTTCAAGCATACCCAAGTGTGTCAGGCTCTAAAATCTACCAATTAGCCTTTCTTGACCCCAAGTTGCTGGTGCTCATGATAGTGCCTCCAGACCTTGAAGTGACTAAATTCGTCTCCTAATTTCTAATATTGCAAGTAGTACTATAAGTCACAACCAATAATTTAATATAAAGTAATGCATCTAACAAACTGTATATAGGATATGAAAAGTTTGTTACTATCCTAGTCCCGTGCTATGAAAATGATATAGATCTACCCGTATGATGTGATTGACTCAATCTTTCAAGCATGCTATTTTGGACTTCTTTTGCTTTCTTGGACTATTTCTTAGCACCTTTAGATTCCCAATATTGCATGAGCTGCCCATACATTATCTCCAACATCCAAGATGATCTCTTCGCTTTATTGCAAATTGTAAACAAAGCATCTATTATCTATTTTGCACATCTAGATTTTTGTATTCCCCTAATGAGGTCATCATGCTTTGGATCCAACCTAATTTACCTCTATGATTATTTAGGATTAAAAAAACCAGAATACATTAGTTGTATGATGCAACACAATTATAAATGGAAAGCAAATACAAATGTAATTGATAGTTTACTATGAGTTACTTATACTAAACTCTATAAATTGTAAATCTAACACTTCAGGTAGAACATCTCTTATAGAATGATAAGGACCATGAAACCTTTGTTTGAGAATGGATGACATGGCACATGCACTTTGGCTTAAGACTGGTGAATCTATAATACATCAACTTGAAAATCAATACAGAAACAAATATTAGTGTTCAAATATAAAGTAAATTATTTTATATGAAGTTTGCTTACATATCGGCATATTATTTGATGCACCTCCAAAAGCAAAAGCTTATGATTTAGAACACTTTGAAAAAATGATTTAGACAACTAACTTTACCTCCAACAAGAAGCTTAGATTATCTAAAACCTAAGACCCAAATTAGCAAGCTAATTGATCTATCCAAAAAGGATTTATAGACTGAATACACAGGGAAGGACTAGGCCCTAAGAATGGTCTTGATGTTCATGGGATTTGCCCAAGAGGAATCACCTCTCAAAAGCTCTCAAAGGAGACATTTTCATTTCTATCAATATTCAAAGTTGAGTTCTTTTTTTTTTTTTTTTTTTACAAGAGCTATAATGTCATATATATAGTCATCTAAACCTAGCTAAGGTGAGATAAAATTCCAACCATTCAAGTGTTTAAAAGGTCAAAAAAATCTCTATTACTAAAACAAAAGTCATGGGAAATGGAATTAATTAAAAAACAAAGCTAACAAGTTGAAAATTCAAAGGCCCGATGTAGGCCGATGCCGGTTGGGCTAGTTCAGCCGATGCCAGCTTCTTACTGTTCGAAGAAGCCTTTTTCTATAATTGGGCTGGCGCTGGTGGGGCTATTGCCCCGGTTCCCTTCTGCCTTCCTACGCGAATCTTTGATCTTCAGCCTTCTCTCGAGCGCACGTGATCTTCCACACAAATTGTTGGTCAAACTTTAGTCTTCTTGGCCCTTCTCTAATCCTCCATTACTTGACAACCTACTTGGGCCTTAGCTTGAAATCTTGAAGATCTTCCAATCTTCTTTTTAGCACTCACTTCTTGAGAATCTTCATAACCATAGGCTTGGTGGATTGTGCTGCTTAAATCCTCCATTGGAAACCTTCATAATTTAACTGTTTCCTTGGTATAATGGAATATGGTTTGAATCTCATTCCCCCTTCTTTAGCTTTGTCATGATACTTAGGTGGATTCCCATCACATAGTATGGAGAAAAAAAATGTGGGGAGAGATAAAAAAAATTACAACTTAGTCATCTAACTCATCTCATGTTCTGTACACATTGACATCCTCATCAATCTTATACTATGCATCCTGGTTAGATTCATCATCCTCTTCTTGTCCACTCGAATCATATTTCTCAATTTCTAATATTTGTTTTTCTAAGTAAACCATCTTAGTAACGCCGAATTTATCTGTCAGTGGGCTAACATCCTTAAACACATCAATTGTAGTAATGGCTTTCATTTCATCTATATCCTCTAAGTAAGCTTTGTAAACTATTATGTGTAAAAATGTCATTTTTTATAATCATTTTTTTAATCTTTTGTGTTATTATGAATAGTTTCTACTCATTTTGTGTTCTTTTATGTTTATAGGCCGCTTTGGTGAAAAATGAGTGAAACAAAAGTTTTAAAAAAGTGTATTTTTACGCAAGGATAATTGTTAGATAATTTAGGAGGCCTTGGAATGTGATTTAAATAAGTTTGAAAGGTGTTTTAGTGCATTTGCATGGGATGATGTACGACAATGTATCAAATCATGGTGAACAAAGAAAAAATAGAGTTCTTGGAGCCTTACATATAGCATGTGGCATGACCATGCCTTATGCCATTGTAAATAGAGAAAATTTTACACTCCCAGAAGTTCTGCACGGCTTGCTGCAGGCATGCCCCTGCAACAAGCCATGCAAGAGGAAACTTTGGAAGCCTACAAACTGCACTACAGGATCCAATGCTACTCTCTTACAAATTGCACGACCAAAGGTATGGCTTTGCAGGTGCCAATACAAGAAGCCTGAATTTTTCCATAGAAGGTTGCACGGCTAAGAGCACGGTCATGCAACATGCTATGCTAGTGTCCAAAAAAGTTAGGAAACTCCTAAATTCAATCCAAAGGCAATTTGTAACACCTAAATCAATTTTAGGACAGTTTAGGAGCTTTATGAAATGTTTTTGAATGGACTAATTCAGTATCTAACATAAGGAATCAATCCTATTCATATGTACACATCTTTATTTGGAGAACAACACCAAGAGAGGCTTAAGAGAGAAGGAAGAACTTTAGAAAAAAGAAAAACTAGACATTGTGGGCGAGCTGTGCTTATTTTTAAAATTTCTTTTGTTTCTTTCTTATTTCAATTTGTTATGTTCTTTTGTTTTATTTACCTTCAAGACAACGAGATTCTATCTTATTCTTAGGTTATGCTTTTATTGTTGAATTTTGAGATTGTTGAACAAAGATTCTAGCTTTGATGTTTTATGATTGTCTTTGAATATTTGTATAATTCTAGAATTCTTCTATATCAATTGTGTTGATTTGTTAGGGCCCAACATAGTTGAAAGGGCATGATTGAATAGCTAAATTAATTGATCTTTTGATTGATTTTCTAAATAGTATATATTGATTTAGTTAAGTTACATCTCATGGTTTAGTTAAGTTAATAGGGAATTGTATAATTCAAGGTACATATAGTTGAAGCTCATTGCTATGTGTTGTTTGATATCAGTGATACCTTAACATGCTTATCAAATTGGTTTTTAGTCTAAAACACGATTAATCTAATTGTCGCTCAATTGTTAGTTAACTATGTTGGCTTTGGTTAAGAATTGAATTACACTCAGCAGAATTAGTATAATTTGGCAAGGAGAGGGATTTGTGGTGCTCAGCAAAATCCTAAAACTTACTCGTCGTTAATCTAATCTATGACAAGTTTCTTAATTTGATCTGAAAATGTGTTCTTAAGACAAGTTGATTTTCTAAGTTGTTTTAGGTTTTTATTTACTTCTTATTTCTTATAACTTTCCTAATTCTTCTAGAAGTACGTTTAATTAGTTTCGTAATTGTTAGGTTTAATTAGTTTCCTAATTATTTTTTCCCATTTATTTGTATATAAGACATCATTAGAATTTATTAGATTAATTGTTAACAAAAAGATTTTATAAGAGTGAAGAAGGTAGTTTTTCTTACAGAGTATACTTCTCTTATTTGTTAACCCTATTGCTACTATGCTATAAATTTAGTGGGTAGGATTTTTAAATTTGTCAGTGTATGATGACGGCATTTAAATGAACCACATTTGTACGTCTAGAACTCCCACAACAATTTTTGGTGTCGTTACCGAGGATCAATAGCAATCAATAGCAATTTTATCTTCTTCTTTGAATGATTCTTGTGATAATTGATCTTTATTAATTCTCTTGGTACCGAAAATTTTATTTTTACTTTTTTACTTTTGTTTTTATTTGTTTTGTAGGTTGCTTATCTTGTGTACGTTTCTTAGAAGTGGTAAGAAATTGACTAAATGATACAACAATACCAAGGCAAAAAAAAAAAAAAGTTGAATCCAAAAGAAACTAAAATTTGTAAGGAAATTGTTCTATTGGAGGGTACTTCTTACCCAAATCTGAATTTTTTGGAATTGGTGAACAAAAAGATGAACTATTTGGTGAACTCTTTCATACTCTTGATTCAACAGTGGAGCATAATCTCTCTGTGAAAGAACTTGCTTCTCCTACCCTCAAAGATCACCCTTTATGCATTATTTTTTTAGAAGTTATTAATGCATTTAAATTGCATCTAGATTTAATTCAATTATTGCCATATTTCTATCGGTTACTGGGGGAATATCTATAAAGGCACTTAACAGAATTTCATGTTGTATACTCTGATATAAAACCAGAGGTTATTCAAGATGAGTTCATTAAATTGCGTACATTCCCATTTAGTTTGCATGGACATACTAAAAATTAGTTGTATGATTTGCTTACAAGTTCTTTCAATAATTAGCTAATGACGCAAAGACTTTTTCTTGAAAAATATTTTTTGGCATGTGTTGTGAAGGCTAAATTGGAGTTGTGGTGGCAGATGTTGGAATTTAAAAGCTTTAGAATCAGTAAAAGTAAAATGGAGTATATGAAATGCAAGTTTAGTAGTAGCAAAAATATAGATCAAAGTGTACTTTGGATGATAGAGATATACCGATATATAACTGCTTTCGATATCTAGGATCTATTATTTAGAAAGATAGAGATCTTGATGGCAATGTGGCATACTGAGGTAAGACAGGTTGGTTGAAACAGAGTAGTACAATTGGTATTCTGCTTAACTGTAATATGCCTTTGAGTCTAAAGGGAAAGTTCTATAGAACAGCTATAAAACTTGCTTTACCATATGGTGTAGAATGTTGGGTAGTTAAATGGTGTCATATGTACAAAATGAAGGTAGCTGAAATGTATATGTTACGGTAGATGTGCGGGCATACTAGAAAGGATAGAATAAGGAATGAGATAATTTGAGAAAAAAATGGGAGTTGCATCCATTAAGGACAAGATAAGAGAAAATCACTTATGTTAATTTAGGCATATACGCAGAAGTCCGAGGGATGCTTTTGTTAGGACAATTAAGGGATGGAGCCAGAATGGATTAGATAGAGGTAGAGACGAGCCTAGGACGATATGGATGGAATTGATTAAAAGAGATATGTCTCTGTTAGATTTGGATGAGTGTCTAGCAAAGGATAGAAAGAAGTGGAGGGCGAGGATTCATGTGAATGACCACATATAGTCTTATATTGGTTCATGTAGCCAACCCTAAGTTTTTTAGGACTAAAGCTTAGTATTGTTGTTTGTTGTTATTGTAGAGCTTCATCAATTAGGAAAGAAATATATAGAATTATGCAATTCAATAGGGAGTTTTTATATGATTATTGAGAAAGATTCAAAAGACTATATACCAATTGTTTACATCATCAAATCAATGACCAATAGCTTGTTCAATATTTCTTTGAAGATTTGCTTCCACATGATAGTCGATGATTGATGTGGCTATGGTAATGCCTTTGTAGACAAAACCCTATATGCTACTAGGTCTTTAATTTCTAATATAACTACTAACACACAATATTTTGGCACAAATTATTTAGAGGAAAAGGTTGACAAACTTATAAATTTGAGAAAAAAAAAATCTTTTGGAAACCAACTCACAAATTAGGTTATATCATGTTTGTAATTCTTGTGATCATCCTAGTGATTTTTGTCATAATTTTGATATTAATGAACATGCTAATGCTTTAAGTTATTCTAAGAAGCCCCCTAGAAGATACAATGCCTATTCCAACACTTAGAATAAGGGATTGAGAGATCACCCAAATTTTATGTGGGAAAACAAAGGGGTGGGGCAATATGATACTGGTAATCGTTCCATGAATGACATTTTTTTTTACAAATTCATCTCAAGGCTAAAGCTAATGAAATAGGTAGGAGCCCTGCATTCTACAGAAAACAGAAACCAAAAATAAGAAAAACGCATAAACTACACAACAAAAGAATTATTTTTCTTTTACCTCTGCATGTCCTTGATTTGTTTGGCTGTGAAGAAGACGATTGAACAATAGGTATGGCTTCTTCACTCATTGATGCTTTCGGTTGATGACCCGCTAATCTCCTACTCCTCTGTGGCATGAACGCCGAAGCCTTTTGCTTCTCAGAATATTCCACCACCTAATCTCTTGTTGGTGAAACAAATAGGTGAGGAAAAACTTGTCTCAGAAATCATTCTTAATTATTTGCTATTGATTAGCAAAATCAAGAAACTAAAAGAGAATAGAAAAGAACGAGAGAGAAGAGAGAAAAGAGGTAAAGCTTCTGTTTTTTTCTCCTTCATGTGTATTCTCTGATAGGAAAAAACATGCTACTAACTCTACCGATAACCAAGACATCGGGGTTTTGATATTTCAAAACACTTGGAGGTTATTAACAGAAGAGGTTTGGCTTAGCCTAAACTCATATGTTCCGAGAGTTAAAAAAAAAAAAATCCCTTTTCGTTCAGGCTATTGGACCATTAATAATTTATTATTTTTCTTGGACCCAATGAGCCCAAAATAATAACCATTAATTAATTATTTTTTGGGCCTATTAAAATAATTCAATAAATAATGAATGAGCCTAAATGAACTAAAATAATTATTTAAACCTTTTTATCTAGTTTAGGGCTAGATTAATTTTTCTGATTATTCAATCTGGGTTTAGGCACTGAATAATTAATTAACCTAATAAAGTAGATAATAAATTTAATTTCTCTCATTCTTTTATTTTATTTCAATCCAAAAATAAATTAGACTTCCCGAATTAAATAAAATTCTTTTAATTGAGACCATTTCCTTAACCTAAAATTAATAAGGACTTACGGGTTATCTCGAGGACCAAAAAGACACATCGCCTTTGCTACTAAAATACCATTGCTATATAAATAGCTATATTTTATAATTTAAATATTTTCTAATATTACCGTAAGGAAATATTGACCACAAAGACAATGCTGCGTTAGCTATGTCTTCGACGTACAGGTGAAATGACTAAAATACATCTCTACACACCGTCGTGCATTTAGAGATGAAAGAGTGTACTAACACCTCTCTAAAAGATATCTATCGTCCTTAGGCTTCTAATCCAATGATCCATGATTTCTTATAATATTTTTGCTTTCCAAGAGAGCTATCCTAACGCAAATATCCAAGTCATATTTCCTAGAGCCCTGGATAATTAGATAATTCGGATAACCACATGTGGCAATATAGTGTAGAGACTATCTTATACAAGTTCATCTTAACTAACTAGTTATATATACCCAACATACAAGTGTATTGTTCATTCATTCTGAAGAACCCCAACTATAGTATGCCAAAGCATACGCTTCCAGCTTCATTAGACCACTAACTTATACCTAAGTTGTAGAGTGCAAGTCTACGCTATAGCAATAGTAGTCTAAGTTTCTACCATGTAGTACTTTTACAAACCACTACTACAAGCCCAATTCTACGGATTCAAAATAGACTAGTGTTATGAAATGAGAAGACTACTCATTGGAATTTATAACACAATAACCTTACCATGGTCCATACCTTACTGTGAAAGACCTCTATTAATATGAACCATTTACTTAAACATAATGGGTCTTTTTCAATGAAAATTGTACACAAAAATAAAAAAGATTTCACAAATAATTTTTGAAAAAAATTCTTTTATTAATACAAATCAAAATTACATCAGAAACTTAGTCTAAGAGGGCATATATCCCAACAATCTCCTACTTGGACTCTAAGACTAAGTGAGTCCATAGGTGCCCACCCCTATGGCAACTAAATGTAACACCCCTACTAAAAATAACAGTGAAAGCATATCAATATCAGGTGTTGCCCCGCCTAATTTCCTAGACAAGAGGTCTTTATAACGAAAACAAGAGAGTATACAAGGTCCAGATCCATACAACCACCCATACTGATGGTCACATACACACATAACAGAAAATCTCATACGTGAAAATTTTTAGTTTCACATCAGTAATAAGGCACAGTATCAAAAGGAAAATGTTCAGACCTAAACTGCTATCACTGTGGTATCATCCTTCTATCCGTAGGTCTGCTTAATTTCAGATCCTACAAAAGGGTAAGATAAAATACACGTGTGAGTAAAAAATCACCCAGTGAGTCCCATGTGTGCTAGTACTTTATGAAAGAACACAGTACATAAAACCCTTGTGGGGAAAATATTTCATTTTTCATAAGTTTTCCAACTAAAAACAATTCCAAAAGTCTTTAAAGAAGAGTTTATTCAAAACTTAATCATTTTTGAAAAATGGTGTTTCAGTTTCAAAACATTGCCCTGATTTTCTAATCATAGGCACTTTTTCAACAGAAGGTCAGCCAGCATGCAAAGCTCACAAGGCTTCGCCTTCAACATCACAGTCTTATTGTACTAATAACACAAGCCTATAGTACTCAATTGTGCATTTTTGGAAGGGTAAGTGTAAACAAGCACAATACTGAGTAATTCAGAATATTTTTCTTACCACGGTAAGCCCAAGGATCCCAATATCAACCTTACTCACCACAAGTTGGGGATCCTAATACCAACTTTACTCACCATTATCAATGCCAACCTTACTCACCGTTATCAATACCAACCTTACTCACCATTATCAATGCCAATGTTACTCATCGTACAACTCATCTCAATGTCTGTCACCCCGTTTGGAGTAAGACAATCCCTAGAACTAGGCCAGGTTACTAGGGCCGTCTAACTCTAACGTAGGCTAGTACAAAGATCAAAGTCCTTGCTGAGTACTCAGCGTTACCAATACCAACCCTTGCTGATCAGGCCAGAGAGTTATCTAATCTCATAGGATTTTCAAAACAAACATTTTTGGGACAAAATAACATTTTTTAGAATTTGATCCCACTGACTCATAAGTCAATCATCATTCACATAGGCTCTGCAGGGCCAATCAATTCATTCTATAGGCACATCAGGCCAATAAAATAATTTTCAAGATCAAAATGTCGTTTTTCAAAAGTCAATCTCATTACGAGAGTTCATTTTCTAAAACCATGTCAAAATAGGGTAAAAAGTTCTTTTCATACATCAAAACAAGTTTTCAGGAGTATTCAGGTCATTTTTCCCATACTCAATCACAAAAGTCATTTTCAAGGGCTTTTTGGATCATTTTACCCATGCTCGATTTCAAAAGACTTTTTGAGGGTATTCAGATCATCTTACCCTTACCCAATTTGAAAAGTATTCACAAGAGTTCTAATAAGGATATTTCAGTTATTTACTGAATACCCGATTCCAAAGGTTTTCATAAAACATTCCAATAAGGACAATTGGCTCATTTTCCAAATACCCGATTTCAAAAGGAACTCATTCCAAGAAATTTATAATTCTAATCCCAAGAGAGGATTAAATCAATGTTTCCAAACACATTTTCATAAAATATTCCAATAAGGGCATTCCAGTCGATTTATGAATACCTAATTTCAAAGATTACCACTTTCCAAAAATTCTAAGTATTTAATAAAAAAAAAGGACTAAATTCACAAAATTCATGCTTTAATTATCCATTATGGTTTCCAAGCCAATCATGAAGTTCATTCAAGTCCAAAATGGCATAAAAAAAATCTTGCCCAGATAAACCTTAAACATATTTAGGGATTTCCAAAACGGTATAAAATGTAGCATTTTATGGAAAAACAAGGCACACTAGCTTTCAAGAGAGTTTTAGAAATCCAAGGGGCTCATCTCGTATCCTAATTAGCTCTTTTCCTTTTATGGCCGTTTAATCACCGTTTCTACCGTTTTGAAAATTTCGTTGGCCGTTTACCAATAAACCTACACCAAACATCATTTTCGGGTCAAATTGTGTTTGGCCGAAAAATAGCCGACGTGCCCGACAGGTAGTCGACGTCCAACCGATGTTTAGCCGACGGGGCTGACGGTTAGCAAATGAGGCCGATGGTTAGCCAATGGTTCAGGAAAACGTTCAACTTTCGTTCACGTTATTTTTTCGTCGTTTGTTCGATTCTTTCATTTTCATTTTTCCACATCCTTTCTCCCTTCATATACAAGGGATTCACTTCATAATTCAGATTCATTTTATCCAAAATCACACTATTTTTCATCCTTAAACTCATCCATTTTCGGACTAAATTTCTGAAATTTCACAACTTGACACATGATTTTGTTTCGCACATGACTTTCAATCCACTACTCCGATTTGGCTCTATGATATACCAAAAATGACCATAAGACTCTTAAATTTTACTCTCTACAAGCCCTTTTCAGATTTTTAGTTCCCATGACATGCTACAAGGCATAAATAGCCCCAATAGTTTTGGTTCAATTCCACTATCCAGGCTTTCCTTTGTTTTCCTCTAGCCTTTAACACCTAGGAACCATTATTTCATTCATTTCTCCTTTAAATCATCTTTAATTCTGTGATTTCCAAATTTCAATAGCTCACAAGAGTCATGCTTATTCAACACAAATTCACTTCTTCTAATCAAAAGCTAGTATAATTCATTTTTCCAACTAAATAACATCCATTTTTATTCCCCTTTGATCATCATCTTATCAACCAAAAGAAATCTTTCAAACTACCGTGCATATTCAGTTCTTCCTCACAAAAAACATTATCCATAAACCTCCTAGGCAACCGGCACACATAAGCATGCCCAAGGTTCACATACAAAGTTCACAAACCCTAGCTTTTGATCTAAAATCAAGACATGAAAATCATGTTTTCATGTTAAAACTCATACCAAAATAATCACCGTAATGAGGTCTAGACTTTAATTCTAGAAGCATAGACTTTTACCTTGTATATGGGATCTCTTGGCTTGATTTTGCTCCAAGAACACGAAGAACACACACACTTCTTTCTTTCTCTTTCCTTTTTCTTTTTCTCCCTATTTTTCTCTAGCTTTTCTTTCCTTTTCTTTCTCTCTTCTTTCTCTATTCCTTATGGACAAATTTCTTGCTAAAATTCAGCTCCTCAACCACCATTCTTGGTCAAATATTGGCCATTCATTTCTGAATTTCATTAATTGTATGGTGGATATGCTTAGGTGTGTTCTAATAAAATTTTTACACACCAACCACTTTTTTTTCCTCCACAAAAATTCTCTTCATTTCTTCTTACATGGCTGCTGAAATTCTTGGCCAATTTTCAGCCATTCATTCATCTTTTCATGGTCCAAACATTAGCCAATCACATTGCTTAAGACCTTAATCAAACGGGCCCACAAGTGATGTGTTCCAATTACAAAATTACACATCATTCTTCATTTATTTTGTAATTCTTTAATTTCATGCATTTTGCATGAACCCTTCATGCAACCTCTCATAAATTGACATATGTCCATGAGCTACTAATTACAAAATGCCACACATACCATTTTTAACCGCGATTTCATTTTTCCTTTAGAAATGACCAAAATCGAGTCCGAAACGAAAAAATATTTTATTCCACCATTCAACTTCAAAAATTCTACTAAATCCATTGGCAATACTTAAATTCTTCAATTCTTTTTCTATTTGGTTAAATTTGTGGTCAAAGTCACGGATGTAGTCAAAATGATGAAAATATCCCCGGTAACCCAGATAGCATAATTCACATCAAAACGTGCATTTCATTGCACATATCAATTTTTCTTCTCAGTGTACCCTCAAAATCTTATTTTATTAATAATAGTAGCCTTTCGAAGATTTACGGTACAGGTAGAATAAATCTAATAATTACATGCAGGTCCTGACAAAATATTATTACTCCAAAATATTCGTCTTATTACATCAATTAACTTTTGTTCTGGCCATCAATACAAATTCCCATTCTATTACAAGTAATAGCCAATCAAAGGTAAAAATGCGGGGTATTACATTCTCCCCTCACAAAAATTTCTTCCTCAAAATTGACCTGCACTTGGAATAATTTTGGATACTTTTTCAATATCTTTGTTTCCGTTTCCCAAGTTGCATCTTGCACCGTATGATGATTCCACAACACTTTTACAAGTGGAATTTTCTTATTCCGCAATTCCTTTTCAGCACACTCCAAGATCTTAATAGGCTTTTCCTCATATTTCAAGCTTGGAGTCATCTTCAAGAATACACAATCTCATTCTACAGATTCCAAATCTCTCTTACTTTGATTTGCATAACTTTTCAGTCTACTGTGAGCCACCTCCTTTTGCACTAACCTTTACAACTCTTCATCTTTATCTTGCTCTTCCTTCAATTATTTTAGGAAAGTAGGTTGAATAGAAATATTACTTAGCCTTATTTCTCCATCTACTGTAATTATCCCCAATTCTGGAATTTTTGTCATTTGAAGGGCTGACAAGTTTGCCTTCCTACTAAGGGCATCTGCCATTGTGCTTGCCTTTCTAGGATGATACTTAATTGGACACCGGAATTCTTTCAGAAATTCCATCCATCGTCGTTGTCTCATGGTCAAATCCTTTTGGGTAAAAATATACTTCAAACTTTTGTGGTCGGTGAAGATTTCAAACTCAGCCCCATACAAATAATGTCTCCATTTCTTAAGAGCAAACATAGTAGCTGCCAATTATAAGTCATGTGTAGGGTAATTCTCTTCAAGGGGTTTCAATTTCCTAGAGATATAAGCTATCACATTTCTTTCCTGCATCACTACTCCTCCCAATCCTTCCTTTGAGTTATTCGTATACACCTCATGAGGTTTGTCCATCATCGGCAATGCAAAAATAGGAGCAGAGCTTAACCTCTTCTTCAATTCTTGAAAACTGTTCCCACACTTCTCAGTCCAAATGTAAAGAACTTTCTTTTAGGTGAGTCGAGTCAAAGGTGAAGCTATCTTACAAAATCGTCAAAAAATCTCCGATAATATCCTGCTAATCCCATAAAACTTTATATTTTCGTTAGATTCTTAGGACGCTTCAAATTTGTCACTGCTTCAACTTTTTACAGGATCTACTGTAATCCTGTCTTTGGATATCACATGTCTAAAGAATTCTACTTCTTGTAGCAAAAGTTCACACTTACCAAACTTTACATACAATTTGACCTCTCTTAACTTCCCTAAGACCTTCTGAAGGTGTTGTTCACGCTCTTGAGGATTTTTGGAGTATACCAGAATGTTATCTATGAATATAACTACAAAATTATCTAAGTAAGGCCGAAATATTCAGTGAATCAAGTCCATGAAAATAGCAGGAGCATTAGTAACACCAAAGTGCATCACTATAAACTCAAAACGCATGTATCGGGTGTTTAATGCAGTTGTTGGTATGTCTTTTTCTCAAATCCGAACTTGGTGATATCCTTGCCTCAAGTCTAATTTCGAAAAACATCCTACTCCCTGCAACTAGTCAAACAGTTCATCAACCATGGGCAACAGATATTTATTCTTTAGCGTCACTGCATTCAACCCTCGATAATTTATACACATCCGTAATGACCCATCTTTCTTCTTAACAAACAACACAGGAACTCCCCATGGTGACGTACTTGGTCGAATGAACCCTTACTCTATTAATTCCTGTACTTATTTCTTAAGCTTTTGAAATTCAGTAGGTGTCATTTTATAAGGAGTTCTTGAAATTGATTCTGCCGATGGCACCAAATTAATAGAAACTTCCACTTCTTTCTCCGGTAGTAACTCCTTCAATTCTGTTGAAAAAACATCTAAATACTCATTTACAACAGGAACATCTTAGGGTTTCTTAATCTCTCTTGGCTTATTAATTACATAAGCCAAATATCTAGTACACCCTTTTCTAATCATCTTTCAGGCCTTGAGTCCTGATATAAAAGCATTACTTTTCCTTCCAGCCTCATCTACAAATTCCAATATAAGTTTCCTAGGTCAACAGAATCGTACTACTTTATGTCTACAATCGACTTGAGCATTATGTTGAGATAGTCAATCCATGCCCAAAATAGCATCATAATCCTCTATGAGCAGACTTATCAAATCTCCTCCCAAAATTTCATTCTCCACCAAAGTTTTACATTCCTTATGTACTTTCTTACTATTCATTCACTGTCGTATTGGGGTACTAACAATCACTTCATAATGAAGTTTCTTCCCCTTTTATCCCCATAGCATCAAGAAATGAATTAGCAACAAAGGAATACAGAGAATTGGAATTTACCAATATTTTAGCATCATGATTCAAAATAAGGAGCATACCTTCCACTATTATGGCATAATTATCCATCTTTTCCAATGCAACCACTTGAACATTCACTTGTGGTTTAGCAGGTCCAGGTCTAGAGATAGAAATTTATCCTAGGTTCTCCCCTTCTAGTCCTAACCTCTGCCCCTGATTATTTCTTTTCCGGTCGACTCCATCCTCCTATCCTTCGAGGGTGAGGGTAATTGGATCTCTTATGCCTTATCTTCCCAAAATTAGAGCACCTAAAAGAGGGTTGTCGTTTAGTCTAGCCTCCCCTCATCTGCCTCTTTCTTTTCTTTTGCCATCAGAGTCTTCAAGTCTTTTCTGACTCAAACCCTGAAGTCCACTTCAATTTCTCCTACTCATATTCTCATTTATTCCAGTATTCTCATTAACTCTAGTGATGGTCTCAATCAGCTATTGAATGGTACCAGCCATTTTCTGAAAGGTATGGAACATAGGATTGTCCAAAGTTACAAGGTGGGGACCTTCCACATGTGGTTCTTCCACCGTTAGCTTAGTGTTCTATCGAGTAGTTCGCGATGATTGTCCAAAAGTTCATTTAGGAGACATCTGTACAGTTTATATGATTTTGCTAGTAAAATGATATAACATAGCTCAAGAGCAGACATAAAAGTAGATATAGTGTACATGGCAGGATCATAACATATATTCATTCTCATCAAACACAAAGCCAGTACAAAATTTGTGTGTTGAGCACACAGTCATATACACTGGCCGAACTGCACATATCCTACTACATACTTCCACATCTCATCCTCTTGCTCATCATCATCATAATCTGAGATAAGAAGTCCTGAATCAGTAGAAACTGTATAAGACTTTGCTGCATCAACCTCCTCATCTCCACCCGCATCTGGGTGCAACCAAGCCAATAGTTCTGGGTCTATCTCTAAATCCTCCTCAGGCTCCTCAACCACAGGTACCTCCACCTCGGCTACCTCCTGATCCTCTCTCGCCTCTACAGTCTCCAAACCCGGCATCTCCTTCTCCAGTAATCCTGGTACATCCCCACCAAACACCTTCTCATCATCTCAGACAACACTGCACCGTTGGGGATGTTGTCCTCTTTATAATCACCTTGATGGTATTGTTTAATATCGCCATCAATCTTATTAGAATCACCACCTACCTTCTCTATCTGACTATGTGGCGATGATGTCCTCTCACGAGTAAGTTTCCTCTCCAGGATAAGGTCTCGTACAAACGGAGTAACAATAGATACTACCAAATCAAACGAGCTCCCAACAAGATGGGATGCATAACGGCAGTGAGGGTCAGGTCCTATCAATATAAAATGTCCTGGCACGCCTAGTCAATAATCTTCCCATTGTTGTTACACTCATCCATTGGGCGATTACCCTTATCACTCATATCCGTCGGACCTCCACAATGAAAGAGTTCTATCAATCCCTACGATGATACCACAATTCTATAAAACTAGGCTCTGATACCAATTGTAATACCCCTACTAAAGATAACAGCGGAAGCATATCAACCCGTCCAATTTCCCAAATAAGGGGTCTTTATTATGGAAATAATAGAGTATACAAGGTCTAAATCCATACAACCACCCATACAGATGGTCACATACACACATATAATGGAAAATCTCATACGTGAAAATTTTCCACTTCATATCAGTAATAAGTCACATTATCAAAAGGGAAACGTTCGGATCTAAACTGTTGTTACTATGGTATTGTCCTTCTATCTGTAGGTTTACTCAATTCCATATCCTACAAAAGGGTAAGATAAAAGACACGTATGAGTGAAAAATCACCCAGTGAGTCCCATGTGTGCTAGTGCTTTATGAAAGAACAAAGTGCATAAAACCCTTATGGGGAACATTTCATTTTCCATATGTTTTCCAACTGGAAACAATTCCAAAACTCTTTAAAGAAGAGTTTATTCAGAACTCATTCATTTTTTAAAAATAGTGTTTCAGTTTCAAAATATTGCCTCGATTTTTAAATCATAGGCACTTCTCCAACAGAAGGTCGGCCCGCGTGTAAAGCTCATAAGGCTTTACCTTCGACATCACAGTGTTATTGTACTAAGGACATAAGCCTAGATTACCCAACTGTGCATTTTTGGAAGGGTAAGTGCAAACAAGCGCAATACCAAGTAATTCAGAATGTTTTTCTTACCACCGTAAGCTAAGGGATCCCAATACCAACCTTACTTACGATAAGTCGGGGATCCTAATACCAACCTTATTCACCGTTATCAATACCAACCTTACTCACCGTTATCAATACCAACCTTTCTCACCGTTATCAATGGCAACCTTACTCATTGTTATCAATGCCAACCTTACCCTCTGTTATCAATGCCAGCCTTACACAGCTTTATCAATGCCAACCTTACTCACCATTATCAATGCCAATCTTACTCACCGTTATCAATGCTATCCTTACTCACCATTAGCAATGCTAACCTTACTCACCATACGACTCATCTCAATACCTTGTCACCTCGTTCAGAGTAAGACAATCCCTAGAACTATGCTAGGTTACTAGAGTCATCTAACTCTAACGTAGGCTAGTACAAAGATCAAAGTCCATGCTGAGTACTCAACGTTACCAATACCAACCCCTTCTGACTGAACAGGCCAGAGGGTTATCTAATCCCGTAGGATTTTCAAAATAAATATTTTTGGGGCAAAATAACATTTTTCAGAATTTGATCCCACTGACTCGCAAGTCAAATCATCATTCACATAGGCTCCACAGGGCCAATCAATTCATTCTATAGGTACATAAGACCAACAAAAATAATTACCAGGATCAAAATGTCGTTTTTCAAAAGTCAATCTCATTACGAGAGATCATTTTCCAAAATCATATCAAAACAGGGCAAAGAGTTCTTTTCATACATCAAAATAAGTTTCCAGGAGTATTTGGGTCATTTTGCCCATAGTCAATCACAAAAGTCATTTCTAAGAGCATTCGGGTCATTTTACCTATGCCTTATTCCAAAAGACTTTCCGAGGGTATTCGGGTCATCTTACCCTTACCCAATTTGAAAAGTATTCACAAGAGTTCCAATGACGATATTTCAGTCATTTACCGAATGCCCGATTCCAAAGGTTTTCATAAAACATAATAAGGACATTTGGCTCATTTTCGAAATACCCGATTTCAAAAGGAGCTCATTTTAAAAAATTCAGAATTCTAATCCCAAAAGAGGATTAAAATCAAAGTTTCCAAACACATTTCCCTAAAATGTTCCAATAACGGCATTCCAGTCGATTTATGAATACCCGATTTCAAAGATTACCATTTTCTAAAATCCTAAATATTTAATAATAAAAAAAGACTAAATTTACAAAATTCATGCTTTAATCTTCCATTAAGGTTTCCAAGCCAATCTTGAAATTCATTCAAGCCCAAAATGGCATAAAACAAATCTTGCCCAAATAAACCTTAAACATATTCAGCGATTTTCAAAATAGTATAAAATGTAGCATTTCATGGAAAAACAAGGCACACTAACTTTCAAGAGGGTTTAGAAATCTAAAGGACTCACCTCATGTCCTAATTAACTCTTTTCCATTTATGGCCGTTCAATCACTGTTTCTTCCATTTTCAGTATTCCATTGGCTATTTACTGATGAACCTACACCAAACATCGTTTTCGGGTCAAATTTTATTTGGTCGAAAAATATCCGATGGTTAGCCGACATCCGGCCGACGTGCCCATTGGGTAGTCGACGTCCAACCGATGTTTAGCCTTTGGAGAAGACGGTTAGCTGACAGGGCCAATGGTTAGCCGACGGTTAAGGAAAACGTTCAACTTTCGTTCATGTCATTTTTTCATCGTTTGTTCGATTCTTTCGTTTTCATTTTTCCACATACTTTCTCCTTTCATATACAAGGGATTCACTTCATAATTTACATTCATTTAATCCAAAATCACACAATTATTCATCCTTAAACTCATCAATTTTCGGACAAAATTTCTGGAATTTCACTGCTTGACACATGATTTTGTTTCGCACATAGCTTTCAATCCACAACTCCGATTTGGCTCTATAATATACCAAAACGACCGTAAGACTCTTAAATTTAATTCTATATAAGCGTATTTCAGATTTCTTGTTCACGTGACACACTACTGGGAAAAATAGCACCAGTAGTTTTGGTTCAATTCCACTATTCATGCTTTCCTTTGTTTTCCTCTAGCCTTTAACACCTTGGAACCATTAATTCATTCAATTTTCCTTCAAATCATCTTTAATTCTGTGATTTTCAGATTTCAATATCTCACAAGAGTCATGCTTATTCAACACAAATTCACTTCTTCTAATCAAAAGCTAGTATAATTCATTTTTCCAACCAAGTAACTTCCATTTTCATTCCACTTTGGTCATCATCTCATCAACCAAAAGCAATCCTTCATACTACATGCATATTTAGTTCTTCCTCACAAAAAACATTATCCATAAACCTCCTAGGTAGCCAGCACACATAAGCATGCACAAGGTTCACATATAAAGTTCACAAACCCTATTTTTTGATCTAAAATCAAGACATGAAAATTATGTTTTCATGTTAAAACTCATACCAAAATAATCACCATAATGAGATCTATGATTTTAATTCTTGAAGCATATACTTTTACCTTGTATGTGGGATCTCTTGGCTTGATTTTGCTCTAAGAACACATGAAGAACACACACTTCTTTCTTTCTCTCTCCTTGTTCTTTTTCTCTAGTTTTTCTTTCCTTTTCTTTCTCTCTTCTTTCTGTATTCCCTATGGACGAATTGCTTGCTGAAATTTAGCTCCTCAACCACCATTCTTGGTCAAATATTGGCCATTCATTTCTCATTTTCATTAATAGTATGGTGGATATGCTTAGGTGTGTTCCAATGAAAATTTTACACACCAACCACTTTTTTTCCTCCATAAAAATTCTCTTCATTTCTTCTTGCATAGCTATCAAAATTCTTGGCCAATTTTCAGCCATTCAATTATCTTCTCATGGTCCAAACATTAGCCAATCACATTGCTTAAGACCTTAATCAAACAGGTCCATAAGTGATGTGTTCCAATTACAAAATTACATATCCTTCTTCATTTATTTTGTAATTCTTTAATTCCATGCATCTTGCATGAATCCTTCCTGCAACCTCTCATAAATTGACATATGTCCATGAGCTACTAATCACAAAATGCCACACATACTACTTTTTACCGCGATTTCCTTTTTCCTTTAGAAATGACCAAAATCAAGTTCAAAAAGAAAATATATTTTATTCCACCATTCAACTCTAAAAATTCTACTGAATCTATTGGCAATACTTAAATTCTTCAATTCATTCTCTATTTGGTCAAATTTGCAGTCAAAATCACGGATGCAGTCAAAATGATGAAAATGCCCCCGGTAACCCGGATAGCATAATTCACACCAAAATGTGCGTTTAATCACACTGATTAATTTCTCATCTCATTGTATCCTCAAATTCTTATTTTATTAATAATAGTAGCCTTTCAAAGATTTAGGGTACATGTAGAACAAATTCAATAATTACATGCAGGTCGTGACAAAATATTATTACACCAAAATATTTGTCTCATTACATCGATCAACTTTTGTTCCGACCATTGATACAAATTTTCATCCTATTACAAGTAATAGCCAATCAATGGTAAAAATGTAGGGTATTACACTTAGTATCTTCTAAAGACTCTCTGCCAAAGGCTTAGTGAAGGGATCTGCTAGATTGTTCTCTGAGGCAATCTATTCCACGACAACTTTCCATCTCTGGATGAAATCTTGAATTAGGTGGTACTTTCTGTCAATGTGCTTCCCCTTTTTTGGTTTCTGTGTTCTTCGGATTGTAAGACTACTAGTATTGTTACAATACATCACAACCAGTTTGTCCATTTGTGGCACGACTCCAAGTTATAAAAGGAACTTCTAGAGCCAAACTGCTTCCTTGGATGCCCCTGAAGCTACCACATACTCATCTTCCATGGTTGAGTCAGCAATGTAAGATTGCTTGATACTCCTCCATGAAATAGCTCCTCCAGATAAGGTGAAGATATATCCACTAGTGGATTTTCTCTCATCCTTATCCATTTGGAAGTCTGAGTTTGTATATCCTGTAGGAACCAAGTCATCAGCCTTGTAAATTAGCATATAATCTCTTGTACCCTTAGAATACTTGAGAATATGCATTATTGCCTACCAATGAACCTCCCCGTAGTTTAACTAATATCTGCTAACTAAGCTTACGACAAAGTAGATATTTAGTCTAATTCATAATATAGCATACATGAGACTTCCTACAGCTTAAGCATAGGAAATCTTACTCATTCTATCTTTTTCTTCTTGAGACTTTGGACAGTCATTTGAAGAAAAAGACAACTCATATCTGCAAGAGATCAATGCTTCATTGCCTAAGTTCATGTTGAACTTGGCTAGCATCTTGTTAATGTATGTAGCTTGGGATAATCCTAACATTCTCTATTTCCTATTTCTAAGAAGCGTTATCCCGAGAATGTAACTGGCTTCACCTAAGTCCGTTATACTAAATTAACTAGATAGACAAACTTTGGTAGATGACAATGTCCCTACGTCATTTCTAATTAGTAGAATATCATCCACATATAGTACAAGAAAAACCACGTTTATGCCTTCTAATTTTCTGTACACACAAGGTTCATCTTCGTTTTGAATGAAATCATAAGATTTTACAGTCTCATCGAAATGAATGTTCCATGCTCTGGATGCCTTCTTAAGTCCATAAATGGATTTCTTAAACTTACAAACCATTTGCTCTTGGCCTTTAGCAATAAAGCCTTCTGGTTGGGACATATAGATGTCTTTACTAAGATGGCCATTTAGAAATGCTGTCTTGACATCTATTTGCCATATTTCGTAGTTATAATGACATGCGATGGTAAGAAGGATACAGATGGGCTTAAGTATGGCTACTGGGAAAAAGGTTTCCTTATAATTGATACCTTCTTTCTGAGTATATCCTTTCGCCACAAGCCTAGCTTTGAAGGTTTCTACCTTTCCATCTGCTCCCCTCTTCTACTTGTACACCCACTTACACCCAATGGGTTTTATCCTTTTGGGTGAAGATACAAGATCCCAAACTTGATTGAAGTAAATAGACTCAATCTTGGCTTTTATTGCTTCAAGCTATAAGTTTATATCAGCATCAGCAATAGCCTCCTCGTATCTAGTAGGATATTGTTCTTAATAGTTAGAGACTAAATCGAAAGCCTCTCCAATCTATTTTTCTGGAACCCTAGATATCCTCCCACTACGTCAGGCTCTGTTTGTACAAATTCTTGAGGTTGTGCCTCTTCTTATTCTGTAATCAGGTTAGAAGAAGTTATTTTAGAAGACAACCTCTCATCGAGTTCCAACCTTTAGTTGATGTACTTTAATCATTCTTCAAGTATCTAGTATTAGAAAAAGCATCAAAGAAAAAACAGCGGAAAATTTTTCAAGCCACATCTAGGAGAGAGTTCTTTTTTTTCTTGATTGGTTGCGGATTAACCAACGAGGGGCCTGGTTGCACTGGAACTTACTTTGGAATGGAAGAAGAAGGCGCCTAAAGTTCGACTGGTATTCCCGCTAATCTTTTACTCCTACGAATCAAACATCTTCAAGCTTTCTCTCTTCGTTTTCCGGAGTATGCCTCTACCTTACTCTTGGGTTAGCTTGGTGAAAGATCCTTCTTTGGATAATCAAGATACTCACTAAGAGAGAAAGAAAAGAAGAACGTGGAACAAAGACAGAGGAAGAGACGGCATACCAAAGAGTGAAGAAAAAAAAGGTCGTGTCTTTTTTTTTTCCTCCAAGTTTCAGCCAGCCTTAGGGCTTTCTCAAGCCCTAATGGCCGAAATCATCAAGCCCTAATGGGCTTGTGCTGTGCTCATAAATCAATCCAAGACTAACCCAATCCTCTTAATTAATTAATTATCTTTTCTGAATTTCATTAAATACTCAAGACTAATTAATTTATTCTAATTGGGCTCTTAATATATGTCAATATATATCAGCATAATTAATTCATTCATTCCAACTCAATCTTCTTAATTAATTAATTATCTTTCCTGGGCCTTATTAAAACCCAAGACTAATTAATCAATTCTAATTGGACTTTTAGAATAAATTTTATTTCTCTTCCAAATAATTATCCATCAAGCCTAGATTGTGTCTAAACAATACCAAGGTAACTTGAGCTACTCCGGGGACCAAGAAACATATTATTTATGGCTACTAAAATGACTAAAATGCCCTTACTATTAAATAGCAATATTTTACCATTTTAAATATTTTCATTTATCACTATATGAAAATATTAACCCCAAGAATAATATTGCTAAAGCAATCTCCCCGACCTACAGGTAAAATGACATAAATATCCCTCTATGTAATACCTACTAATGAGACAGGATAAATGTACTAACACTCATCCCAAAGATATCTACCATCCTTGGATCTCTAGTCCGATAATCCATGATTTACTTGAATTTACTTGCTTATCATTAGAAGCTACCCAAAAGCACATATTCTAGAGTCACGTTCCCAAGGCCCTAGATTATTAGATTGTCCTAGACAATCACAGGGGGGTGATTTAACTTCACTAAGTGAAGCATAGAAACTCTGTTGCATGAGCCCATCTTAACTAACTAGAGTAATACACTCAACATACAACGATATTGATCTCACAAAAGAAATCTCACCTAACATATATCAAAGTATAAAACCTTAGCTTCGTTAGACCACCAATTCATACTCAAGTATGAAGGTATCCATCCACGTTGTAGCAGTAATAGTCCGGTCTCTATAATCATAGTACTTTATAAGAGACCACTACTATAGGTCCAATTCTACATATTCGAAATACACTTATGCCAATGATGTGAATGAACTACTCACTGATTCAAGGTAAACCATTCCTCATTGGAACTCATAGAATAATAGTCTTACTTTGATGAAATGACTAATTCCATCAACCGACTAAGAACTTAGTTTTACTTGTATGACAAGTACCCATGGTCTATACCTTATTGTGAAGAACGGCCCAACACATAGACCATTACTTATCATACTTGGATCTTAAATATGCAATAATATAAGAAATAAACTAAATTGAGTGAACAAACATTTTTATTACAATATAGGAATATCCAGTAGTATTTCTCTTAGTTCCTCGATTGGGGTGTTAGAAGCACCTGAAGTTGAATCAGTGACCTACTTCTCTTCTAATTCTATTCTAATTGAACCCGAGATGAAAGTAACTCGTTCATCCTCTAAGTATCTAGCATTATGACTAACAAGTACTTTATGCTCTTGAGGATGATAGAAATATCCACCTCTTGTTCTTTTTGGGTACCCAATGAAATAACATAACTCCGATCTTGGTTCTAGCTTACTTCCTTTTGTCAGCACATAAGCTGGACAATCCCATATCTTGAGATGGTTCAAATTGGGCTTTCGTCCAGTCCACATCACATACGGTGTCCTTGGTACTGACTGATTTGGATGGCATATATGCCACTATTTCTAAGGCATAACCCCTAAAAGAAATAGGAAAAGATGCATGACTCATTATGCTTCTAACCATTTCTATCAAAGTTTTATTTCTTCTCTCAGCTACTTCGTTCTGCTAGGGAGTCCCAGGCATAGTTAACTGAGATACTATATTGCGATGTACCAAGTAATCCTTAAACTCACCGAGGAGGTACTCCCTACCACATGAGGGACGGGAAAACAGAGGAAGCATGCTTGAACCGAAAAAAAAGACAGAGAGAAAAAAACGCAAGCCTTAGAGGCCACACGGAAGCGTGAAGATCATACATTTGCTCACCTTAAGCCTACTAGGTTGAGTAGGAGTGAATTGAACGACAGGAATCACTTCGCTTTGCCCACTTGAAGAAGCTTCCGGTTGAAAACCCGCTAGCCTCCTACTTCACCAGGTTTGCATTAATGCCAAGCCTTTCAGCTCTCGGAATATACCACAGCCCAACCTCTAGTCGGTGAACACAACGATGAAGAGGAACGGTCTCGAATCTCCTTGATTCTCTTGCTATTGATTAGCAAAGAAACAAGAAGAACAACATAGGAGAGGTAATGTGAGAGAGAGAGAGAGCTAGATGTGAGAGCTTATTTTTTTGGTTAGGAGATCAGGGTTTTCTTTTTCCAGAGACTTGTTTATTGGTTAGCTAAAACTAGGTCTCTTATTACCAGATAAACATATCCCCGGAATATCATATTTCAAACACCCGGATGTTATCCTGAGAATAAGTTTGGCTTAACCCTAAACTCTTCTTAACCGTGTCTGGAAAAAACCCTAAGGTCCAAGCTATTGGGCCGGAAAAATATTTATTATTTCTCTTGGACCCAAAAGGCCTAAAATAATAAATATTAATTATTTATTTCCTAGGCTTATATAAATAACCCAATAAATAATTAATGAGCCCAAATGAACCAAAATAATTAATCTTTAATTATTTATTTCTTGGGCCTATATAAATAACCCAATAAATAATTAAACATTAATTATTTCTCCTAGTTTAAGCCCAG